>CP139502.1:278553048-278779112 GCA_021014915.2 Artemisia tridentata subsp. tridentata
TTTAGAGTTATAGGATTCGATTGTCTACTCCACATTAACGAGTACATTTATCCTCGCTTTGTGTTGGAGTTCTTCCGACAAGTTGAACTCGTACGTAACGAGGATCAATCCTTGTCACTTTGGTTTTGGGTCAAAAACTTCAAATACGTTCTAACTCTTGAGCAATTTGCTCAAATCCTTAGAATACCCAATCATGGGCAATGTGCCTATACTGAAGATTGGTGTCTTGAGTCTCTCTTTCACTATCGTGAGGAGAATAGTCCGTACTGTTCGTACATACCCTCTCCAACCGAACTAACCAAAATCATCCGTACTTACCCTCACCCACATCCAACGAAAATTCGTTTGGAAGAAGTGCGTCATGAACTACTTTCTTGGGCAGTCATCCTGCGAGAAAATGTTCTAAGTCTCACAGGAAATCGTGAGCAACTCCCGGCGTGTTGTGCTCATATGATTTACTGTCTCTTAACCCAACAACCTTACAATCTTGCTTACTTCTTCGCTAAGCGAATTGTTCATCTCAAGGGTAACAAGAATAAATTGATACCATATGGGATGTTCCTAACCCGTCTTTATCATCACTTCATGACCTTTCACCCTTACCTTCATGGTCCTCAATACTCCCTGTTCACACCTGTCATGAAACCCATAACCGAGTCATATGTCTCAACCATCCTCACTTCCGAATTCACCACCCACTATGCACCCTTTGATGATCCTAATCATGAGAATGAGACAAATACTCAAGACGAGAGTGTAACAAGAAGGGGGAATGCTCAAGTCATAAGTAGTTAGGAAGAGATTTATGTCTCTCACTAGGGTATTTACTAATAGATAATTTTAGGAATTAATGTTCAAATTATCTTACATGCTTACATGAATATTCTATGTGATATTTGAAAGATATTTTATCTTGTCCTTTTATGCTTGCATGCTTATGATTATTTAAGAACATTGCATGATCATCCTTATGTGCTAGATGTAGCATTGTATGGATATATTAGGAAAATAAGTGCCTAGTGAGTTGAGGCACTCTCATTTCCAGGAATTAGTTTCCCTAGAAAATTCCCCCTAGCTGCCCAAAACTAGCCTGCAAAGAAATTTTCGTGCCAACAGTGTCACGACACCACTAAATAGGGACAACACCGTTAAATTTAACGGTACCGTGGGGTATTTAACAGAGCCGTGACCCTGTATAACGGATTTTTCCTATTGCTCCTACTTCCCTATCACCCTAACCTCAAACCTGCAAACCTTGCACCATCACATTCACCCTAGGATTCCCCTCCTACACCATAGGATCAACTTTAATTCAAATTTCACCCAACTTGCCTATTTAAGGCCTCACCCTTGCAAGCTTATCTTGCACTTCACCTTCAACCTCCCATCACACAAACACCATGTCCTCCACACATGGTTCAACCTCTCAAATCTCCAAGAAACCTAGGATAACCGTAAAACCACCCTCAAAACCACTCTTTGTGGATCTCACAAGAGATGATGAAGCTATGACACCACCTTCCCAAGCCACTCCATACTCACCATCACCACCTTATGCACCATCTAAAACATCATCTACCTACACAACATCTTCATCATCTTATTACACTACATCATCAATGGAGTACACACCATCCCCCTTCACCCCATTGGACAATGCCATGCCAATTTCACCTCCAACAAACCTACCACAATCACCATCTCCTATCCTGGCACAACCCAACCAACCACATCCCTTTGAGCTACATAGTGCTAATTGCCTATGTTGTCTCCATAACCGTAATCTCATCTACTTCTTAAGAGACGAGATTCATTTCATGTTCTACTTTATAGAACATCTCTTGACACCTCCACCACCTCAAATGGGGCCCCAATCTCCACCACCTCCTAACCAAAACAACTAAACACTTGCTTGTTTAGTCCTCCACAATAAACTCTTAGGACCCCTCTTGGAAATGAAGCTTGCCTCTAGTCATTAGGAATTTAGGCTTCTTGTTATCTTCCTTTGTGCTTTCTATGTAGTCATACATTACTATGACACTTGTTTGTTTTATGAATGAATGTTTTTATGTGGAGGTTCTCCTTTTAAGGGATTGGTTACTTGTCAATTGTGCTACTTGTTAGATATTGTATATTTGTCGTCTAACTTTGTTTTGTAGCACGATCCATTGCTCGATTCCTTTGTGTTCTCCAAATGAGGGGGAGTACACATCAAGGGGGAGCCTTAACCACCTTTTTGATTTGACAAAAAGGGGGAGAAATGGGAGTAAACTCATTAAAAACTTGTTAAAACTAATTTTAACCTAAAATGAGTTTATATTTTGTCATCATCAAAAAGGGGGAGATTGTTGATGCAAATAATGTTCTAAAAACATTATTTATATCTTTCGATTACTTCACGTTTTGAGGATGACAAAATGTGAACTCACGTTACGTTAAAATTAACGTTAACAAGTTTTTAATCGGAAGATCCCGTTTCTACGCAAATCACTCTTGAACAAAGTTACAACTTGAACTAGTGATCAAAGAAGTGAATTTATGTTTTGAAAATTCACATTTTAAATGGGACAAAACATTTTTTCAAAAATACACATGACAAATTATTTTTGAAATATTAAGAAATGTTTTAATGGAAAAATTAGTTTGAAAATCACAACAGCTATTTTCCCCCCCA
The DNA here is from genome assembly GCA_021014915.2 of Artemisia tridentata subsp. tridentata. Lineage (NCBI taxonomy): Eukaryota > Viridiplantae > Streptophyta > Magnoliopsida > Asterales > Asteraceae > Artemisia > Artemisia tridentata. The sequence continues at coordinate 278,555,723 of CP139502.1, forward strand.
AAATCAGCTCCAACCTTCCCCAAATAAGTTTTCACCAGAAAAGACAAAATTTGGAGCGTCCTAGTCTACCACGGCTCCACGGTTCCACTAAATTTAGTGGAGCCGTATGGTATTTAACAGAGCCGTCCGTACCATTTTGAATTGTAACGTTCAGATTTTCTTTGCCTATAAATACCCACCTCTTTCATAGTTTTAGGCACCCTTCACACACAGAAAAATCCCTTAGTTAAATCCTCTCACACCTTTCACTTCTTAGGGTCATTTAGATTAGTTTTTCTTTGTTTCAAGAGTGATCCAATCATCCTTCAAGTGATCCTCTTCATACCTCTTTACTAGCAAGAGAAGAACACAAGTATCCAAGTTGATACAAGGTGTTGTCATCCCTCTTCATTAGCAAGAGAAGAACTTAAGTAATCAAGAAGATACTAGAGTTATAGTTGATAGGTTTTTGTAACACTTGTTACAACCTTGTTGTGTCTTAGCATACATCAAGTTTATTTTCTCTTTATGAGTGAGAGTGAAGATCAAGTGTGATCTATAGAGATAGTGAACATCTCTTGAAGCCATTGGGCTTGTGTGATTGATCAAGAAGATCAAGGGTCATTAGGTTAGTGTTAGTTGAGTAGAGTGAAGTGAGTGTTGATCATTGTGATCGTGTTGAGATCTTGGTGATCTCTTGAAGCCATTGGGCTTGTGTGTTTGGTCACGTGGACCTTGGTAGATTGGTGCTAGCTAAGATTAGCACTCGACATCTAGCTTAGTGTCGGTAAAAGGATAAGCGACGTGTACGGTTTTCTCCGCCTTAAGGGAGGTTGTTGACATAGTGCTTGAAACTCTCGAGTGTGGTACTCGGGGAGTGGAGTAGGGCGAAGAAGAGCTTCGTAGCCGAACCACTATAAATCCTCTGTCTCGGTTTGATCTTTCCAACTCTACTCTTTACTTTTATTATTTATCATTAGTTAGAATAGTGTCTAGTTCATATTGGTGTTGATTGATTACATATAAGTGTTCGAATCAAAGTTTCCAATATCATACTTTTAAAACAAGATTTTTAAAAGAAGTTTTTAAACCGGTAAACTATTCAACCCCCCTTCTAGTTTCCCACACATCTTCATCACTAGCCGATGATGATGATGAAGATGAGGATGAGGTGTGAGCCCGTTTCCCTTTTCCTACTGCCACTCTATAGTCACTAAGTGGAACGAAGGTGTGTTTGATTTCGATGTAGTCTGGAACAAAGCCGAATGAGTCTAGAGGAATAGGAATGGAAGCTCTAAACAAATGTGTAAGAAGCATTCCATATGGCATTGAGGTCTTTCCTAAGACACGTATATCGACCATTCTTTTGGCGATATAGTAGGCTAGATTGAACTTTTGATGGGTAGACACACAATAGAGCATGTAGCATAAGCTTGCATTCACATGATTTTTGTTTCCAATAGTGCTAAGGACATTAGCTCTAAGAATCTCTTCAAGTTTCTTAAATTCGGGTTTAAGTTCATTTAGTTCCATAGCGAATGGATCACGACTAACATCCTTTCCTCGGAGTTTCTTAGTTTGGTTGCTTCTAGGTTTGAAAAGATGATCACAAATTGTTTCTTTAGGAGTTAGAGGAGTATCATATGGGTGTTCACGACCTAGGTTTGAATCAAGAATGGTTAAAGGCCATTTGTCTGAGTAGAAACAAGTTCTTTCTCTAGGAATGCCTAATACTTCCCCGAAATGATCTAATGGGAAATTGTAGGGATTTTGGTTTATTTTGAAATAGATGCTAAAAGATCTAAGGTCATCAGTGATGAGTTTCACAGAAGCATAAAACTCGAGAATGAACCTAGGGATGATTGGCTCATCTATGTCTAGGAGTGCATCAAATTGAATGACAGTCATTTGTTCACGGATGTTTGTTTCTTCTAAGAATGATGAATCTACAGTTCTGCCTTCATGAACGTACCGACTTTCTAAAGCTTTAAAAATTTTGACTTGAGATTCTGAGAGTCCCTTTGTTTGATGATGTTTGGGTAGGTAGTTGGTGGTCTTTTTGTGATCATAGTTAGTAGCGGGAGGCATGGTTTTCCTAGACATACAATTAAAGTTAGAATCACATAATATAAACATATGTGTCTGAATGAGAATAATGTGGAGTATCTTTATCTCAACTCTTTTGAAGCAAAGATTTTTGTAGTAAAATATGAGATAATCCAAACACTCCTGATCCGAAAATACATATGGATTATAACATTTTTGATTTTGTATGAACAATGATTGAAAGGAGTTTTTCCTAGTTGTGAAAAAGTAATCTTAATGGAGTATTTGATGATTATTGTAGTATCTAATTGAAAACATGATTTTTGAAGTGCCTCATTATTTTTGATAATCCCTAATTTAATTTAGTGCAACTTATATGAATTCTAGACACAAATAAGAGATTGAGATGGATTAGGATACTTACAATGATCGATTAGGTATGAGTTAATTGTGGCGAATGAAATATTTGAGTTTTTGTATGATAAGGGTCGTCAACAAATTGGTTTTTATGTGGTTAATGAGTGTAATGAACAGTAAAAAGTGTCTGTTTATTGAGAATTAGTCTCAGCAAAGCACGGATCCGGCGGATCCCAAACAAGGGTTCCGCCCTTGTTATCGATTGGATCCGTAGGATCAGAATATATGTTTGTTTATTTCCGTTTTTGTTTGGACTAGGATTTGAACAATTGTTTTAACTACTTTCTAGGTTTCAATAAACCATAGATAGAAGTAGGATTCTTTCTTGAGGTATTTGTGAGAGGATTATCAATGTTATCTTTTGAGAAACTTTCTCAAATCGAGATGTTTTATCATCTAAACATTGTTTAATACGGAAATGATGATGGAAAGCTAAACTTTTGCTGGGATGAACAGTTGCAATGATGTTGTAACAGAGAAAAAGGTTATGGAGGTCAATAATATAGACCACGAGAATTTTCTCCACACTTTGCCTTAAAGTAGCAAGGACTGTTTGTTTCTTAGTAAATCATCATGTGATACAATGTCTCACATTAGTACACACATTATTTGAACTATTCCTATATCTCTAATTACCGGGAAAATCATATATTATGGTTTCTACACCTATTCCTTTGGGATGTCTCTTAAGTTCCTAAATGTTTGATGGTTTCAAGCTGGAATCATTTTGAAAGTGTAGACGTATATAATATTTGGAGTACTAGCTATGGGATAGAGTATTCTATCTAATGCATCTCTATGTTTAGGGTCATCTTATGAATTTACTATCTTTATCCTTGGTGAGTCTGGTTTAGGAGAACGTGAGTGATTTTTCAAATGGTTTCCAGTCTAAATTTTCTTATGCATATCTGTGATATATTCAAATTGGTTGAAAATATCCTTTTTCCTAATTGTTAACTTTTTGAAGATTTTAGATGAAGTTTATCTACTTATTTCAAGACTTGTTATGCATGATTTTGAGAAGTCATGGCATATCTTGATAAGTTTGATTTGGAGACGATGTCATCCTAATAGTACATGATCCTACTTAGTAATGAGTGTTCTCTACTAGGTTAGTTGTGTACTTGATCATTCCAAACTTTTGATGCTTGCTTAAGTTTGTGATCACGGCAATGCCGAGAGAATATGCTATATACTTATCCTATTTTATATAAATATTGATGCTATATTGTTGAGATATAATCCAAGTTAAAACAATACTTGTCTTTAGGTGTTTTAATCTAATTTTATGTCATAAAGGTTTAAGAACCTTTTCCTACTCATCATGCTAACTTTCAAATATTATATTAAAGATGTGGTACCAATAACTTATATTAAGTGAGTATGAAATCTGAATTATCTATGAGAGCAATTATCATGAGGAGTTATGAGGAACCGTACCTTTTCCAATGATTGTTTCTAAGAATGCTATCTAACAAAATGTAACCTCCGTTGGACACTTTGTGGATTGAGAAGATATATTTGTTTTTCAGCAATGTATCTTGAAGTTCCATTTATTTGGATCTAATCCTTTCTTTCAAGCATACCTAATGAAAGCTCAAGTATTTGGTCCCCAATATCTCATGGGTCCTTTTGGGTTAATCAAAATATTACCAAGGTTCACTAATATCTTGGAGGTAGTCAAATGGGATTTGTTCACTAAGCATTGTTTCTTTATATAATGAAGTGTCTACTGTCGTTTTAACTTCATTCTTATCTTTTCTTCTAATTGAATTAGTGTTAGGCTCTCTAGATATCTTAACAGGTTCAATACTATTTAAGTTTTGACTTTTCTGTACTGTACCTACGGATCCTTTGGTTATACCTCGCGGATCCAAAGTTTTGGATCCGTGGGATCCGTGGGTCACTGACTCAGTTGATGTAGTCTTATTTTCTTTTGTCATTTGAATCTGAAAATCATTTAAGTGACCATTTTTCATGAAATCTGGCTTGAAACTACCATAAGGTATTTTTAGTAACCTCATTGTATCATTTGTACAGTTTATGTGCTTATCGAATCTTTTAAAAACGGAGTTTTGTTTTATAAGATTATCTTGGGTAAGCTTTAGTATTTATAATTCATGTTTTAGTTCTTGACATAAGACACATGTTTTAGTACTTTTACCTTTTTCTAATCCTATGACTTTTTCTTTTAACTGATGAATTTTATTTTCTAAAAATTCCTTTTTGTTTTTTTTAAGAACTTATTTTTACTTATGATTTTTAGAATAATTTTATATAATTTGTTATATTCTATATCTAACGTGTTATCATTTATAAAAGAGTATGACGTGTCAGAAAGTACCTCTTCCGTGTCATTGGCCATGAGAGCAACTTCATTGATCTTTGGTTTGTTGTCATTATCTTTACAATCTCCTATTTAAGATTTGTTCTTTGGAGGCTTTGGACAATCTCTTATCAAGTGACAAAAATTCCTGCATCTAAAACACTTCCTACGGTTCTTTGACTTCACATAAGTCTCAAAGTGATTTTTCCAGTTTATACAATTGTTTGGTTCAAAAAGTGATGGTCTTTGCATAGATTGCCCTTCTTTAAAGTTTTTAAAATCCATTTGATCGTTTCAAGTTTTAAAATACAATATATTTTAAATTTCTTGAGTAACACCGCTCTGGTACCAATTGTGGAAAACTAGAAGGGGGGTTGAATAGTTTTACCGTTTAAAATTAATTTAAACCGTTTTGTAACTTATGTGACTTCAATGAAACTATGCACACAAAAATAATCAAACAATATATCCAAGAAGTAAAGAGAGAAATGATCAAACCACATAACACGGATGTTTATAGTGGTTCGGCTACAAGGACTCTTTTCCTTGCCCTACTCCACTTCCCCGAGCCTTTAACTCGAGAGTTATCCTTCACTAAGAAACAAACTCTCTTCTAGGTGGAGAAAACCTTTACACGTCGCTTACTTCCTTTTCCGGTACTAAGCTAAACACCGGGTTCTATTTCAAGGTAGAACCAACCTAACGTCGCCTATACAATTACCGACACTAAGCTAGATGTCGAGTTCTTTACAAGGGTACAACCACTCCCGTTTGGTTCTTTCACAAGGGTACAACCACACCCTACACTCTTTGTGTTTTGAGGACTAAAACACTAACCACACTCACTGAGATAAATGATACAAATAATGATGTGTGAACTACAACTATATCACACAGTAACTTATGCTAAAGGTTTTACACGTCTGTGTTGAACCTTGATGCTTAATCTCCTTTGCTACAAAAGGAAAGATCAATGAAAAGAATGAATGATAAATGTTAGATGATATGTAAAAGAATGAGTATGAATGTTAGGCTATATGAGTGATGGTGTGTCCAAATGATCAGCTTGCTATTTATAGGCAAGCTGGTGAACAGCCGGCGGATCCCATTAAAGGGATCCGTCTTTGATGTCGTTTGGTTCCGCCAAACATGACAACTAAGAGTTTATGGATATCTTTCCAAATCCAGCTGTATCCTTCACATCTTTGTTATGTCACATCAAAATCTTCCAAAGTCAACTATCTTGCTTGAAGATCTAGCCAAGATATTACATAATCTATGTATGATGCATACCATGATGTCATTGTATCATTTTAAGAATAAAGTTTCCTTTTAAGGAAATAAACTAGTAGATGTGTAATATGTTATTCTAAGTAATCTTGTGAAATGTAAAATGTGTTTTAAAGTGACTTTAGCTAGTATTTATAATTTGCTAAAAGATATGCTTGTAATTGTCATTAACAAAACTAAGTAAAGATCGTAAAATATAAATAATGTTTTTAGGACGATATTTATATTAACACTCTTAACAGTTATGATCTAATTAATTCGTACAATATCTAAGCCTATGAGTTCTCTTTTATAGTCCAAGAGAGATCTTTACAATATTGTCAAGTCTAATCGAACACATGCTTTGAGAGTGTCAGTCATTAAGATACAACATGTATCTGTGTTTAAAACTTGTTACTGAACACTTTGTCTAAAGATATTATCTACCGTGTATTGTTGACTATTATACACATAATATCTTTGTATTCTTATCCAACCAGCAGTAGAATACTTCAATAGTTATCCACTCAGCAGTAGAATCTTCTTCAATAGTAGCAGCATCATTCAGCAGTAGAATGTTTAACGCTAGCAGTAGAATCAAATGCACTAGCAGTAGAATGATACTTAGAGTATTTCTTAGAGCAGTAACGATCTTGTGAACATGTAATTTTCAATACTAATCTTCAGAACATTTAATTTCCAACAATCCTCCCCTAAACATGTGAATCCTTTTCAACATGTTTCTGAATTAAATTATGGATTGTGAAGATCTTTCAAACACTTTTGTAGTTAGATTCTTTATCTGAGCTATCTTCTGTTCTTCAAGATTAAATATCTTTCTCAGTAACTCATCTGCCATTTTCTTTTGACTTCGACAATATTAGTACCTATCTTCAAGCTTTAAACAAAGCCTAAAAGATGGTGCAATTTCCTTGGATGGAGGAATTATAAGAAGCAATGATGCTGTGTATCTTGGATGCTTGTTTCAACAAGTGAAATCATCTATCAGCATGCCTTTGCAAGTGATGAACAAACGTAGTGAACTGAGATTGACCTAGATAGAACTTTCTCCTTTGGAATGCTTGATCCCTTCTGATTATAAATAATACTTTAGAATTAGCTCTGTTCTTGTTATTTTCAACCTCCATGTCATCATCTTGTATGCTCTTGTCTTTTCCTCCCTTACATTTGGTTAATCTTCCTTGGGCTTTATTTCCTCCCCTGAGATATTTCCTCCCCTTAGATGCAAATAACATTTTATCCTCCCCTGTTTGGAAGATCTCTCACCATCATTCCATCATTATCTGATCTACCAATGTGAACTTGTTTTCAGACAATGTTGTACACGAAGCCATCAATTCCTTAAGAGTTTATGTGCTGCCCTCATCACTTCTAGGTGTGTTAACTCCTATGAGAGGTGATTCATGGGGCATTGACTCATTATCCATCAATGGATGGTTTTACTGAGTCCCTTTGAAAATCCTTTTTAAGAAACTTTTGACTTAGCAGTATGTTCATGATTTTATTATAGAAAAATCATACTGCTTTCAACCATTTTGAAGGGATTAAGTGTATAACAGACACTTAATCAAGAATGCAGTGTAAAGCAACCTCTGGTTGTGTGAGAACCAATGTTTTTTAGTTATAAATAACTGCCTGTGTAAAGATAAACCTATTCAAAAGGCTTTCTTGACAGGGTTTCCAGCTCAGAGCAATTGTTATCTCTAACACAAGTGTTAGATTCACTTTTACTAGCTGTTCTTTCTACCAGATGTCCTTAGACTTGCTCATTATACTTAAAAGTATAAAATGATAGAAAGTGAGTTGAGTCAGTTACTATCTGACGAACTGAGCCATCAAGTCAATGTGAAACATGATAACTAGGTTTCAAGAAAGAAGTTTTAAAGAATCAATTAACTTAGGTGTTAACCTTTGTTAATGAATTCCCAAATTCAGTCCATCATAAACATATTATTTTAGCAACTAGAATCATTCTGCTGCTTCCATTTCACTTGAAACTTCCTTTTTGTTCAATGTTCATACCTGAAAATGTTAGTCCAAAACCAAGAAACAAAATGCAAAACATATGTCTTATAGCAGTATCATAGTATGACTTAACAAATATGAACTTAACAAACAAAAATTTGTACCAGTAGCACAAACTTTTCACTAACAGTAGTATCTTATAAAGCCAGCAGTACAATCAAAAATTTATATACAAAAACACATAGTTTTAAATTATTGAGGATTAAGCATTCCAATACTTGCTACCAAGTACTGAAACCTTCCAACATCAAAAGCTTTTGTAAGAAGATCTGAAAAGTTATGATCAGAATCAATTTTAAGAACTTGAATCAACTTTTTCTCATTACAATCTCTAATAAAATGATGTCTTATTTCAATGTGTTTTGTTTTAGAATGTTGCACTGGGTTTTTAATTATGCAAATTGTACTACTATTATCAATATGTATGACAGTGTTCATAAAATTGTACCCATAGTCAAGAAGTTGGTTTTGAAGCCATAGGACTTGACCACAGCAACTTGCAGCAGCTACATATTCAGCTTCAGTTGTTGAAGTAGCCACAATTGTTTGCTTCTTACACTTCCATGAGATAAGTCTACACCCAAGGAATTGACATCCTCCAGTTGTTGACTTTCTGTCCAAGCTAGCACCAGCATAATCACTATCCGAAAATGCTACTAAGTCAAAAGGTGATTCCCTTGAATACCATAGACCCAACCTTGGTTGACCCTTGAGATATCTAAAAATCCTCTTGACTGCTGTTAAATGAGAAACCTTTGGAGTTACTTGAAATCTTGCACAAGCACAAAAAAAGAACATGATGTCAGGTCTTGATGAAGTGAGATACATCAAAGAACCTATCATAGATCTGTAAGTGTGTACATCTATATTGTCTCCATCTAAATATTTAAGAAGTGGCTTCTCAGAGTCCATTGGTGTGCTTGCTATTTTTGAATCAGCAAAGTTGAACTTCCTTAGAATCTCAGCAACATATTTATCTTGACTAATAAATATGCCTTCACATGATTGTTTAACTTGAAAACCCAAAAAGAATGTAAGTTCCCCCATGGAACTCATCTGAAACTTATCATGCATAAGCTTCTCAAACTCCAAACACATCTCCTTCCTTGTAGATCCAAAGATGATATCATCCACATACACCTGTACTAGCAAAAGATCACTCTTGTGCTTCCTGATGAATAATGTCTGATCAATCTTGCCTCTTTGAAATCCATTTTCAATTAAGTAGGAAGCTAGTGTTTCATACCATGCTCTTGGTGCCTGATGAAGGCCATAAAGAGCCTTAACTACTCTGTACACTTTTTCTGGATGGTCAGGATCAATGAAACCTGGAGGTTGTGAGACATACACCTCTTCTTCAATAGTACCATATAAAAATGCACTTTTGACATCCATTTGATAAACTGTGAAGCCTATAAATGAAGCATAAGCTAAGAAAAGCCTAATTATCTCAAGTCTTGCTACTAGAGCAAAAACCTCATCATAGTCTATACCTTCTTCTTGTGTGTACCCTTGGGCTACTAATCCAGCCTTATTCCTAATCACTATTCCCCTTTCATCCCTTTTATTCTTGAAAACCCATCTAGTGCCAATTACCTTTTCATCCTTAGGTAAATCAACTAGCACCCAAACCTTCTGAATCTTAAACTGAAGAAGCTCCTCTTGCATAGCTTCCACCCAGCTTGAATCATCTAGGGCTTTAAGAATGTTCTTTAGTTCTGCCTGAGAGAGAAAACATACAAACAAGCAAGAGTTTGAAAACTCATGCTGCTTTGAAGCATAAAGAGCATCAAGAAGCCCTTGTTGGTCTGAAGGAATCAGTTGTTGTCTTGTCTTCACACCTGATTGTACATCTCCAATCACATTTTCTAGGGAGTGGACTTTGTGAATCCTGGGGTGTGGGGTTGAAGGAACTTGATAGTTTGGTGAGATATTGCTAAAATCCACATCTTTAACTGAGAAATCTGCTTCATTTGAGTCTGCAGGGCCAGCAGTAGAAACATTTGGCCTAGCAGCAGAAAGATTAAGCCTAGCAGTAGAATGCTCTGTCTCAGCAGTACTATCATCAGAAGAAACATTTTGTTGTTCCTTGATTCCATCTTCCTTGTGTTCATCTTCAACATCTTCTTTAGCTTTACCTGAAGAAGATTCATCATTTGTTGAAGTTGAAGCCACACTGGTACTTATTGGCATCCATACATGATCTTGATTTGTCTCCTTGTCTAACCCTGCCTTATTTGTTGTTTGTGAACCTGAAAAATCATTAGTTTCTGCAGCAACAGCCACATAATTCATAGAATGAGCTAATGACTCAAGATCAAATAGCCAATTAGGACCTTGACCTGCTACATTGGATTTATTCTCTAAAAATTCCACATGTAGGTTCTCATCTACTCTTCTAGTTCTCAAGTTGTATACTCTAAAAGCTTTGCTATTGAGAGAATATCCAACTAAGAATCCTTCATCTGCTTTGCCATCAAACTTTCCAAGATGGTCTAAGGTATTTAGAATTGTCACATGACATCCAAAAGGTCTAGGAAATCCTATTGCAGGAGTTCTTCCTCTAAAAAGTTCATATGATGTCTTATTGTGAGATTTGACAACCAAAACCCTATTTTAAACATAGCAAGCAGTGTTGACTGCTTCTGCCCAAAATGTGATAGGCAACTTAGAGTCGGCTAACATGGTTCTAGCAGCTTCTATGAGTGTTCTATTTCTCCTTTCAGCAACTCCATTTTGCTGAGGAGTTCTAGCTACACTAAATTCTCTCCTAATACCTTTTTCTTTGCAGAAATCATCCATAACTCTATTTTTGAATTTTGTCCCATTATCACATCTAATGACTTTTACTCGTTTGCTTACTAGGTTTTCTATCTCTGTAATGAATGTCTTAAGGATGCTAGAAGTCTCATCCTTAGTAGCTAAAAAGAAAACCCATGTAAATCTACTATAGTCATCAGTAATAACTGGACAATATCTTTTATGCATCAGGCTCCTAACAGAAGTAGGTCCAAATAAATCCATATGAAGCATAAACAATGATTGATCAATAGAGTTAAAAATTTTGGGCTTACAAGAGGCTTTGTGTTGTTTGCCTTTAAGACAAGCAATGCATGTTTGGTCATTTTCAAATCGTTTTTGAGGTAAACCTCTTACCAAGCCATTCTTAACAATCTTATTTATGGTTTTGAAGTTAATGTGACCAAGCCTCCTATGCCATAAAATTGATTCATCCAATGTGGCCTTTGCTACAAGACAAGTTAAAGCCTTTTTAGGAACAATGTTCTTCATATCAACACTGTACATATTGCCCTTTCTAGGAATTTTAAGAAGTACTTGACTTTCATCAGGCATCTTAAAATCAGGAGAAAGCACAAGACATTCAGTGTCAGAGAAAAGAACTTTGTTCTTTTTATCACACATTTGTGAGACACTAAAAAGATTATACTTAAGCTCTTGCACATAGAACACATCTTCAAAATCAAAATTTCCAGTTTTAATTGTACCTTTACCGGAAATTTTGCCACCAATACCTCCTCTAAAGGTAACATAGCCTCCATCTATTGATTGAAAATCTAAGAGATAAGACTTGTTGCCTGTCATGTGCCTTGAACATTCACTATCTGAGTATCCTTGATCCTCTTGTTTATCAGTTGAATGTTCCTGCACAAAAATGAGGAATATTAGTTTTCTTTGGGGACCCAAGCCATTACTGACTTGGATCTGCCTCTTGCATCAATGTAATTTAATCTCTTGAGAACAGTTGATGCAACATTGGATTTAAGAACCCAACATGCTGAGGCCTTAATAGCATTTGCCCTGTTTTCCTTAGCAGTAGTATGAACTACATGCTTAGCAGTAGAAACTGCTAGCTTTGTAGTTGTTCCCTTTGGTTTCTAAACTTGTTTTTGGACCACTGCTTTTGATTGAATGGGCCTTTTAACAGTTTTTGATGCATTTTTGAAAGTTGATTTTGCATTTTTAACTGTTGGTCTTGGGTTAACAGTCATGAATGGTCTAGCAGTAGAAACTGCTCTGGGTTTTGTTCTAGTAAAGTTAGAGTGATCTTTAATTGTTTGACTTTTGAAGTTCACCCTATTGTTTGCATACCCAGATACCCATTGGTTGCAGAAAGCTGCAAGATGGTCAAAACTACCACATGTGTAACAAGCTTTGTTATAAAAAGCAAAGTCATTACCTAGTTGGTGAGACTTGAGGTTATTCCAACTCCTTTGGTTACTTATGGGCTTGTTGTTGGTTCTGTATTGTTCACAATACCTAAATGGTTGCCTAACATGTTTAACATTGTTTGTTCTAGGCCAATCAGCATCTTGTTTAACTATCTTAGGAACACTTGTTCCTGCTTTCTTAACCACTTCAGGTTTAGACATAACATGTTCATCTTCCTCACTATCAGATACCCAGTCTTCAATGACTATTCTATATGATCTTCTATCAGAGGACACCTTGTCCTCAGGAAGTGAAGTATTACTTATACTTTCACCTACTTTCTCTACCTTAGGAATCTCAGTAGATTTAGAACCATATTCCATTATTGGTTCTTGAAACTCAGCAAATCCTGTGTGTGCTAGGTCAATTCCTGGAGGTGAAGGAACACCTCTGTATGGTGGAGGAACAGACTTGTATCCTACACCTGATCTAGCTTTATTGATTACTTGAGCTTCCCAAATTTTATTAATTCCCTCTGAGGCATGAGCTAAAGCATCTACTGTTATCTTAACATTTTCACTTTTATTTTTGGCTTTAGCTAAAGATACATTTTGCAAACAAATTATTTCATCTTTGAACTCTGAGTTTCTTTTTAAGGCATTCATGTCATCAGTAAACTTCGATTCATTTCCTTGAAAGTGTAAAATTTGTTTTTCAAGAATAGCTAGACCTCTTTTATGATTAGCTAAGTTGGCCATAGTATTATATAGCTTTTCTAGCTGATCATCAAATTTCTTTTTAAGGTCTTCATAAGCTTTAAGAGCACAGCAAGATTTAGTACATTTAATTATAGAATTTACCTCTGAATCAGAAAAGGCCATTAGAGCAGTCTCAGTGGCCACCATTGCAGCTTCTTTTGGTGCTTCTTCCTCATCAACCCTGAAGCTCTAATCATAGTTAACACCATCTATGGCTAGCATAGCCCTTGGCTCTTCCACTGTGACTTCCTTCTTCTTCTCTTGCTTATACCATGTGTTTCTATTATCCTGCTTCCTTGGGTTTCTACACTCTTTAGCAAAATGTCCCAGCCTGTGACAGTTGAAACACTCTACTTTCTTCTTATCAAACCCAGCAGTTTCATTACCATTGATGGTAATATGCTTTCCAGTTCTTTGCCAAAACTTCTTAACCCTCATGCTAAGTAAAACAACCTGCCATTTGATGTCCATCTTTTCTAAGTCATTATCATCCAACTGATCAAGGTCTTCATGTGTTAGAGGAGAACCACTAGTTTGACTAGACATGAATACATAGAATGATGGATCTCCAAGTCCAGCAACATTCTTTTGTGAACTAGTAGTAGGACCACCATAGTTAGCAGTAGAAACACTTGCATCTTCATCTACCTCTTCTGACTTACTAATACTAGGAGATGACAAGAGTGCCACATTCCCAGAACTAGTACTGTAGTTTCCAGACTTTTTCATACTTTGTTCAACAATTTTGAAGTTGTTGTACAAATCATTGAGTTTCATGGTTTCAATGTCTGGCTTATTCAACCAGACAACCACATGAGTATGGAATTTATCAGATAGACTTCTCAAAAACTTCATGTTGAGATCTTCCTTTTCTATCTCAACCCCCAACACAGCTAACTGACTGACAAGCTTGTGTAATCTAGAGAACAGCTTATCAAGTGATTCATTGCTATTTGAACTAAAGTTTTCAAATTGTTGTTTCAGCAATGTCTTCTGTGTTTTCTTGGTAGTTTCATTACCACCAAACCATGCACAAATCTCTTCAAAAAGAGTTTTTGCATCAGGATACTTGCTAAAAGATAGCAGCTGTTCACCAGGAATGGTCATGAGAAACAAGTTTCTTGCTTTTTGATCATTTCTCTTTTGTATCCTTTCTTCACCGGTAACTGGTCCAGTATTTCTTTTCCTATCTGTTTTGCCTTCAAGAATGACATCTGTATAACCTAGTGTAAAAGAATCACCATACATACTGATATCCCAAAGAGCATAATCTTGAACCATAAAATATTGCTCAATCCTTAACCTCCACAACTCAAACTCATTCTGTTTGATCATGAGAAACTTTGCAGCAATATTTGTAGCCTGAGTGTCTTGTACGTCCATTTCTGCTTCTTCTTCTAAATCAACTATATCAGCCTTGCTCTAATACCAATTGAGGAGCGGGTTTGATACACTATAAGGTTGTTAGACCTTTGTTCTTTGTGTATATGATATATTGAGTTAATATGATTAAGTATGCGGAATCTATTTAACCACACTTAGAAGGTTATTTGGTTATGGAAATGGAACAGTTATGTTTGTTATAGAACAATGAACAAAGAAAGTTTATCACCAAATGATTCAATATTATTTTTGATAATACGAGTGATCTTCACTATCACTAGGGTTACAAAAACCTTGAATCTTATGTTTCTATGACTTGTGATATTGTTGTGTTTGTTCTTTTCTCTTAACAGTTATGATCTAATTAATTCGTACAATATCTAAGCCTATGATTTCTCTTTTATAGTCCAAGAGAGATCTTTACAATATTGTCAAGTATAATCGAACACATGCTTTGAGAGTGTCAGTCATTAAGATACAACATGTATCTGTGTTTAAAACTTGTTACTGAACACTTTGTCTAAAGATATTATCTACCGTGTATTGTTGACTATTATACACATAATATCTTTGTATTCTTATCCAACCAGCAGTAGATTACTTCAATAGTTATCCACTCAGCAGTAGAATCTTCTTCACTAGCAGCAGCATCATTCAGCAGTAGAATGTTTATCGCTAGTAGTAGAATCAAATGCACTAGCAGTAGAATGATACTTAGAGTATTTTCAATACTAATCTTCAGAACATTTAATTCCCAACACATACATAGACATAACGAATGATTAAAGGGATAACTTATCTTTATTGAAACATGAAGTTCAAAGATTGTAAAAGCCTTACAATGGCAGTAAAAATCCTCTAGGGTTTCCCTCTCCAAAGTGTTACCCAAATTAAAGAAAAATTGCGAAAGAATATATAAGTTTACAATGCTGACAGTGTCACCTTATAGGTCGTGACGCCGTCAGCTCGCCGCATCTAGGGTTTCGTCTTGTGCAAGTCGCCGTTATGAAGGAGTCAGGATTGGCATAAGGCCGTCACTTGTTATTTCTTCTGGGCTGTCTCTTTATAGCTTAAAACGTGATTCCCTTCTTCATTTTGTACCTGACGGCGTCAGGTTATAAAACCTTCAAAATTATCTGAAGTGTCACTTGATAAACTTGAGCCACAAATCTTTCTTCATAAAGCAAGGGACGACATCACCTTATAGCTTGTGATGCCGTTAGATGTCCAAGTCTGACAGGTTTTTCGCGACTTCGTCGTTTTCTTCACTTTTTCGTCCAAATACGTCCAAAAAGTGTCGATTTCCAGATTTCTCGTCCCAAGTACCTAAAATACAAAAGGAAACGATTTGAGGCAATATTTGATCATATTTATTCGATTTTGGGATTAAATGGCCCCTTAAAAAGGTACCAAATAAATCCTTATCAAATATCCCTACACTTGGGATTTGCTTGTCCTCAAGCAAATATGCTTTTACACTAATCAAAATACAAGTTAGGGGTCATTTAACATTAATATAAAAGTAATTACAACATACAATCGTTCCACGTTATTCAAAGCCAGCACGGAAATTACATACTAGCACGTCACATTAAGTGTTTGGATTCTCACATCTCTCGGGTGTATAAAATGATATAACATATGAAAACGGGAAAATACAACACTCTCTACCTGTCATAGCACATAGATTACTATAGGCTTAAGAACGGATCAAACCTCCACCACTTTGGCATAAGCACCTAGGATAAACTATCAAAGGGGGCTTTTAAAGGGTTGTAACATTAGGTGTAAGGGTATGAAAAACACGGTTTTGTTGGATATAGGGAATTTTACTGGTGGCAGGTCAATTATCTTGGCCAATTACATGTACAATGAGTCGTTGCTAAGCCAAGACTCGACTCGCTAACTACTAACTCTTTTTGTATTTTTTTTGACACTTTATTGACTTAAACAAAAATAAAGAAACGGGATGGTAGTCCCTATGTTTTTTCTCTTTTCTTTTTCTACTTTTTTTTTTTTTTTTATCTTTTTTTTTTTTATTCATTTTTTCTTTTTTTTTTTTCTTTTTTTTTTTTTTTTTTTTATTTTTTTTTTCCATACACTCTTGCCCACCAACCGAAATAATACATCAAAGGGATCTTGCAACCTCCCTACACTTGAACTTTTACATACTTTACACATAACTAACTAATGACCCGGATTAGAACTCAACACGTGAGTACTTTAAATTTAACGTACAATGGGGGTAACATATGCATTCTTCCATTACCCATAAAATAGTACTTACCATGAGTTCCAATCGTCCCAAAACTGTATTTACAAGATATGAATCGACTTAGCAACCATGTAATTAATTAGACAACTGACAAACGGTTTCATAAATAACAATAATGCACTAAAAGTGGGTGCATACAAGGTAGGCTAAGGCGATTTGGGTGTAACTTTGGGGGTGGATTGTAAATGATGTTTTTTATTAATATTTCAGAATCCACCGAAATATCACGAGAACCGCAAAAAAGGTAGGCTCTGAGGGGTGTACTAGGGGTATCGTGTACTAAAGATGAGTACATCTCAAAGGTGAGGGAAAATTACTTGACCGATGTAGTCAACGTAATTATAATACAAGTTTAAAACAAGGGTTATCCTAATGCCTCTTATCATTTAGTTAATCCTAACTACACGAATGTAGTCTCACTAGCGATCTCGGGATGCATCACAAACGCAAGTTCTAGAATCTATATACTACTGGTACACTCATAAGCATTAAAAGTGAATGCTTTTTCCTAAAGATCTAAAGGCGAACCTCACATTTTTGGGGTGGAAATTTTTGAGTGAAAGGGTTTTTGTGCTAGCTATATAATTCCTATCAATGAGACGCTTATTAAGACTAAAGTTTCACTCCTATATGTTGTAAAAATTTTTAAATTTGGTGCTAAAATTGCCCTAACAAATATCTCTTTCATTTTTATTACACATCTACTTTTAAACAAAACAAATATCAAACGAAGTTATAGTTTATAAGGTATCCCATTTTACCCTCCCTACACTTAAACTGAACATTGTCCCCAATGTTATTACAAAGCATCAAAGTTATGATAACGGGAAAAATAAAAGAGATGAAAGACACTAATACTCCCATGATTTGCTCGGCATGGACGATGTGAAAACATGGTTAATCCTCCTCCAAGAAAATAAATGCAATAAGAGCTCAACCAACTTCATCTTTTATCTTCTTGTCCAATATAACCTGTAATTTAGTAAGAAAATGAAACACAAAACCTCGCATAAAATTGGCGGTAAACACTATATATAAAAATTAAATCCAAGAAAGCAAATAAGATATAATGCTTGCAAAATAAATGTTTACAGATTCCTGGAGAATTAAAAATTCTGAATTTTTTTCAAAAACTAAGTTCCAGCAGAAAAATAAAATCCTTGAAAACTGTGCTGCTACAGTGCCTGACGCCGTCGGGTGGTAAACCCTGACGCCGTCAGGTAAGACCTGACAGTATTTTTGCATTTTGTTTCTGGAGAATTTCTGAAAAAATCTGATAATTAAAACCTGAAAAACTTGGAGAACATTCATTGTGAGTCGATACAAACATTTGACTCTAACAAACACACAAATATATATGCTAATCATTAATTGTTATCTTTCATGTTCGAATTTGTTCTTTTAAACATATATGATCTTCCCTACACTTATCTTTTAGTAAAATACCTTTATATGTGGTTAAGACGACGTTAAAAACTAAATAAAGCATTTTCACAAATTTATTCGAAACATGAACGATAAACAATGATGATGGAGCATATATATGAAATCAAACTAAATAAAAACAAACAAGCAAACAATAAAACATGGGTTGCCTCCCAAGAAGTACTTTTCTTTATTAACGAGTCTTGTAGCTAGACTCAAAGTCATGGGCTATTACGTGACTCCATCCTCCGTAACGTCCTCAAGGTCATCTTCTATCTTGGTTTTATATTCCGGACTAGTTGTAAACATTCTTTGTAAAAACCAAGTATCTTCTTCATCACATAGTCTACAACTCTCCTCTTATCTTCATCATTCCTATAGTAGATCGATTGCTTAAGTTCCTTTTCTAGGTTTGGCATAAGACGAAATTGTTCTATCTTATATGGCTTTGGTAGGCAATTTCATCGGTCTCATCCTTGAACTTAACAACCCCTAATGACGGGTCATAAGTGATCTTAGAAACCTCTACGAATGGCTTTCCTAATACTACATGGGATAAACAAGGGTCTACTGCGGAACTAATATCTTCTACCACCACAAAATCCGTGACATAGGTGAAATTCCCTGAAAACACATGCATCCCCTAATTCTTCCAATGAAGTTACTCCTTTTTCTAGGGTTCTCGGGATCTTGCCTAGGTGAGAGTTGCTTTTTCATTTTCCAATTATAGTATGTAGTAGTCATGATGTTTATAGGCGAATATAGGTCGATATAAGCCTTCCACACGTGAATGTGTCCTATGTTGCATAGTGTGTTGATGTTTCTAGGATTTCCATGTGCAATGATTGGAATCCTTCTTATGTAGAATGGGTGACGATCATGCAATAATTAATTGTGATATGCTAATTCTTCTACCGGGGGAAACTTATCAAAGTAATCCTCTTCTACTTCTTCTACTTCGTCCTCATCATCACTCTTACTTTCATCCTTTGGATCACTATTTACCTTAACTACATTTTCTTTATCCTCTTCCTCACTACTCCTATTTGGTGATATTAGAGTGATTGCGTTGACAAAGTGAACATGCTTGGATGATGATGGATCCTTAACCTCATTTCCCCCACTTGTGTTTCTAACGACTCTACTCGAGAGGGTTATACCTTGGCTGTTAAGAGCCTTCAACAAATTGTCAATCTTATTGGTCATCTCGCTTTGTTGTTGGTTGAAATTGGCTTCAAACTTGGTCAAATGAGCTTCTTGAGATGCCATAAAATTAGACATTAACCCTTCAAAATTGTTGGAGTTGTTGGGAGGGTTATTTTTAAAGGTACGTGTGAAAACGTAAAGGGGGGGGGGGGTGGTGAATACATTACTGTTTTAAAATCTAAAAACTTGTTGTATCAAATATCCAATTTAGCTTGTTGTAATATGAAAGATGCCAATTGTAGTTTATGACTAACATATACTAAAACAAGTTGTCACACAAGTATAACCAACAAGTCACAACACAAGCAATCACATAATGCAAACATAAAAGTAAAGTAGTAAGTGAAAGAAAGCGCAAACCGAACACGATGATTTATAGTGGTTCGGTCACGGAGCTTCTCTCCGCCCTACTCCACTCCCCGAGTACCCAACTCGAGAGTTACTTCACTTGATCAACAAGCTCCCTTCTCGGCGGAGAAAACCTTAAAATCGCCGCTTACACTTTTTCTGGTACAAAGCTAAATACCGGGTTCTAGTTCGAGGTAGAACCAACCTGACGTCGCTTATACAATATTTTCGACACTAAGTTAGATGTCGAGTTCTTTTACAAGGGTATAACCACTCCCTTTATGTTTTATGGCCCAACATAAAAACCTTGTGTTTTATGGCACAAACACATAAACCATCTAATCTAGTTTGGTGAATAGATTGTGATGATGCAATGATGTTTACAATGATGATCCATGACATAAATGTCTATTGGATATGAGTGACTAATCTAAATGAACTTCCATTGATAAGAAGCCTTCAATGAATGAAGATCACAAGTTCCCTAAGCTTGTTATGATAGATCTTCATATATGCATGCATGTGGAATCTATATGAACGTCTTGAATAAGAAGTCTTCAAACAATGAGGATGACAAGTGCCCTTGAATCTTCATATGTTGATATGCTTTGGTGGATGATGACTTCAAGATCTCCAAGCCTTTTGGTAGATCAGGAGGTATGCTATGTGATGAGGCGAAAAGTGTACCGCTTTTAAGGGTCATTTAAGCCCTAAATCGTATTTATTTGATCAAATATTGCCCTAAATCGTTCCTTTTGTCATTTTAGGTACTTTTGAGGAGAAATCTGGAAAAGGAGGCATTTTGGACGTTTTTGGAGCATTAAAGTGAAGAAAACGGCAAAGTCTCAAAAATCGGCTAAAAGTTACTCTTGACGGCGTCAAGATTTACTCTAGACGGCGTCATGCTTTGGCAAGAAAAGTTGGACGTGAAATTTACTCATGATAAGCCAATGAAAATAGCATGTGAATTCTGACGGCGTCACGCTTTAACTTGATCAAGGGCGTCACGGCTTAAATCATAAGGGGACGGCGTCACGTTCTAGGTTCGACGGCGTCAAGCCTTGATAAGCCAGAATGGATTTTTGAAGAGCTAAAGAGGGACGGCGTCAAGAAGGTCATCCGGGAACCCTAGAAGCGGCGAGGTGACGGCGTCACAATCCATAAGGTGACGCCGTCAGGTGTAAAAGTCTATATATAGTTTTCTAATTTTTTGTCATTAGAGAGAGCTTAGTGTGTGGAATTTTGGGATAAAACCCTAAGACGATTTTAGCTACTTTTTCAGGGCTTTTTGCCTTGAGATCTTCCATGTTTCATTGAAAGATAAGTTATCAAGTAATCATTCAATATGTCTATGTGTTGTTTGATTCTATCTTATTCTTGTCTTTTGTTTAACATGTTAGGCTAAATTTATCTTGTGTTTGCTTAGATCTAATGAAACTTAGCTATTGATTATTGGTTGTTAGTGTGTTGTTAGTTGTATTGGATGATTGTTTATCTATGTTAGGCTTAAGAAAACTGGCTAACTTCCTATTCGGTAACTTGCTTGAACGTCTTAAGAAACATGAACCAAACGCGTACTAAAGGTTTTTATGGTTGTATTTAATGCACAAGCGAATTCTAGTGATCCCATCTTAGGAGCTTCCTAGCCGGCTCGACATAGGAGTGAAGTAGGAGCTTGTAGAGTTGGGGAAGTAAGTACGCCACCCCACGAATGGTATTAAGGAATACACCCGTCATCCACGCGACTAATACACACTAATTAACCGGTAAAAGATAGTTAGGGAGTAAGGAAATCTAAGTAAACACATTTCTCTACACATAAGTTTCTCACCACATTTCATTTTTGTTATTTTATTTTATTGCATTTGTAGTAATTTTGGGTTAGTTGACTAGCAACTAATTCCGCCCACTTCTTCAAACCCGAGATTTTACTTGCTTTCATAAAATTATAAAAACATAAAAAGAATCTTCCTCAACCCTTAGACCTAATTAGAGTAGCCTTTCACACCTAACGAACACTATTCCCTGTGGAGAACGATCAATCCCCCGTACTTACCACTACACTATACTACATCGGTCAGGTACACTGCCTGGTGGGGTTGTAAGCCTCTTGAGATCCCTCGAGAGGTAAAACCTGTTGTAAGGTTACAAAACCACGCAATCAAGTTTTTGGCGCCGCTGCCGGGGAATAGTTATTGTTTAGGTTGAATTGTTATTTCTATTAGGTCTACTCACTAGATTCCTTTCTAGTGAGATTTTTATTTTTTTTAGGTTTTCTTTAGTCTATCTATTTTTCTTTGTGTGTTTGTTCGTAATTTCCATTGACTCTTCCGTTCACCATTATGGAGAACGCGAATCCACCATACTACCAACCACGTAATTCACCCACTCCATATGACATCTTGATGTTTAAACAACATAAAGATGAACCTCTCTATGTTGCATGGACTCGTTTTAAATATTTACTCCAAAAAGTCCCTCATCATAACTTCGATTTTTGGTCCCTAACTCAAATCTTTTATAATCATGTCGACCGACATGCCCAAAGGGACATTTACCACATTGCCGGCAGGGATATTAGGGAATTAAGTGCTGAGAAAGCATGGGAAGCTATTGAAGAGTGTGCCCAATATTATTATATAGTAGACAACCCAACAAACGTTAGTACAAGTCAATTGACCACAAATTTTGAGGATCATGAAACAAGTTTGTTTAGGGATGAATATGTTAGTGTTGAGATACCTAAGTGGATGTCATGTAATGCCATATTACAAAACAAACACATAGGTGACCTTGATATGACCGAGGATTTAGCCGAACATGATCACATTGATCAAAAAGACCTAGGTTTTATGATCGATGACGATGAATCTCAAGAAACACATGATGAATCTTTTGGGCAATTTGAATATAGCAGTCAGAATATTGAGGATGATCCTTATGATTCGAATATAGAAGTTGAGATGCCTAGAGAAGCACTTGAGATACTAGGGAAAATGTTAGGGTTAGATTCTAATAAAACACATGATGAGGATATAGGTGAGCTTGACGTAAGGAATGATGAGGTAAGTAACATAAGCCCACCAAGTGCCCCACAAGTCCTACCATCATTTGAGGCACACACACCGCCCGTGACTTACCCGGAAGAAGTGGAAGAGACTATAGGAACCCCAATAGAGGTAGAACCCTTGGACCAAACACAACTAGAGGATATAGGTTTGAATGCTTATAGTGATCACAACCTTACTCTTAGTTCTAGGGGATTTCCTATTTTTGATGAACCGGAGCCTCAACCAAAACCGTTACCTAATCTTCCATCTTTAGATGTGAATTTAGGAATTGAAAAAGGTCCCGATCCACCCATCAAACCATGTAGTCTGGGCAATGTTAAGATTAAGGTAGTAGACTCTAAGCCTTGTAGAGAGAAAGCTGACATAGGAGTGAACCATAACCTTTCATACTTACATCACCCGTTTATGATTGATCACAAGAAACATTATGGGTTTAAACCGGGTTTATTAGGTCAAGATGGATTCCCAACTAGGAATCTCTCGAAGTTGATAGAAGATGATCCCTTTTTAGGAGAAAACTTTAATTCACCCATTGACCAAAGTGAACTAGGTAAGGTTATGATGAAAGGAGCACACCCCTTTGAGTATATAATTCATCCGTCACTCTCTCCTCACGTGGCATACTTCCACCCAGATGGTGTGTATCGCTACTATCACCCGCACTTAATCCTAAGTGTAGAAAAAACCTCTCCTTTATCCGTTAAATAAGGGTAGAGTCAGGCTCGTGACTCGAACAAAAACAAGCGCTCTTGGGAGGCAGCCCATGCTTTATTTGCTTTGTGTGTTTATTTATTTGTTTGTTTGATTTTATTTGCTTCCGTATGTATGTTTAATTTTTATTAGTATTGATTCATGTTCAAAAGTAATGTGTGAAAATGCTTTATTTTGTTTTAACTTCGTCTTAACTACATATAAAGGTATTTTGCAAAAGATAAGTGTAAGGGAAATCTAAATCGGTTTATTAGAACACAAATGAACATGAATCATAATAATAATAAATTAGCATACATATTAGTATTTGTTTGAGTCAAATGCTTGTATCGAGTCATAATGATGTTTTGCAGGATTTCCAGGAAGTAAGGTAAAGGTTTTTCCAGAAATTTTCCGGAAACTTAAAACGAAAATTTTTGTCAGGTCATTTCTGACGGCGTCAGGGGTTATAACCTGACGGCGTCAGATTTAATTTCCAGAAATTTTTGAAAGTTTTGTTTTCATAAAAAGTTTTTATTAAAATCTCCAACTTATAATCTCCAGGAATCTGCAAAATTTTCATTCCACAAGCATTATATCCTTATATATAGATTTTTCCCGCCGATGTTATGCAGGTTTTCGTGTTTGTTTTCTCAGGTTTAACAGGTTATTTTGGACAAGGAAATGTTTTTGGATCAAGCTTGTGGCGATGCATTAGTCATGGAGCTTCAACATTCTATTTGGAGGAAGATTTAACCGTGTAATTTCATTATCCACCGAGCGAATCAGGGGAGTATTTGATTTCATTCTTTTACTTTTTGCTTTTACATCTTATTATTTGAACATTGGGGACAATGTTCATCTTAAGTGTAAGGGGAGGGTAAAAGTACGATTTTAGAGAATACAATTACGCTTGATTTTTGTTTGTTTAATAATAGATGTGTAATAAAACTGAGAGAAATACTTGTTAAGGTAATTTTAGTGCCAAATTTAAAATTTTTTACAACACATAGGAGTGAAACTTTGATCTTAATAAGCGTCTCACGGATAGGAGTTATATAACTAGCACAAAAACCGTACCACTAAAAAAAATTTTCCACCCCCAAATATGTGAGGTTCGCCCCTAGAATTGGTAGGAAAAGCATTTATGCTATGATGTGTGTACCGGTAGCACTTAGATTCTAGAACTTGCGTTAGGACCATTCCAAGGCCACAAGTGAGACTACATTCGTGTAGTTAGATTTACTACATGATAAGAGGCATTAGGATTAACCCATTGTTTTACACCTGTGTTTTTGTTATAATTACGTTGGCTACATTGGTCAAGTGATTCTCCCACACCCTTTGCGTTGTACTCATTTTTAGTACACGATACCCCTAGTACACCCCTCAGAGCCTATCTTTTCGTTTCGACCTTTAAGCATTTTACTTAAAGGAAGAATTTGTTTACACCCCACTAAAATGTACACCCAAATCGCCTTAGCCTACCTTGTATACACTCATTTTTAGTGCATTATTGTTACAACATTTGTTTAAACCCAAGTTAATTATCTAGTTGATTACATGGTTGCTAAGTCGAGTCATATCCTTGTACATATTGTTTTGGGACGATTGGGACTCATGGGTAAAGTACTAGTGTAATGGAGTAACGGGGAAGAACATCATTTATTACCCCCATATGTGCTAAATGTTTTAAAAGTACTCCAAGTTTTTCAATTATCTTAATTCGAGTCATTAGATTAGTATTTGTAAAGTTATGTAAAAATTCAAGTGTAAGGGGGATGCAACGCCCCTATGATGTATTATTTTGGATGGTAGGGTAAAAGTGTATGCAAAAAAAAAAAAAAAAAAAAAAAAAAAAAAAAAAAAAAAAAAAAAAATCGAAAAAATCAAGAAAAATACAAAAAAAAATGAGAAAATGAAAAATAGAAAAAACATACGGACTACCATCCCGTTTTATTTTATGTTTATTTTATATTTTTGTTATTTTGTTATTTTGTTTCTAGCTTAAGATCGAGTCTAGTCTTGGCTTAGCAACATTGTATAGTACATGTAATTGATCAAGATTTTTAACTCGCCACCAGTAAAATATCCTTTATCCAACAAAACCGTGTTTTCCTTTTCCCTACACCTAACGTTATAACCCATTTAAAAGCCCTCTTTGATAGTTTATCTTAGGTGCTTACGCCTAGTGGAGGAGGTTTTCGATCCTTTCCCAAGCCTATGGTAATCTATTTGCTATGACAGGTAGTGAGAGATATTATCCGTTTTCATTTATGAGATTTATTTTGATGACACTTGAGAGATGTGAGTATCTAAACACTACTTGTGAGGTGCTAGTATGTAATCTCCGTGCTTATTATGATTGAAGTGGAACGATTATTTGTTGTAATTACTTTTATGTTAGCATTAAATGACCCCTAACTTGTATTTTGATTAGAATAAAAGCGCATTTGCTTGAGGACAAGCAAATCTCAAGTGTAAGGGTATTTGATGAGGCGAAAAGTGTACCGCTTTTAAGGGGTCATTTAAGCCCTAAATCGTATTTATTTGATCAAATATTGCCCTAAATCGTTCCTTTTGTCATTTTAGGTACTTTTGAGGAGAAATCTGGAAAAGGAGGCATTTTGGACGTTTTTGGAGCATTAAAGTGAAGAAAACGGCAAAGTCTCAAAAATCGGCTAAAAGTTACTCTTGACGGCGTCAAGATTTACTCTAGACGGCGTCATGCTTTGGCAAGAAAAGTTGGACGTGAAATTTACTCATGATAAGCCAATGAAAATAGCATGTGAATTCTGACGGCGTCACGCTTTAACTTGATCAAGGGCGTCACGGCTTAAATCATAAGGGGACGGCGTCACGTTCTAGGTTCAACGGCGTCAAGCCTTGATAAGCCAGAATGGATTTTTGAAGAGCTAAAGAGGGACGGCGTCAAGAAGGTCATCCGGGAACCCTAGAAGCGGCGAGGTGACGGCGTCACAATCCATAAGGTGACGCCGTCAGGTGTAAAAGTCTATATATAGTTTTCTAATTTTTTGTCATTAGAGAGAGCTTAGTGTGTGGAATTTTGGGATAAAACCCTAAGACGATTTTAGCTACTTTTTCAGGGCTTTTTGCCTTGAGATCTTCCATGTTTCATTGAAAGATAAGTTATCAAGTAATCATTCAATATGTCTATGTGTTGTTTGATTCTATCTTATTCTTGTCTTTTGTTTAACATGTTAGGCTAAATTTATCTTGTGTTTGCTTAGATCTAATGAAACTTAGCTATTGATTATTGGTTGTTAGTGTGTTGTTAGTTGTATTGGATGATTGTTTATCTATGTTAGGCTTAAGAAAACTGGCTAACTTCCTATTCGGTAACTTGCTTGAACGTCTTAAGAAACATGAACCAAACGCGTACTAAAGGTTTTTATGGTTGTATTTAATGCACAAGCGAATTCTAGTGATCCCATGTTAGGAGCTTCCTAGCCGGCTCGACATAGGAGTGAAGTAGGAGCTTGTAGAGTTGGGGAAGTAAGTACGCCACCCCACGAATGGTATTAAGGAATACACCCGTCATCCACGCGACTAATACACACTAATTAACCGGTAAAAGATAGTTAGGGAGTAAGGAAATCTAAGTAAACACATTTCTCTACACATAAGTTTCTCACCACATTTCATTTTTGTTATTTTATTTTATTGCATTTGTAGTAATTTTGGGTTAGTTGACTAGCAACTAATTCCGCCCACTTCTTCAAACCCGAGATTTTACTTGCTTTCATAAAATTATAAAAACATAAAAAGAATCTTCCTCAACCCTTAGACCTAATTAGAGTAGCCTTTCACACCTAACGAACACTATTCCCTGTGGAGAACGATCAATCCCCCGTACTTACCACTACACTATACTACATCGGTCAGGTACACTGCCTGGTGGGGTTGTAAGCCTCTTGAGATCCCTCGAGAGGTAAAACCTGTTGTAAGGTTACAAAACCACGCAATCACTATGCTTGTGATGGATGATGACTCACGATATCTGAGCTTGCTTTACAGGATCATTTCGGAGTATGCTTACAACATAATGAAAGTTAGTAACATTATGATCATGATGATAAGGGTGATTAATGTATGTTACTACATGGTTATCTACTAATCTAAGTGTATGCTAAAGGGTAGAGAGAATGTATGTTCAAGTAATATCAAATGGGTAAACAATGGGCTGCTATTTATAGCCAACAAGAATTTCAACCCACGGATGGGACGGATCCAAAAGTAGGGATCCGTCCGTGTATGGTTTTGGTTCCGTGGGAACCTGACAAACAATCTTCCTAAATCTTCTCCAAATCTAACCAAGATATTTCCATATTTTTTCATTGAGTAAAGATCTAAGCAAGATATTCATATGATCTTTAAAATCTTCCTAAAGATTTCAAAGTGATGCATGCCATGATGTCATAGTACATTTTCTAAATTTAGAATTAAAATGTATATGAATGTAACTTGTATACATACTAGCTAACTAATATATGTTTACCAAGTTGTATCATGTTAGTTTATGTATTACTAAAGATGTTAAACTAATTATGCTATTATGTCATTAACATCATTTTTATAAGTAACCACATTTGTCTTAGTTTGACACCTAAAGTGTACTTATCCTATTTTGACATGAAAACAACTTAGGAAACATGATGTACAAGTAAAAGTACTTGTATATGCAAAATGTAAAATGAGGTTCTATGTAGAATGGTTAACCTTTTAAAATACTTAATGACTCTAAACGTATTTTAAACATTATAAATGATTTGTTAATGGGTTTGATCATAATGCCACATAACAAACATGTATGAACCTGTGTTGTACCATACGAGGACTTGAGAAGTCGAGAGGTGTTAAATGTATGTCGAGACAAAATATGATTACAAGTAATTTGTACATTTTACGTTATGTATCAAGTTACATGTTTGTCATCAATCAAAACAAACGAGACTATATAGATTAAATATATCGTAATATTTGCACTAACAATCTCCCCCTTTTTGATGATGACAAAATATGTAAACGTGATAGATAGTGAAATGTAAAAAGTTACTTCTCCCCCTTTACCTTTTACATTACCTTCTCCGTTTACACACTCTTCTCCCCCTTTTGTCGAAACAAAAAGGGTGTGCCCTTGGAGTTAACTTCATTTCTCCCCGAAAAAGACGAGCTTGCATCATCCCTAGTGAAGTGAAATTGTCTACTCCATTTCCCTATGGTTGTTGCGTTCCCTAGGTTATTGCCTTTGTTTGGTAGCGGATCCATGGATCAAATTAAGACCCTTACCCTACATCAAGGTTAGTGTTGTGCAACGAACAAAAAAATATGCATGATGAAGAAAATGCTATGTTGGAATGTTGGACTATCTCCTCATTTTTGTCGAAACACAAAGGTGTGTCGAAGAATGAGAGTGATTGCATGCTCCCCCTTGATCGAGGCATCAAGGTTTGATCAAAAAGCTACAAAAACCAAGGTTAGTGCATGATTAGCTCTCCCTTGATCAATACTCCCCGTTTCTAGGGTACCAACGTATATGATGAAAGGATGAAGAATGCTACAAAATAAAGGTTATTGTAAAACAATATTTGTCCTTGGACGAGTATGTGATATACAACAATGTGTGTATATGATGCATTTTATAAATGCTTTGACGGAAGCTCCCCCTTGCTCTAAGGCGTCAAGATGAACCTACAAATCAAAATATTAGTACAATAGAAGCTATGTGTTTAGACAGATATGTCATATACGACCAAGTGTATAGACGATGCAACATGATTGCTAGATAGATAATCCTCTTGGTTTGAGGACATCAAGAAGCACCTACAATAAAAGAAGAAAAATAATCGATGCAAACTTCATCCTTAGATGAGTATGCTATATACGATAAAGCGTATATGATGATAAAACTACAATGAAAGGATTAGTGCAATATATTTCATCTTTTTGACAAAGAGAAATAAGATGTATATATATGATGCAATATATCAATGATATAATCACAAGCAACTCAAGACAGAGAACTATGATTATTAGGTGTAATCTTCTAGTAAGAATTACAATCATAAGAAAAACAAGAATATAATATGATAAATCCTAAAAAATAATGCCTAGAAGGAAAATATTAAGAGTAAGTGGTGCTAGTGTTGGTGTTGGTTTACTAGTAGGTTTTTCGATAATCCATGGGGTTGATGATTAGTGAAAGAGGTGATGTAAGGTGGTGGTTATAATGAATGCAATGAATTTAGAAACTCGTATGTATAGCAAATGCTATAAGAGTATTGAAGACGGTTAAGGTTATGACATTATCATCTACCAAAGATGGTGTATCATGCCATAATATATGCTCGAATGGAATTAAGAGAAAGTGAAGACAATGATCACTTAGGAATAGAAATTCCATATGCAAAAATTAGAAATATTAGATACCTATATGAGGATGAGAATGATATCATATGATGGAAGAGTGTTGGTTGGACTAACGTGTTGGGAATGATGGTTTTGATATATCGTTTGCACTGAAAATGACATGCTTGATATGTATCAGGAATGAAAAGGATTAGATCCTATGATGGTGTTCTAGAAAATCAAGTTGTGAGATTAAGGTTAAAAAGAAAATCCTAGACTTGTTGGTTGTGAGAGGGTTGTTTGTTTTAAGTGGTTAAAAACTAAACCAGGTGCCCACGGATTACGCGAAATCAAATTTTTGGTTCCGTCCGTCTTATCAAAGGATGCCTTGGGACCAGAATTTGATTTGGTCACGTTTTGTCGTTTTTGATCAAACGAAGGTTCGAGCTAAAGTCTATTTACTTATAACTACGGATTTGGTTCCATTAATCCTATTCAAAGTCTAAGGAGACTTAATGGTTCTCGTTAAGAGGTTTGTCAAACACATGATGTGTTTTTCACTTGACGAGTTATTGGTGCAAAACTGTGATGTTGGGTTAAGAAGGTTTGAAACACTTGTGATTTTGTGAGCTGATTTAAACTGAGTGGTGTGAACCTATGTGTTGGTATTTGAGGGTGTAGAAGACATGACTAAGTGTTCTTTAATACAAAGAGACAATTATGTGAATGAATTTCTCTCCCCCTTAATCGGTGGACATCCAACATAATGTGTAATGTATCGAATGAAAAATGACAATGCAGGTTAATGAAAGCGATGAGCTTAGTAATGTTTTTGCGGATGTTGGTTAGCATACAAAGAACTTCATCCTTGAAGTCACGTAGCTCTTCTCTATTAATGTGAGATGGTCGCATGACGAGGCATGTGGTTTCCTCATGGGAGGTGTATTGTTATAACTAAAAGGTGATGGGGACGTTTTTAGGAAAACAAAAGCAATAATGAGATTTGGAAAGAGGTCGATTGAAAAATATGCAAACACAAATTCCAAACCTCTGAAACTTAATCCTATTAGCTTTAAAAATTATATGCAAGTGAATTTTTACCATAAACATATTACTAATCTATGTAGCAATAAAGGGATTACAATTATGCAAAATAGTCATAACTAAGTGAGATAACAAATAATTTGTTATCAACCTATAAGACAAAAGAGTTAATGACAAAAGATGTGATTATGATAGAAATCATAAGAAAACATCTTATATAAAAAAAAAACAAATATTCGACTACTAGACAAAAAGTTATCACATAGCATCAAGACAAATAATCATATTACAAGAGAGCATGACATTGTTTGAGATACTACATTGTGAAATTGTTTTGATGTTAGGCTTAGTCACTTAAGCATATTTACCCATTCATTAACCCAATGATCTATGTGATTAAGAATAAAAACAACTTCTAAATGTTTATCATACCAAAAGCACTTTGACACATTATAGGTGCACACATGGCAAACAAATAGTGTGAAAAAGTCACAAAAGAAGTGAGACGACAGATTCATGCACACCATTTTAACATTTTGGAGCGTGTATCATTTAGGCTATCCTACGAAAAGGCTCAATGAATGTCAACAAAAGAAAAGAGCTTTCAAATGTAGAAACGTCATATAAAAATATCATGTATCAAAATGACATATCATGAGTTAACAAGTAACACATTAATCTGCGAAACAGCATATAACGAAAGAATGAAAATATCATGCAAATTATGTTAACATTTCGCAGCACGAAACATATAACTATGTAGGAAAAACCTTTCCAAGGTTTACACATTATACTATCAATCAAATAGTTATGACGATAACGTCAAGATACTTAATCATATCAAACAAATAAAATGTAATAAACACATGTATGTGTAATGCAATTGGTTTTACTAAACTAAAGAAAGAAAAGTCACATCTACTACTTGTTTGATTAATATTCCTAAGACAAGATAAAACGTCTTATTTTAATACTTACTTTAGGCAAGTATCGGAATAAAGATTTTCAAGTTGGAGAATGAATATGAGACTATTACTAGCGGTGCTCAATTCAAGCTAAACACGACCATTTTTACGGGTGATTCCACATACCCAACTTCTCTCCTGGAAGCAATTTAATCGTTAGGTTAAATTGATTTTCTAGTGCAATAGGTTCTCCAGTAGTCATTCTCATATTAGAAAGATAGGAATTCCTATTTTTACCTATTGAAGTATATAAAAGATGATAATTCACCAATACTTGACTTAATGAGACTCAACTATATCTATTAAAACTAAGGTGATGAAGATGTCACGTTTTACACGAGAATTTGACAAATATGTGTCAACATATTTTAATCTTGTGTTTGGAATCTAAGGTTATTGCATGATCTAATGGATGACATCTTTTATGTTGAGTTTAATTATGTGTTATGAAAGTGATTTGATCATCTAAGACCAAGAAATGTGTTTGTGTGTAATAATAGACTATGTTAAATTAAGACCGTTTCTCAAGAAAGCTCTTTGGAACAACAATCTAAGTAAAGTTACCAACTTTAATAGATCTTGTGTATGCTCTAGAGATGTGTAGTTTTAACATTGGATATGCACAAGGTTTGAACTAGATTATAAGCAAGGTTTGGTTATGATGTATGCTTGAAAGGAAATAGATACATATAGTATCTTTCAACAAGTAAGATTATCTCATGGGATAAAGTTATCATGCTTATGAAAACAAGTATGAGGTGTAATGAAATCTCTTGTAACACGACCGTTCATGTCGCAAGAAGAGAATGATGCATAGGATATACATTATCCTTTTAACAAGATGAAAACTAAACGCATGATTTCTTAGGCATAATGTTTTTCGAAACATCATGTTTTCCTAAATGAAGATATGAATCCAAAGTGTTTGAAATGGATAGACATATCCTAAATAAACTTGGTCTCAAGATTATAATAACTAGATGATGACAAGAGGAACTCACTCGAGTTTCTTATGTATACTCCTTAAAAGTCATTGTCACTTGGGGTGCATGAGGTTGGCTTTGAGATTACATTTTAACATAAGTTGTTAAAATGTTGATTAAAGGTTTAATGAAACTTATGCAGAAGTTTAACGATAAAGTATTACCAATACTTTGATACCTTGTGAGAGTTGTACTACTTAAATCTAGTGGAAATTGATAAACAATGAATGTGAGCATCATGCTCATTTGATGGTGAAGGTTCTAATCCTATAGGTGGTAAAGTATGGTTGAGTTTGTTTAACGTGCATTTGATTTGGTACAAGTGTTTGGACAAACGGGCTTTTTGAGCAATGCACTCAATGGATTCAAATAATGGTAAGGATTGTGGTGTTGTAGGGGTTTGTTGTACTATGGGAGTACTTAGGTGATAGTGTTTTAACATAAGTTGTTAAAATACTTGGGTGTTGATTCTTTCGGATATGACTTTTAATGACTACAATCATAAGTCAAATTTACTTGAATATTTCGGACGAAATACTTAAGTTGTCAAT
Organism: Artemisia tridentata subsp. tridentata; assembly: GCA_021014915.2. Taxonomy (NCBI): domain Eukaryota; kingdom Viridiplantae; phylum Streptophyta; class Magnoliopsida; order Asterales; family Asteraceae; genus Artemisia; species Artemisia tridentata. The sequence continues at coordinate 278,589,044 of CP139502.1, forward strand.
CCTACTTTGTTGAGATTGGATAGCATTCAAGGATAGCAAGACTTGATAGTACATCTATAACCTAAGTGTGAGTTATGACTTGATGTAAATCTTTATCGTCTTGAAGGATGACATGTTAACCAAGTAAGGCAACATATGTGAAGACAATATCTACCGTCATAAGTTGGACTTGTGATCTATGATATCTTTGCAAATAATGAGTCCAGATTTGTTAGGAAGTTGTCAATTTACAAATCAAGCTAATGGATGAGTAAAGGAGGGGAGGATCCAGTGAATGTGTGTAATGATCACAAGTACTCAGTGGTCCCTGGATTGCAAGGAACCAATTTCATGGTTTCTTCCTTTATGGAGAAAGGTACCTTGAAGCATTTTCATGAAATTTGAAAGTATGATTAGAGATGATTATCCTATTGGTGTAAGTGAGATGTCATGATCCTAATATGATTGAATATTAGTGAAAAGAATCCTAGTGATAAAAGTGAGTGGTCTTGAGTGCGGGATTTAAACTAAAATTTAAAAATCTAACTGTTTGTCTGGCGGAACCGAATGACAACACAGGCGAAACCGTGAATTTGGTTCCGTCTGATCCGTCAAGCTAATTTTGGCGGAACCAATACTTTGAACACACGGATCCCTACTTTTGGTTCTGTCAGATCCGCCAAGCAAAAATTCTTAACAGAGGGCATTTTTCAATCCCCGAAACTTGTTCAAATCCCGTAGTTTCTCCTAAAACATGTGTAATTAATTAGTTGTGATTGAATAATAAAAACAAAACAGGTATTAACACATGTAAGCATATAGATCAATCCGAGGATAATGAACATACTAATAATAGAAGTTATGCCAAACAGTGGTTTAAGATTAGAAAATTGATAACATCAAAATGTTATCGTCCTACATGACACGGTTAGTTCACATGATCATTCAAAGGTAAGTTATTATCCTATGACAAGACAAATACATTAAACATCATTGTAGAAGCAAATATACCAAACACCTTTTACAAAGATACTACATGTTTAAAAACGTAGTGACACATTTTAACACTTGAACATCTTTCAAGATACTTAATTAGTATTACTTAATTCTCATTCCTAAGTAAATTATGCAAGATTTTCACATAATATATGCAAAGAAAGATATCTAAGTCTATAAGTAATACAAAAACAATTTACCAACTTAGTGCACAAGATCTAGCAAATGTCCTATTGTGCATAAACAAGAAATTGACAAACAAGCAAATGAATATCATGGAAAGACACTTGTGTATCACAAATCAACAAGTGCAATAACAATTTTCAATAAGCCAACAACATGTATGCAAATAACCAAAACAAGTAGTCATATAGCATAGCATAAAAAGAAAGATACTTTTCGTCACTTTGTGTTTAAATATAACGATGTATACCAAGCTTGATTAGTTTCCTTTACATATATAAATATCTCCTATTTTAGCATCGTTTCTACTTTTGTGACTTATCAAATCATTTACGAAGGGATTTTTCAACTAAATTTATAGTTATCCCAAACATTCCTTTCAAAACCGTATTTTTCGTAAATTTGCTTTAAGCACACAATTTGACACTTAATCCTTTTAAGAAATCTTTTCTTTTATTTTTCAAAGACATATTCAAGCTTGTATACAAAGTAACATTTAACAACAAAGTTTTTAAGTATAATTACCGAAACATTTTTCATATTATATTCTGCTTCAACGGTAATTTGATACATGGATCGTACTTAATTTTAAAAACCATTTGTTTTGAAAATAAGAGCCACGAGGCTCTGATACCAATTGTGAAAACGTAGAGGGGGGGGGGGTGAATACGTTACCGTTTGATGAACTCAAATAAGTACATTTTATTACTATCATTTATCCTATTAATTTGACTTGTTTTACTATATTATGTATGAGGATTGATACTTAATCGTTTACTTTTGTAATTCTCAGGTAAAAACAAGCATTTGGTGAAACTTAGCGATTATGGACTAAAAACGGAGTAAAATGATCAAGATTGGAATTGGTTGTTGGAATGAAGAGAATGAAGACCACTGCCTGACTTTGAAGAATGCGCCGCATGGATTTATCCCATGCGCCGCATATGAAACTTTGGTCAACGAAGAATAACCAACTTGTTCTGCTCCAGATGCGCCGCATCTCACTCGTTACATGCGCCGCATCACTATCAATATTTCACCAGATACGATCCAAGATACAAGAGGACATGCGCCGCATCCAAAGATGAAGATACGCCGCATCTTCTGGCGGTGTACGAATATTCCTGAATATTATAATCTTGGACCCCACGCGAAGTTAAGTAAATGCGCCGCATCTACTTACTAGATGCGCCGCATCTCACCCTCAGACAGAAACTATAAATACCCCAAAGACCAGACGAATTAGGAGGTTAGCTTTAGTTCCGAAGTTTTAACAGAAGACCGAAGACCATAAACCAAGGACGAATTCAGTCAAGGCAGCAGCACAAGACACACCCAAATCAAAGATACAAGAGCTGTAAGAAGGTGCTGCATGTGTTTAATTCATTAAGTAGTTTTGTTTTATTGTGTTAGTAAACTTTAATTCATCAAGATTGGTGGCTTGTGTAATGTGACAACGGAAAGGTTGCACTCTCTTAAAACTGCTTTCTCATCAATTAAAGTTTATATGTTAGTGTCTTTGGTGACTTTTATTAGTGCATTGATAACCTCTGTGGCTAGCTGAGCGTTGATCGGGTCGCCATGCCTCTGCCCTCGCCTGCTTATTAGATCGCCTATGCATTCTATGGTCTGTAGAAAAGTAGGAGAAAGATAAAAAGGATAGTCATAAGTAATCATTAAGGGTTTACTCGCCGATAAGATTAGAACCAACGAGAAAGGACTTAATCTCGGTGCGTTGCATCGAACTATACACTTCATATAACACTAGCAATAAAACAAGTGACAAACTACTTATCATAAGGACAGCCCCCTTATTGTCTCGAGTATTTATCTGTGTACGTGTGTGCTACTTGCTGATTCGTGTCTATTGGTTTATTTTATTATTTAATTGCAACCAAATCGTGCCAGTCTCTCAGGCTGAACCCCCTTGCGTTAGATTAGGTTGTATAGCTAACTTAATATATTAAAATACTGATTAGATTAACTAGATAATACGTTCCACTCTTAGTGATCGACACTCTACTTACCATTATATTCATACTGACCGGGTACACTGCTCGTTAAGTGTGTGTGTTATTGATAAGTCGGCTAAATATAAATTTAAAACTTGAGTAGGCATTAAAACTGCTAAACCGCAACGACACATGACGCGCATCAAGTTTTTGGCGCCGTTGCCGGGGACACACTTTTGTAATCATCATCTGGGAAGAGCCTTGTAAAAATATGGAGTATATCATAGGGTTTCCACCGCATACCATCCTCAATCCAATGGGCAAACTGAAGTAACCAATAGGGCTATTAAGCGAATTCTTGAAAAAACGACTGGATATAATCCGAGAGGGTGGTCTGACAAGTTAAATGATGCTTTATGGGCATTCCGTACAGCCTTTAAGACACCAACGGGATGCACTCCATTTCGTCTTTTATACGGAAAAGCATGCCACCTACCGGTCGAAATTGAACAAAGTGCATATTGGGCTTTGACGAATTGTAATATGGATATGGAAGCTGCAACGAAGAACCGTTTCATGGAACTTAATGAACTCTATGAACTAAGAGATGAGGCCTACAAAAATACTAAGATCTACAAAGAAAGAACTAAAAGATGGCATGACTCGAGGTTACGTGGGGATAAAACGTTTACTATTGGAGAGAAAGTGCTACTATTTAATTCCAGACTGAAGATGTATCCTGGTAAACTTAAATCAAGATGGACGGGTCCATTCGTTGTCAAGAAAGTGTATCCTTATGGAACTATTGAAATATGCGATAAAAATGGTTATATATTCAAAGTAAACGGGCAACGTGTGAAGAAATACTTTGATAATAAAATTGAGGATAATGAGAACGAGGTGGTGGAGTTTGAACCTGAAGTAATGGAATAATGAGCTGAACGTGAGTCTAACTTGAAGACTCTGGAATAAAGACAAGTGCTTACCGGGAGACAACCCGGATTTATCTTTTTATTATAATGTTTATGTGTCGAGTCAGTCAGGCCGCATTGGATACGGCGCATCTCCATCCTGAGATGCGACGCATCTCCTGCAATGGTCATATCTTATTTTAATTTTTCTGCATTTATTTTAATTTTCGAATTTAAAACTTTTTATCAGTTTATTTTAAATGCGGCGCATCCCTGGTTAAGGATGCGGCGCATCTTTTATTCTGATCCGTATTTATTCCAGGCTCGATACGGCGTATCTTCTTCCATAAGATACGGCGCATCGACTGACCTGATGATTTTCATTTTTAATTTTTATGTTTTATTTTTACCTAACTACTAATGTATTATGCAAGTTGAACCTTTCTTATCTTAGGTGTGTTTTGAAGCCTTGGTGGTATTATAGATTCCTGCATTTCCTGTGGATACATCGAATATGAAGCTTAAACGTTCTAATCCACAAGAAAGATGATTTTTGCTCTAATACTAATGGAGGATCATACCGAGCAAATCTCAGGGGAGTTTTTCTGTTCTAATTCTTTTATTTTCCAGTTTTTAACCTTTCATACGAACAACGAGGACGTTGTTTAACTTAAGTGGGGGGATTGGAGAATTAAAACACTTAACACTTACTTGTCCTAAACTTTTCAAAATATGCTTAAAATGTGCTTAATATATCAAAATTTAAAATTTTTAGCATGTTTTTGTTTAAAGTCTAAGTTGCATAGCTGCACACATGACGTTATTTTCAAAAATTGTGATTTTTCAAAATTCACAAATCTATGAGTGTGCCGGTGACTTGTAAACTTTAGAACTTGGCTTGTATACTATTCGAGACCACCATAATAAGTATTATTTATATAATTGGAATGACTTGTCTAAATTGGTAAAATTCTAGGATTACACCCAAAAAGCCTTATATGTTATGTGATATTAGCTAACTACACTGGTTAGTTAACACCCGTATAAACCCTTTTGTTACTCTCATTTTTAGAGTAAGATACCCCTAGAAAAACACTCAGAGCCATTCCTTTCGTTTCTTACACCTTTATTAAAATGTTTCGTTACACCCTTACACCTTAGCCTACCCTGTAGATTAAAATCCGTGGTTGGTTAATTGCTATAGGCAAAGTGTGTTTCCTTACATTACCTGTGTTCGCGTGCGTAATTCATTATCTATGGTTAGGTCGGGAAATTGCACAATGCAATTGGAGTGAAAGTAAATATTGTATATCTTTGAGTTTATTTTTCGTGTGTTTACTACTTTCACTATTACCGTTATTTCTGAAGTCATGAAAAGTATGGAAAAATTATCCAGATTTATTGTTATAGTGATGTGGTGAAATTTACACATCTTTGTTTATGTTATCAAAAAAAAAAAAAAAAAAAAAAAAAAAAAAAAAAAAAAAAAAAAAAAAATAAAAAAATGTGAAAAGAAAAAGAAAAAGAAAAAAAAGTTGGAAGATTGATAAACCAACGATGTAAAGTTATGTAAGTGGTCGATATCACCACTATTTGTTGTATATTATATCTATGGATTGAAATGGGAGTTGGCAGTTATGGGAACGTCAACTAAGGTTTATTCTTTTATTAAGATCTTGTTGAGTATAATTCGTGTCTACCTAAAGCGTGTGTTTCAAGTGTTAAAGCGTGAGTTATTCTATGATATGAGTCTTATTCATGGGATGGTTGGGATAGTGATTAACCACACTTAGGATTTTAATTTATTTGTTTTTTTTTATTTTTTATTTTACACCAATTTATATCCCAAATATTATCCATGCCCTGTATTATTCTTTATCCAACCAAACCTTTGATTTGTTGAGATTAGGGATTTGAGCAATCTTAAGTATCGTAGTCGTGGATTCGGCTATGTATTTATGGTTTTGTCGCCCTTTTTGATATATTATTATTGGTGAAGTTTGGACCTATCTTTAGCCTATTCGAGTAAAGGATTTGAGCAATTGCAAGTATCGTGTTCGTGGATTCGATCATGTATTTGTGATTTTGTCGCCTTTTTTGGAATTTGAGATCGATAGAGATTAAGAATAATTAACCCTTAAGCCTAAAAACCCTTTTTACCGCTTTAGACTTGTTATTCCTTGGCTTTAGTGGAGGAGATGTGTATACTTGCCAAGCTTATGATAGAATATTCGTCGAGACTGGACAGTTAAACGATTAGATTTGCTTTTATCGAAATATTTTATTTTACTTCTAATTCGTTAAGTGTTTAGTTGTATGATTATGACAAAAGACGAATACATGCTTAAATATAAAAATAAATCCTAACATCTTTAGGATACATTTTCATAAGATTAATTCTAAGGTTTACTTGGGGACAAGTAAAGTTCAAGTGGGGGGATATTTGATGAACTCAAATAAGTACATTTTATTACTATCATTTATCCTATTAATTTGACTTGTTTTACTATATTATGTATGAGGATTGATACTTAATCGTTTACTTTTGTAATTCTCAGGTAAAAACAAGCATTTGGTGAAACTTAGCGATTATGGACTAAAAACGGAGTAAAATGATCAAGATTGGAATTGGTTGTTGGAATGAAGAGAATGAAGACCACTGCCTGACTTTGAAGAATGCGCCGCATGGATTTATCCCATGCGCCGCATATGAAACTTTGGTCAACGAAGAATAACCAACTTGTTCTGCTCCAGATGCGCCGCATCTCACTCGTTACATGCGCCGCATCACTATCAATATTTCACCAGATACGATCCAAGATACAAGAGGACATGCGCCGCATCCAAAGATGAAGATACGCCGCATCTTCTGGCGGTGTACGAATATTCCTGAATATTATAATCTTGGACCCCACGCGAAGTTAAGTAAATGCGCCGCATCTACTTACTAGATGCGCCGCATCTCACCCTCAGACAGAAACTATAAATACCCCAAAGACCAGACGAATTAGGAGGTTAGCTTTAGTTCCGAAGTTTTAACAGAAGACCGAAGACCATAAACCAAGGACGAATTCAGTCAAGGCAGCAGCACAAGACACACCCAAATCAAAGATACAAGAGCTGTAAGAAGGTGCTGCATGTGTTTAATTCATTAAGTAGTTTTGTTTTATTGTGTTAGTAAACTTTAATTCATCAAGATTGGTGGCTTGTGTAATGTGACAACGGAAAGGTTGCACTCCCTTAAAACTGCTTTCTCATCAATTAAAGTTTATATGTTAGTGTCTTTGGTGACTTTTATTAGTGCATTGATAACCTCTGTGGCTAGCTGAGCGTTGATCGGGTCGCCATGCCTCTGCCCTCGCCTGCTTATTAGATCGCCTATGCATTCTATGGTCTGTAGAAAAGTAGGAGAAAGATAAAAAGGATAGTCATAAGTAATCATTAAGGGTTTACTCGCCGATAAGATTAGAACCAACGAGAAAGGACTTAATCTCGGTGCGTTGCATCGAACTATACACTTCATATAACACTAGCAATAAAACAAGTGACAAACTACTTATCATAAGGACAGCCCTCTTATTGTCTCGAGTATTTATCTGTGTACGTGTGTGCTACTTGCTGATTCGTGCCTATTGGTTTATTTTATTATTTAATTGCAACCAAATCGTGCCAGTCTCTCAGGCTGAACCCCCTTGCGTTAGATTAGGTTGTATAGCTAACTTAATATATTAAAATACTGATTAGAATAACTAGATAATACGTTCCACTCTTAGTGATCGACACTCTACTTACCATTATATTCATACTGACCGGGTACACTGCTCGTTAAGTGTGTGTGTTATTGATAAGTCGGCTAAATATAAATTTAAAACTTGAGTAGGCATTAAAACTGCTAAACCGCAACGACACATCACGTGCATCACCGTTTTAAAATCTTAAAACTTGTTGTATCAAATATCCAATTTAGCTTGTTGTAATATGAAAGATGCCAATTATAGTTTATGACTAACATATACTAAAAAAAGTTGTCACAAAAGTATAACCAATAAGTCACAACACAAGAAATCACATAATGCAAACATAAAAGTAAAGTAGTAAGTAAAAGAAAGAGCAAACCGAACACGATGATTTATAGTGGTTCGGTCATGGAGTCCCTCTCCGCCCTACTCCACTCCCCGAGTACCCAACTCAAGAGTTACTTCACTAGATCAACAAGCTCCCTTCTCGGCGAAGAAAACTTTACAATCGTCGCTTACACTTTTTCCGGTACAAAGCTAAATACCGGGTTCTAGTTCGAAGTAGAACCAACCTAACGTCGCTTATACAATATTTCCGACACTATACTTGATGTCGAGTTCTTTTACAAGGGTACAACCACTCCCTTTATGTTTTGTGGCCCAACATAAAAACCTTGTGTCTTATGGCACAAACACATAAACCATCTAATCTAGTTTGGTGAATAGATTGTGATGATGCAATGATGTTTACAATGATGATCCATGACATAAATGTCTATTGGATATGAGTGACTAATCTAAATGAACTTCCATTGACAGAAAGCCTTCAATGAATGAAGATCACAAGTTCCCTAAGCTTGTTGTGATAGATCTTCATATATGCATGCATTTGGAATCTATATGAACTTCTTGAATAAGAAGTCTTCAAACAATGAGGATGACAAGTTCCCTTGAATCTTTATATGTTGATATGCTTTGGTGGATGATGACTTCAAGATCTCCAAGCCTTTTGGTAGATCAGGAGGTATGCTATGCTTGTGATGGATGATGACTCACGATCTCTGAGCTTGCTTCATAGGATTATTTCGGATTATACTTACAACATAATGAAAGTTATTAACATTATGATCATGATGATAAGGGTGATTAATGTATGTTACTACATGGTTATCTACTAATCTAAGTGTATGCTAAAGGGTAGAGAGAATGTATGTTCAATTAATATCAAATGGGTAAACAATGGGCTGCTATTTATAGCCAACAAGAATTTCAACCCACGGATGGGATGGATCCAAAAGTAAGGATCCGTCTGTGTATGGTTTTGGTTCCGTGGGAACCTGACAAACAATCTTCCTAAATCTTCTCCAAATCTAACCAAGATATTTCCACATCTTTTCATTGTGTAAAGATCTAAGCAAGATATTCATATGATCTTTAAAATCTTCCTAAAGATTTCAAAGTGATGCATGCCATGCATGCCATGATGTCATAGTACATTTTCTAAATTTAGAATTAAAATGTATATGAATGTAACTTATATATATACTAGCTAACTAATATATGTTTACCAAGTTGTATCCTGTTAGTTTATGTATTACTAAAGATGTTAAACTACTTATGCTATTATGTCATTACCATCATTTTTTTAAGTAACCACATTTGTCTTAGTTTGACACCTAAAGTGTTCTTATCCTATTTTGACATGAACACAACTTAGGAAACATGATGTACAAGTAAAAGTACTTGTATATGCAAAATGTAAAATGAGGTTCTAAGTAGAATGGTTAACCTTTTAAAATATTTAATGAATCTAAACGTATTTTAAACTTTCTAAATGATTTGTTAATGGGTTTGATCATAATGCCACATAACAAACATGTATGAACCTGTGTTGTACCATACGAGGACTTGAGAAGTCGAGAGGTGTTGAATGTATGTTGAGACAAAATATGATTACAAGTAACTTGTACATTTTATGTTATGTATCAAGTTACATGTTTGTCATCAATCAAAACAAACGAGACTGTATAGATTAAATATATCGTAATATTTGCACTAACAGTACGGTTCGAGGACGAACCGTTTGGTTGAAAACGATTAGGTGGATTGGGAGAATTGTTTTGAGATGAGTTTTGGTTTTGTTTCCACCTAAAGTTTGGGTGATTTTTCCATGACGTGTTGTATGAATCACTATAAGTGTTTTGCTCGGGTTTGAAAGTGAACCACCTATCTCCCGCTCCGTCGGAACGCGAGGATGCGTAGTCCGCAAAAGGTTGTTTGCGGAGTTCCGTGCAATCACGAGTGTCATGGGGACCACTACATAATTCACACGAAGAAGTGATTTTGTTCACTTGACTTGAAGGTTTAGGAGCTTCGTAGGATTTCATGAGAAACTTGACATGGTCTTCAAGTTCCATGATCTTACGGCTGGGAATGCTTGAGTTATTCGAAGGCAAGGATATTGCCTTGATCGTTTTGCTTAACTTGCGGGGGTCATTCCAACATTCGTTGTCGTAGAGATCAAGATCTTCTATGATTCCCCACGACTCTTCCGCATTCTTGTCACGTAGCTTGCCACTGGCCGCTTGGTCAATGGTTTGCCTTGTGGATTGATTGACATGATCATAGAAAATTTGGATTTGAAGCCAAAGATAAATGCCATGACGAGGGACTTTTTGGAGTAAGTCCTTGAAACGAGTCCACGCTTCGTAAAGAGTTTCTCCTTGACGTTGTTGGAACATCAAGATGTCATTCCTTAGCTTGGTAGTTCTCCCCGGTGGGAAAAATTGAGCGAGGAAACGAGAAGTGAGATCATCCCATGATGTGATGGATCTCGCGGGTAAACGCGCAAGCCATTGACTAGCTTAGTCACGTAGAGAGAATTGGAAGAGACACAAATGGGTTGTCTCTTGAGTGGCAACATCAAGGTCTATGGAATCTACAATTTTAAGGAAATCCTTGAGATGTTGGTTTGGATCTTCGGAACGATGTCCATGGAATGAACATCCGCTTTGCACCAACCGGATGGTGTCGGATCGCAAGGGAGATACATTGGCTCTTTGGGGGAGCTCAATGGTGTTTCGATAGCCTTGGTGGCTAGGTTGGGAGTACTCGCCAAGAGTACAGGCTCGAGGTGGGTCTTGGTGTGGTTGTTCTTGGTGGCGTTGCTCTTGGTGTGGTTGGTTGATGGGGTCGAGGATACCTTTATTCACCATGGTGGCAAATGAAGAGGATTACGAAAAAAAGGCACAAAGAAAAGATAGACTAAAGAAAGTTAATAAATAGAAAATAAAAATCTCACTTGATAGGAATCTAGTGTGTAGATCTAAATGAGATAGAAATTGAACCTAAACAATAACTATTTCCCGGCAGCGGCGCCAAAAACTTGATGCGTGGATTGTAATCTTTGCAAAAGGTTTACAATCCCCCAGGCAGTGTACCTGATCGTTGTAGTGTAGTATAGGTAGGTCCGGGGGATTGATCGTTCTCTAGGGGAATAGTGTCGTTAGGTCAAGATGTATGACGAGATAGGTCTAGAGGTGAGGGATGATTCTTCTTGTCTTTTTTATTATTTTTTAGAAAGCAAGTATAAATCTTGGTTTTGAAAGAGTGGGCAGAATTAGTTGCTAGTCAACTAACCCAAAAACTATTAATTATAAAATTAATTAAAACTAATTAAAACAGAAAATAAAAGTGGTGACTACTTATGAGAGGAAAGCGTGTTTACTTAGATATAATTACTCCCTAGTTATCTCCTACTGATTTGTTGAATTGTCACGTCCTTGTTTTAGTTGAAGCGCTGCATTCCTTAATATTGGTCGTGGGGAGGTGCCGAAGTCCCCAACTCTATGAGCTTTAGTCTCCCCTAAATCCCGTAAAGTCTATTAAGTTATCCAGGATCTACAAGCCGCAACTCACGCAATAAATACAACGAGAAAAACCAATAGTGCACTCTACGGTTGCATTTCTAAGACGTTCAAGCAAGTTACATATAAGAGGCTAGCCAGTTTTCCTAGCCTAACGCGAGGCAATCAACTAAACAAGAGACAACAAATCAATATTTAATAACTAGGTTTCACTAGATCTAAGCAAACACAAATAAACTTAAGCTACCATGTTAAAGCAAAGAAAAGATAAACAAATAATCAAACGATATATAGACATAACGAATGATTAAAGGGATAACTTATCTTTATTGAAACATGAAGTTCAAAGGCTGTAAAAGCCTTACAATGGTAGTAAAAATCCTCTAGGGGTTTCCTCTCTAAAGTGTTACCCGAATTAAAGAAAAATTGCAAAAGTATATATGTTTACAATGCTGACGGCGTCACCTTATAGGTCGTGACGCCGTCAGTTCGCCGCATCTAGGGTTTCGTCTTGTGCAAGTCGCCGTTATGACAGCGTCAGGATTGACATGAGGCCATCGCTTGTTATTTCTTCTGGGCCTTCTCTTTATAGCTTAAAACGTGACTCCCTTCTTCATTTTGTACCTGACGGCGTCAGGTTGTAAAACCTTCAAAATTCTCTGAAGCGTCACTTGATAAACTTGAGCCACAAATCTATCTTCATAAAGCAAGGGACGACGTCACCTTATAGCTTTTGATGCCACCAGATGTCCAAGTCTGAAAGGTTTTTTGTGACTTTGTCGTTTTTTTCACTTTTTCGTCCAAATACGTCCAACAAGTGCCGATTTCCAGATTTCTCATCCCAAGTACCTAAAATACAAAAAGAAACTATTTTAGAAAATATTTGATCATATTTATTTGATTTTTGATATTAAATGACCCCTTAAAAAGGTACCAAATAAATCCTTATCAGTTTATGTAGTCCAGTTGTAAATGTTGTTTATTTGAATTTGTGGCCGATGCAATCTATATGCATAACTTTAGGTTTTCAAATGGATTTTTGGAAGAATTTGTGTTCTATCAAATATTGTCTACGTGGGTGCTGCAATGTAGCAGATTGTATTGATGTATTCCAGGTTGTATTGAACTATTACCAATTGACATTGTTTGACTTTTGTAAGTCAAACATTTGTCCAATGCAGGTTCTATCAAATTGGTGCAGGCTGTTTTCTTTCCATTTGCCAAACTAACTTTTGAAAGTGAAACTTATTAAGAGTTAGAGAGAATAAGAGTTAAGCCATATTTGTGGAAAAGTTGTTAGATTCTCATTAACTGGAAATGCGAATACAGAGCTCTATTCATAGAGGTAAAAGTCAAAAACAAAAGTCAACTACATTACATCTTGCATAATTCTACTTCTACATTACATCATGACTTCTACACCACATTTCCTACAAACAACATAAAAGCAACAACCAGAGCCATTACAACAACACATTTCCTATAAACCACTAAGTCGGATTTGCTTTCTTTCAATTCCATTTGTAGAAGTAACACTTGGTTTTGCAAATAAGACTTCTGATAGTCAAAATCCCTTTGCAAGTCTTATTTTTTCATTCAAACTACATTTATCTCTTTTCAATTCTTTTTCCATTTGAATCAACTTGTGCACTTCTTGTTTGTAGTAGTCACTTGGTAATTCAGGATCAAGCCAGTAAAAGGTGCCACATTTTGAACCCTACATGTTTAGACATATTAGCATATACCCAAATCATAAACAAAATAAAAATCACTTACATTATAAAAAATTATGCAGCGTACAAAACGTCTTAAAAGATGATAGATGGTTCGTGATGTTTGTTGAATAATGGGTTCTTCATGTTCGCAATGGGTAGGTGGTGGAGGATGAGATGATGATAAAGCCACTTCGATTGAATGAGTTATTCTAAGGTTTAGGTAGGGTTTGGATGAGTGTTTGAATTGGGGAAGAAGATAAAAGAGGACTTTTTTTGTTGACTACTAAAAGTTAAGATAACGGATCTTGGCACGTGATATGGCCCATTTTAGTCAAACCAAATACTTAAGTCAAGGGACTTAATTTGCAAGTGCGCAACTTAAGTAAAACCCTAAATTTCACACTTGTGTCTACCCAATAGCTGCACAACTCGTGTTTTCCCGCACTAATCCTCACACACTCCTCTACTAGAGACCAAAAGTCGATCATTTTTCACGCGATTTCGTACAATAGCAAACAAGGACTGGAGCAATTTCGAGTTAACCGACGATATAATAGCTGATAACACCCTAATTGTACATATTTTCGGGCATGATATTACATGTTTTATAATCATTTCTTATGAACTTTCGATAGTTAATAGCATGAAATGTGTGCAGGTTCACTCGCAGATGCTCTGGCGCAAGAAACGTCAAGAATGCAAGTATTTTAGTAAATAATGCCAATAAATATGAAGTCTAGAAAATAAATCCAAAGAATCTAGCCAAGTGCCGGTTTTTCTCTATGGCGCCGCACTTGCTTGCTCGGTCAAGAAAAGTCAAGGCAGTTATTAATAAAAAGTACGCCAGTTTTAAATTCTATGTGCGCCGTACTTCCTCTACATTTATGAAACTTTGGCGCCAAGAAAATAGCTATGTGCACCGCACTTGCAATCGAAGTACGCCGTACTTCGCCTATCAGAAGGCTATATAAAGAGCCCATTTGCAGGCATTTGAGCCTCTCCACTCTCCAACTATTTTCCAATAAATCAGTCCTAAGAAGTATGAAGTTTAGAACGTTTGCCAGAGCAAGAAGCAGGGGTAGAATGGATCAAGCAAGGGTCGAATATACTCTTTGGTTGTAGAACTTTGGGTTACTTGTGACACTAGTTTAATCCAATTGATCATTCCAATCCGTATGTCTCATGTTTACTTATCTATCATTACTGTTATCATGAACTCATTAGCCATGAGAGGCTAAACCTCTTGTGATTGCTTGGATATGTAAATATAATAAAGTGATGTTATGATTATGCTTTGATCTCTATTAATTTCAAGTTTAAGTTGCGAACTATTTTGTCCCTAGTCTTGCTATGTTTGCTTATCAAAACTTATTGAGTTTAACTTGTTGGATAAGGTCGAAGGAACCAATTTGTTATATGCAATTCTAGAAACTTGTCTGCGTTTTTAGCCTTTGGTTGGAGAAACCCGCTTAGGAGAATTGGTAGTAATCTAGACTTGAGATACAATACTAATCTTGTGAGAGATCACTTGGTTAGATATACATGAATCTTGAATTGAACCTAACGATTTATGAAATTGCTCTTTTGAGAAAAATAGCTAAGTTATGAGTTGTGAGCCATATCAATTATCAAACTGAGATATAACATAAGCATTGTCACTGAATTATATAAGCTATCCAAGCAATCATTTGTCTTATCATTGAATTTTCCCTATTTCACTATTTTACTATTTGTTGAATTATTGTTTTGCTTTAACTACTCATTTCCTACTTAATCGAACGAACTAAGTCCCTGTGGACTTGGTTTAAAAATGCGTGCATCATTGCGCAAATTGCACGAATCATTGCATTGCATTTAAAATTTCGCATTATGGGGCCTAATGCAAGGCCATCCCAGATTGCGTTCGCATTAGACCGCAATTTACCGCATTTGAGAAATGCTAGCAGTTGTCGCAATTGCTGCAATCTAGAATTTAGGTCCTTTTTTTTGTCAAAAATAAACCATATAAAAGAAAGATTTAATTGGGATTTTAAAGATAGAACTTGTGAAAAGACGTACAAAACAAACACAATAACAAAAATGTAGTATCTTGCATTTTGTTATGTTTTATGTCAAGCTTTTCTTTCGACTTATTTATTGTTGGGAATTAAATATTCAAGATATCTAATATCGGGTTCTAATCCAAGAAATACTCTAAGTGTAATTCTGCTGCTAGTGCAAAATGGTTTCTGCTGATAATGTTGATTCTGCTGATAGAACATTTCACTCTGCTGATAGGCTTAGCATTCTGCTGATGGATTCTGCTGATAGCGATAACTTGTTCCTGCTGATAGTGAACACTCTGCTGATGAAAGGATAAGATCGAAGAGATATTTATTGTATTTTGGTCAACAATATACGGTAGATAATATCTTACTCCATGTGCTTAGTTAACAAGTTGTATACATAGATACATGTTGTATCTGATGTACTGACACTCAATAGGATAAGTTAACAAAGTAAGTCGGCCAAGACTTTAAGCAATATGTAAAGATCTTTTGACTATAAAAGAGATCTTAGTTGTGATAGTTAGATAACAAGAAGTTGTCAAGTGTGTTAAGATATAGAACATAGAGGTTAGAACATATAATTGTTAGAACAAACACAAATATATCACAAGTGATAAAGACATAAGATTCAAGGTTGTAACCCTAGTGATATTTCAAAATCACTCGTATTATTATCTTTAATAATATTGAATCGTTTGGTGATAATCTTTATGTGTTCATTGCTAACTAACAAACATAACAATTCCATTTCCATAACATACACAACCTTCTAAGTTTGGTTGAGTGAATTCCGCGCACTTAATCATTTTAACACAACATATCATACACACAAAGTTACAAGGTTTAACCACCTTAATCGTGTGTCCAGGATCCTAGCAAGTGGTATTAGAGCTAGAGTTGATATTGTTGTTTTTAGAAGAAACAAGAAATGGATGTACAAGATGTTCAAACAAATGTTGCTGCAAAGTTGCCCATGATCAAACCCAATGAGTTTGAGTTATGGAGGATGAGAGTTGAGCAATATTTTATGGTTCAAGATTATGCTCTTTGGGACATAATTCAGTATGGTGATTCCTTCACTTTAGGCTATTCAGATGTTCTTGTTGAAGGGAAGACAG
This sequence comes from Artemisia tridentata subsp. tridentata, assembly GCA_021014915.2. Lineage (NCBI taxonomy): Eukaryota > Viridiplantae > Streptophyta > Magnoliopsida > Asterales > Asteraceae > Artemisia > Artemisia tridentata. The sequence continues at coordinate 278,605,549 of CP139502.1, forward strand.
TTAGAAAAAGAAATACTGGACCAGTTTCCAATGATGAAAAGATACAGAAGAGAAATGATCAGAAAGCAAGAAACTTGTTGCTTATGACCATTCCTGATGAGCAAATGCTATCTTTTAACAAATATCTTGATGCGAAAACTCTTTTTGAAGAGATTTGTGCATGGTTTGGTGGTAATGAAACTACCAAAAAGACACAGAAGACTTTACTAAAGCACCAATTTGAAAACTTTACTGCTTTTAGTAACGAATCTCTTGAAAAACTATTTTCAAGACTACACAAGCTTGTCAGTCAGTTAGCTGTGTTGGGTGTTGAGACTGAGAAGGAAGATCTCAACATGAAGTTCTTGAAAAGTCTACCTGTTGATTTTCATACTCATGTTATTGTCTGGATGAACAAACCAGAAATTGAAACAATGAAGCTTAATGATTTGTTCAACAACTTTAAAATTGTTGAACAAAGTCTAAAGAATCTCTTTTTGCAAAAACTCTTTTTGAAGAGATTTGTGCATGGTTTGGTGGTAATAAAACTACCAAAAAGACACAGAAGACTTTACTAAAGCACCAATTTGAAAACTTTACTGCTTTTAGTAATGAATCTCTTGACAAACTATTTTCAAGACTACACAAGCTTGTCAGCCAGTTAGCTGTGTTGGGTGTTGAGACTGAGAAGGAAGATCTCAACATGAAGTTCTTGAAAAGTCTACCTGTTGATTTTCATACTCATGTTATTTTCTAGATGAACAAACTAGAAATTGAAACAATGAAGCTTAATGATTTGTTCAACAACTTTAAAATTGTTGAACAAAGTCTAAAGAGAGGTGGAAACTATGGTACTAGTTCTGGGAATGCTGCACTCTTATCAGTTCCTAGTGTTAGTCATACAGAAGAGGTAGATGAAGTTGAAAGTGTTTCTAATGTTACTTATGGTGGTCCTTCTACTAGTTTACAAAAGGATATTGCTGGACTTGGAGATCCAACATTTTATGCCTTTATAACCAGTCAAGCTAGTGGTTCTCCTTTAAATCATGAAGACCTTGAGCAGGTAGATGGTGATGATTTGGAAGAGATGGATATTAAGTGGCAAGTTGCTTTACTTAGCATGAGGGCTAAGAAGTTTTGGCAGAAAACTGGAAAGCAAATTACCATAAATGGTAATGATACTGCTGGGTTCGATAAGAAGAAAGTGGAATGTTTTAACTGTCATAGGTTGGGACATTTTGCTAAAGAATGTAGAAGCCCAAGGAAGCAGGATAATAGGAACACTTGGTATAAACAAGAAAGGAATAAGGAAGTACTGGTGGAAGAGCCAAAGGCTATGCTGGCTATTGATGGTATTGGATATGATTGGAGCTCTATGGCTACTGAAGAGGATGCACCACCAAATGCTGCTCTTGTTGTCGATGAGATTGCTCTAATGGCTTCTTCTGATTCAGAGGTAGATACCATTCCCACTTGTACTAATTCATGTCCTAATCTTAAAAATTATGAAGACATTAAAAAAAGATTTGATGCTTTTAGAGAAGAGTTAATTGATGCCCTTCATAATTTAGCTAATCATAAGAGGTGTGTAGGAGTTTTAGAAAAACATATTCTACATTATAAAAAGAATGAATCTACGTTTACTGATGACTTAAATGCTTTAAAAAGAGGAATAGCATTTAGAGATGAATTACTTAATGATCAAAAGTAGACAGTTATCTGAAGTCAAAACTGAAAAAGAAAATGTTAAGGTAACTATAGATACTCTAGCACATGCCTCAGAAGGAATGAATAAGATTTGGGAAGCTTAGGTAATTGATAAAGCTAATTCAGGTGTAGGTTACAAAACTGTTCCCCCACCATATAGAGGTGTTCCTTCACCTCCAGGTGTTGACCTAGCACATACAGGTTTAGCTGAGTTTCAAGAACCAATCATGGAATATGGTTCTAAGACTAGTAAGAGTCTTAAGGTAGCAAAGATAAGTAAAAGTTTAGATAAAACTTTACTTTATCAGGACAAGGTGTCCTTTGCTAAGAAAGGAGAAATTATAGTTGTTGAAGATTGTACAACTGATAGTGATGATGATGAAGTAGAACAGGTTATGTCTAAACCTGAAGTGGTTAAGAAAGTAGAAACAAGTGTTTCTAAGGTAGTCAAACACAATACTGATAGGCCTAAATCAAACATTAAGCATGTTAGGCAACAGTTAGATATTGTGAGCAATATAGAACCACCAACAAGCCTAGAGGTAACCAAAGGAATTGGAACAACCTCAAGTCTAACCAATTAGGTGGTGACTTTGCTTTTTATAATAAAGCTTGTTATACATGTGGTAGTTTTGACCATCTTGCAGCTTTCTGCAACCAATGGGTAACTGGGTATGAAAACCATAGAGTGAACCACAAAAGGCAAACACCTAAATCTCACTTTCACTCTAGTTCAAAGAAATCAAACCCAGAGTAGTCAAAAGTAAGTCTATCTCAAAATCTGATCCTGCTGATAGACCAAATGATCCTGCTGCTAGAAAATTTGTTCCTGCTGCTCGACCATTTATGACTATTAACCCAAAATCAACAGCTAAGGGTGCAAAAACATTTTTCAAACATGCACCAACTACTATTCTAAGGCCCATTCAATCAAAGGCAGTGGTCCATAAACAAATTTGGAGACCAAAGAGTTCAGCTACAAAGTTAGCAGACTCTGCTGATAAGCTTGTGGTTCACTCTGCTGCTAAGGGAAAAAGGGCAAATGCTGTTAAGGCCTCAGCATGTTGGATTCTCAAATCCAATGTTGCATCAACTATCCTCAAAAGATTCAATTACATTGATGCAAGAGGCAGATCCAAGTTAGTAATGGCTTGGATCCCCAAAAGAAACTTACACTCTTATTTGTGTGCAGGAACATTCAAATGATCAGGAAGAGGATCAAGGATACTCAGATAGTGGATGTTCAAGGCACATGACAGGCATCATGTTTTATCTCTCAGATTTTGAAGCTTTCAATGGAGGATATGTTACCTTTGGAGGGGGTGTTCGTGGCAAAATTTCTGGTAAAGGTACAATCAAAACCGGAAATTTAGATTTTGAAGATGTGTACTATGTAAAAGAGCTAAATTATAATCTTTTTAGTGTCTCACAAATGTGTGACAAAAAGAATAATGTTCTTTTCTGTGAGACTGAATGTCTTGTACTTTCTCCTGATTTTAAGATGTCTGATGAAAGTCAAGTACTCCTTAGAATTCCTAGAAAGGGCAATATGTACAGTGTAGACATGAAGAATATTATTCCTAAAAAGAATTTAACTTGTCTTGTTACAAAGGCCACATTGGATGAATCAATGAAATGGCATAGAAGGCTTGGTCATATTAACTTCAAAACCATAAATAAAATTGTTAAGAATGGTTTGGTAAGAGGTTTACCTCACAAAAGATTTGAAAATGATCAAACATGCATTGCTTGTCTAAAAGGCAAACAACACAAAGCCACTTGTAAGCCCAAGATTTTTAACTCTATCAATCAGTCTTTGTTTATGCTACATATGGACTTATTTGGACCTGTTTCAGTAATGAGCATAATGCATAAGAGATATTGTCTAGTTATTACTGATGACTATAGTAGATTTACATGGGTTTTCTTTTTAGCCACTAAGGATGAGACATCAAGCATCCTTAAGGACTTCATTACACAGATAGAAAACCAAGTAAGCAAGAAAGTAAAAGTCATTAGATGTGATAATGGGACAGAGTTTAAGAATAGAGTTATGGATGACTTCTGCAAAAAAAAGGTATTAAGAGAGAATTTAGTGTTGCTAGAACACCACAACAGAATGGTGTAGCTGAAAGAAAGAATAGAACACTAATTGAAGCAGCTAGAACAATGTTAGCTGATTCTAAGCTACCAATAAATTTTTGGGCAGAGGCAGTCAACACTGCTTGCTATGTTCAAAATAGAGTTTTAGTTGTGCAGCCTCACAATAAGACATCATATGAACTTTTTAATGGTAGAACTCCTGCAATAGGATTTCTTAGACCTTTTGGATGTCATGTGACAATTCTCAATACCTTAGACCATTTAGGAAAATTCGATGGTAAGGCAGATGAAGGTTTCTTTGTTGGTTATTCTCTTAATAGCAAAGCATTTAGAGTTTACAACACAAGAAAAGAAATCGTAGAAGAAAATCTACATGTGGAGTTTTTAGAAAACAAATCCAATGTAGAAGGTCAAGGACCAAAATGGCTATTTGATCTAGAGTATCTAACAAATTCAATGAATTATGTGCCTTTTGTTGCAGAAACTAATGATTTTGCAGGTTCTTATACAACAAATGAGGCAGAGTTAGAGAAAGATCAAGATGATGTGATAATGCCAATATGGTCAAGTATAATTGTGGAATCAACTTCGACAACTGATGAACCTTCTTCTAGCAAAGCTAAAGAAAGTGTTGAAGATGAAAGTAAAGAATATGGAACTCAGGAACAACAAAGTGTTTCTGCTGATAGTATTTCTATTTCTGCTGGTAGTGTATCTGTTTCTGCTGATGACTCTGCTGATAAGCTTACTAATTCTGCTGTTCGGCCAAATGACTCTGCTGCTGGCCCTTCAGAAACAAAAGAAACAGAATTCTCAGATAATGAGGTGGATTTCAACAATCTTCCATTAAATTATCAAGTTCCTACTACACCACAATCAAGATTTCACAAAGTTCATTCCCTGGAATAAGTGATTGGAGATATACAGTCAGGTGTGATGACAAGACAACAATTGAAGTCTTCAGACCAACTAGGGCTTCTTGATGCCCTTTATGCTTCAAAATAGCATGAGCTTTTAAACTCTTGCTTGTTTGTATGTTTTCTCTCACAAGTTGAACCTAAGACAATTCTTACAGCCCTAGATGATTGATGAACTCAAATAAGTACATTTTATTACCATCATTTATCCTATTTATTTGACTTGTTTTATTATATTATCTGTGAGAATTGATAAGTTAATGTTTACTTTTGTAATTCTCAGGTAAAAACAAGTACTATGTGAAACTTGGCGATTTTGGACCAATTATGGAGCAAAACAAGCAAGGTATTAAGAGTCTACTGAAATGTACAAGATCAAGATCATTCTGCTCCAGATACGCCGCATCCTACTTCGTACATACGGCGCATCACTATCAAGATTTCACAAGATATAATCCAAGACGGCAAAGGACACGCGCCGCATCTTGAAATGGAGTTACACCGCATCTTAAGGCGGTGTACGAATATTCCTGAATATATTAATCTTGGACCCCACGCGAAGTTAAGTCAATGCGCCGCATCTACTTATCCAATGCGCCGCATCTAACCCTCAGACAGAAACTATAAATACCCCAAAGTCAGACGAATTTTGTTTGCAATATACGGAGTACAAAGCTTAACTCAGAAGAGAGACAGAAACCCTAGCCGAAGTCAGATGATTAGCAGCACAAGATACGCCCTGAACGAAGATACAAGAGCTGTAAGAAGGTCCTGCATGTATTCAATTCACTAAGTAGTTTTGTTTTATTGTATTAGTACACTTTAATTCATCAGGATTGATGGGCCGATTCCATGTGACTACGAAAAACCATGGGCACCCCTTAAAATTGCTTTCCCATTAATTAAAGTTTATATGTTGATGTCTTTGGTGACTTTTATTAGTGCATTGATAACCTCTGTGTCTAGCTGAGCATTGCTTGGGTCGCCATGCCCCTTCCTCGCCTATTTATTCTATCGTTTTAGGATAGTGGGATAGACATAAGTAATCATTAAGGGTTTACTCGCCGATAAGATTAGAGCCAACGAGAAAGGTTTAACTCTCGGTGCGTCGCATCGAACTATACACTTCATATAAAACAAGCATAAAATAAGTGACAAGCTATTTAATTATCAGGACAGGTCTTCTTATTGTCTCAAGTATTTATCTGTGTACATGTGTGCTAATCGCTGATTCGTGCTAATTAGTTTAGTTTATTATTTAATTATAACCAAACCGTGCCAATCTCTCAGGCTAAACCCCCTTGCGTTAGATTAGGTTGTATAGCTAACTTAAGATATTAAAATACTGATTAGAATAACTAGATAATACGTTCCACTCTTAGTGATCGACACTCTACTTACCATTATATTCATACTGACCGGGTACACTGCTCGTTAAAGTGTGTGTGTTATTGATAACTCGGCTAAATATAAATTTAAAACTTGAATACTGCTAAAACCACAACGACACACCGTGGGTATAAATTAGAGCAATACACACGCGCACATCAAGTTTTTGGCGCCGTTGCCGGGGAGTGAATTGTTATTATCTGTTAATTTGATTAGTATTTTAATTAGGATTTTTTTTTTAATTTTTAGATTCTAACCGCTAACCCCGTTGTATATTAGTTAAATTGCATTCATTGTATTATTTGCATATTTTCTGTTTTTTGTGTGTTTTTATTTTCTTTTATTTTTGTTTCTTTTCGTTTGTTTTTATTTTTGTTTTTATTTTTCTATTTTCTTGTATTCTGCTATCGTTGTACTGTACTAATTCAAACGATACGGCGCATCTGTTTTCACAGATACGGCGTATTGCGTTTAATTTTTATAAAATACAACGCGTTTAATAAATTCGATACGACGCATCTTTTCCCCAAGATACGGCGCATTCTGTTTTAATAAGAAATTTTTCTAAACGATAACGCCATACGACGCATCTGTTTTCACAGATACGGCGTATCTTTTAAAAACAGTTTTTGAATTATTAAATAGACACGACGCATCGATTTTTATCGATACGGCGCATCTTCTAAAATCAAAAATCGGTTATATTTGCTAAAATTTGATACGTTGATTTTTGATAATTTAAACTGATACGGCGCATTCTAATTCATAAGCGGCGTATCTACTTTCTGAATAAAAGTCTGATTTATTTTTAACGATTATAAGATACGGCGCATCCTATTTATAGGATACGGCGCATCGTCTGCGGATATTAGCAAAATTTTATTTATCTCGAACTGAGAAATTCTAATCAACTTTCCTGTCTCTTAGAAATTTTAGTTTGAAGCCTATTTTTTCTATGTTTCAGGAATGATGATTGATCTTTTCCCAAGCTGGTTCGGAGGATCAAGGATCAAATTTACAATCGACGAGATTATATCAAAGTTTGCCCAAGAAAGCGGAAAGGAACTACTACTGAAAGAACAAAACAATATGATTAGAAAAGTGACGATTGAAGTGCACCAATTGTCAAGGGTGATTAAAGGAGTTTTGTTCCAAAGGCACGACCTAAAGGGAAATAACTTGATAATTACATCGACAACGCTGATAACGAAGTTGTCGAGTTTGAACCCGAAGTATCAAAATAAAGAGCTGAACGTGAGTCTAACTTGAAGACTCTGGAATAAAGACAAGTGCTGACCGGGAGACAACCCAGAAAATTTTTACTTTTCTGTTCTGTGTCGAGTCTGTCAGACCCGTAGAAGATACGGCGCATCTCAATCCTGAGATGCGACGCGTCGCCTGCACTGGTCATATCTTATTTAATTTTCTGCATTTTTACTTTTGACTTTAAAACTTTCTGTCAGTATTTTAATGCGGCGCATCCCTGGTTAAGGATGCAACGCATCTTCTATCCTGATTCGTATTTATTCCAGGCTCGATACGGCGTATCTTCTTCCATAAGATACGGCGTATCAACTGACCTGATGATTTTCATTTTAATTTTTTTTAGTTTTATTTTTACTAACTACTAATGTATTATGCAAGTTTAAACTTTCTTAATTCAGGTGTGTTAAAGTCTGAATGGTATTATAGATTCCTGCATTTCTTGTGGACACATCATCTATGAAGCTTAAACGTTCTCATCCACAAGAAAGTTGATTTTTGCTCTTATACAAATAATGGAGGATCATACCGAGCAAATCTCAGGGGAGTTTTTCTGTTCTAAATCTTTTATTTTCCAGTTTTTTTTAATCTTTGTTACAAACAACGAGGACGTTGTTTAACTTAAGTGGGGGGATTGGAGAATTAGAACACTTACTTGTCCTAAACGTTTTCAAAATATGCTTAAAATGCGCTTAATATATCAAAATTTAAAATTTTTAGCATGTTTTTGTTTAAAGTCTAAATTACATAGCTGCACACATAACATTATTTCAAAAATTGTGAACTTTTCAAAATTTACAAATCTATGAGTGTGCCGGTGACTTGTAAACTTTAGAACTTGGCTTGTATACTATTCGAGACCACCATAATAAGTATTATCTATATAATTGGAATGACTTGTCTAAATTGGTAAATTTCTAGGATTACACCCAAATAGCCTTTATATGTTATATGATATTAACTAACTACACTGGTTAGTTAACCCCGTATAAACCTTTTGTTACTCTCACTTTTAGAGTAAGATACCCCTAGAAAAACACTCAGAGCCATTCCTTTCGTTTCTTACACCTTTGTTATAATGTTTCGTTACACCCTTACACCTTAGCCTACCCTGTAGATTAAAATCCGTGGTTAATTGCTTTAGGCAAAGTGTGTTTCCTTACATTACCTGTGTTCGCGTGCGTAATTCATTATCTTTGGTTGAGCCAGGAAATTGCACAATGCAATTGGTATGAAAGTAAATATTGTATATCTTTGAGTTTATTTTTCGTGTGTTTACTACTTTCGCTATTACAGTTATTTCTGAAAGTATGAAAAGTATGGAAAAATTATCCGGAAAAAATAGTGATAGAAAAGTTGTGAAATTTTACACATATGTTGATGTCAAAAAAAAAAAAAAAAAAAAAAAAAAAAAAAATCGAAAAATAGAAAAGAAAAAGAAAAAGGAAAAAGTTGGGAGTTTGTTTTAACCAACTTATGTAAAGTTTGGTATTAAGTGGTCGATATCACCACTATTTGTTATATATTATATTTATGGATTGAATGGGAGTTGGCCGTTATGGGAACGCCAACTAAGATTATTCTTTGATTGAGATCTTGTTGAGTATAATTCGTGTCTACCTAAAGTGTGTGTTTCAAGTGTTAAAGCGTGAGTTATTCAATGATATGAGTCTTATTCATGGGATGGTTGGGAAAGTGATTAACCACACTTAGGATTTTAATTTATCTGTTTTGTTTATTTTTCATATTACACCCAATTTGTATCCCAAATATTATCCATACCCTATATTATTCTTTATCCTAACCTTTGATTTATTGAGATTAGGGATTTGAGCAATCTTAAGTATCGTAGTCGTGGATTCGGCTATGTATTTATGATTTTGTCGCCCTTTTTGATATAATATTATTGGTAAAGATTACTTGGTCCTATCTTTAGCCTATTCGAGTTAAGGATTTGAGCAATTGCAAGTATCATGTTCGTGGATTCGATCATGTATTTGTGATTTTGTCGCCTTTTCTGGAATTTAAAGATCGATAGAGATTAAGAAGAATGATTAATCCTTAACCTACAAACCCTTTTTACCGCTTTAGACTTGTTATTCCTAGGCTTTAGTGGGGGAGATGCGTATACTTGCCAAGCTTATGATAGAATATTCGTCACGACTGGACAGTTAAACGATTAGATTTGCTTTAATCAAAATATTTTATTTTATCTCTAATTCGTTAAGTGTTTGGTTGTGCAATTATGACAAAAACGAATACATGCTTAAATATAAAAATAAATCCTAATATCTTTTAGGATACATTTTCATAAGATTTATTCTAAGGTTTACTTGGGGACAAGTAAAGTTCAAGTGGGGGGATATTTGATGAACTCAAATAAGTACATTTTATTACCATCATTTATCCTATTTATTTGACTTGTTTTATTATATTATCTGTGAGAATTGATACGTTAATGTTTACTTTTGTAATTCTCAGGTAAAAACAAGTACTATGTGAAACTTGGCGATTTTGGACCAATTATGGAGCAAAACAAGCAAGATATTAAGAGTCTACTGAAATGTACAAGATCAAGATCATTCTGCTCCAGATACGCCGCATCCTACTTCGTACATACGGCGCATCACTATCAAGATTTCACAAGATATAATCCAAGACAGCAAAGGACATGCGCCGCATCTCGAAATGGAGTTACGCCGCATCTTAAGGCGGTGTACGAATATTCCTGAATATATTAATCTTGGACCCCACGCGAAGTTAAGTCAATGCGCCGCATCTACTTATCCAATGCGCCGCATCTAACCCTCAGACAGAAACTATAAATACCCCAAAGTCAGACGAATTTTGTGTGCAATATACGGAGTACAAAGCTTAACTCAGAAGAGAGACAGAAACCCTAGCCGAAGTCAGACGATTAGCAGCACAAGACACGCCCTGAACGAAGATACAAGAGCTGTAAGAAGGTCCTGCATGTATTCAATTCACTAAGTAGTTTTGTTTTATTGTATTAGTACACTTTAATTCATCAGGATTGATGGGCCGATTCCATGTGACTACGGAAAACCATGGGCACCCCTTAAAATTGCTTTCCCATTAATTAAAGTTTATATGTTGATGTCTTTGGTGACTTTTATTAGTGCATTGATAACCTCTGTGTCTAGCTGAGCATTGCTTGGGTCGCCATGCCCCTTCCTCGCCTATTTATTCTATCGTTTTAGGATAGTGGGATAGACATAAGTAATCATTAAGGGTTTACTCGCCGATAAGATTAGAGCCAACGAGAAAGGTTTAACTCTCGGTGCGTCGCATCGAACTATACACTTCATATAAAACTAGCAATAAAACAAGTGACAAGCTATTTAATTATCAGGACAGGTCTTCTTATTGTCTCAAGTATTTATCTGTGTACGTGTGTGCTAATCGCTGATTCGTGCTAATTAGTTTAGTTTATTATTTAATTATAACCAAACCGTGCCAATCTCTCAGGCTAAACCCCCTTGCGTTAGATTAGGTTGTATAGCTAACTTAAGATATTAAAATACTGATTAGAATAACTAGATAATACGTTCCACTCTTAGTGATCGACACTCTACTTACCATTATATTCATACTGACCGGGTACACTGCTCGTTAAAGTGTGTGTGTTATTGATAAGTCGGCTAAATATAAATTTAAAACTTGAATACTGCTAAAACCACAACGACACACCGTGGGTATAAATTAGAGCAATACACACGCGCACATCAATGATTCAAGCTGGTTAGAGGCAATGCAAGAAGAGCTTCTTCAGTTCAAGATTCAAAAGGTTTGGGTGCTAGTTGATTTACCTACAGGTGTGAAGGTAATTGGCACTAGATGGGTTTTTAAGAACAAAAGGGATGAAAGAGGAATTGTGATCAAGAATAAAGCTAGATTAGTAGCGCAAGGGTACACACAAGAAGAAGGGATAGATTATGATGAAGTTTATGCTCCAGTAGCAAGGATTGAGGCAATTAGGCTGTTTCTAGCTTATGCTTCATTTTTAGGCTTCACAGTCTACCAAATGGATGTCAAAAGTGCTTTTTTATATGGTGAAATTGGAGAAGAGGTGTATGTTTCACAACCTCCAGGCTTCATTGACCCATTACATCCAAACAAAGTGTACAGAGTAGTGAAAGCTCTCTATGGCCTTCATCAGGCACCAAGAGCTTGGTATGCAACACTAGCTTCCTACTTATTAGAAAATGGATTTCAAAGAGGAAAGATTGATCAGACACTGTTCATCAAACAGCACAAGAAGGATCTTCTGTTAGTGAAGGTGTATGTGGATGACATTATCTTTGGATCTACTAGGAAAGATATGTGTTTAGAGTTTGAGAAGCTTATGAAAGATAAGTTTCAGATGAGTTCTATGGGAGAACTTACATTCTTTTTGGGTTTGCAAGTTAAGCAATCATCTGAAGGCATATTTATTAGTCAAGACAAATATGTTGCAGAGATACTTAGAAAATTTCAATTTGCTGATTCAAAAATAGCAAGCACACCAATGGACTCTGAGAAGCACCTTCTGAAAGATGAAGATGGAGAAAGTGTAGATGTACACACTTACAGATCTATGATAGGCTCTTTGATGTACCTTACATCATCTAGACCTGATATCATGTTTCCTGTTTGTGTTTGTGCAAGATTTCAAGTTACTCCAAAGGTTTCTCATTTAACTGCAGTCAAGAGAATTTTTAGATATCTTAAAGGTCAACCAAGGTTGGGTCTATGGTATTCAAAGGAATTTCCTTTTGACTTGGTAGCATATTCGGATAGTGATTATGCTGGTGCTAGCTTGGACAGAAAGTCAACAACTGGAGGATGTCAATTCCTTGGGTGTAGACTTGTCTCATGGCAGTGTAAGAAGCAAACAAGTGTGGCAAATTCAACAACTGAAGCTGAATACATAGCTGCTGCAAGTTGCTCTAGTCAAGTTCTATGGCTTCAAAACCAACTCCTTGATTATGGATACAATTTCTTAAACACTGTTATTCATATTGATAATAGTAGTACAATTTGTATTATTAAAAATCCAGTACAACATTCTAAAACAAAACACATTGAAATTAGACATCACTTTATAAGAGACTGCAATGAGAAAAGATTAATTCAAGTTCTTAAAATTGCTTCAGAACATAATTTTGCAGATCTGCTAACAAAAGCTTTTGATGTTTCAAGGTTTCAGTACTTGGTAGCAAGTATTGGAATGCTTAATCTTTAAATTTTTGAAATAATGTGTTTTTGTAAATAAATCTTTGTTGGTACTTCAGGATTTATAAGGTACTGCTAATGTATCATAAGGTACTGCTAAGCACAAAAGGTGCTGCTAGTAAAAATTTAAATTGTGTTATTCATATAGTTGGTCTTATGTTTATCCTAATGCAAGACAAGTACTTTGTATATTGTTCTTTTGGTTTTAGACTAACAATTTCAGGTATGAATATGTAAACACAAAGGATGTTTCAAGTGAAATGGAAACAGCAGAATTGAGATATTAGCTGCTGACCATAATAGGTTTATGATGGACTGAGTTTGGGACTTTAAAGCTCCTTAAAACTTCTTTCTTGAAATCTAGTTATGATATTTCACATTGAATTGATGACTTAGTTGATCAGATAGTAACTGATGCAACTCACTTTCTATCATTTTATACTTTTAAGTATAATGTGCAAGTCTGAGGACATCTGATAGAAAGAACAACTAGTAAAAGTGAATTTAACACTTGTGTTAGAGGCAACAATTACTATGAGCTGGAAACCCTGTCAGGAAAGCTCTTTGAATGAGTTTATCTGCACACAGGCAGTTATTTATAACTGAAAAATATTGGTTCTCACACAACCAGAGGTTGCTTTAAACCGAAATGCTGATTAAGTGTCTGTTATACACTTGATTTCTTCAAAATGGTTGAAAGTAGTATGATTTTTCAATTCTAAAATCATGAACATACTACTAAGTAAAATGATTTCTTAAAAGGATTTTAAAGAGATTCACAAAAACCATTCATTGATGGATCATGAATCAAAATGTCCACTGATTCACCTCTCATAGGAGTTAACACACCTAGAAGTGATGAGGGCAGTAACTTAAACTCTTAAGGAATTGATGGCTTCATGTACAACATTGTCTGACAACAAGTTCTAAATGCTGGATCAGATGATAAGGAAAGATTTAAAAGTACATAGTGAGATCTTCCAAACAAGGGGAGCAAACAAAAGTTATTTGCTTCAGGGGAGGTAACAATCTCAAGGGAGGAAATAATGTCCGAGAAAAAGGAAGATAATCCAATAAAAGGAAGGAGAAGACAAGAGCATACAAGATGATGAGGAGGTTGAAAATAACAAGAACATTCCAAAGGAGAAAGTTCTATCTAGATCAAACGAATAAAAGTTTCAATTTCACTTCAAAGACATGCTGGTTAGATGATTTCACTTGTTGAAACAAGCATCCAAGATACACAACATCATTGCCTCTTATAATTCCTCCATCCAAGGAAATTGCACCATCTTTTAGTCCAAGATTGGTTCAATATGTTTTGATATTGTTAAAGTCAAAGAAGAGCAAAGTAGATGAATTACTGAGAAGATATTCAATCTTGAAGAACATAAGTGTTTGAAAGATCTTCAATCCAAGATTTAATTCAGAAACATGTTTGAAAGGATTCACATGTTTAGGGGAGGATTGTTGGGAATTAAATATTCAAGATATCTAATATCGGGTTCTAATCCAAGAAATACTCTAAGTGTAATTCTGCTGCTAGTGCAAAATGGTTTCTGCTGATAATGTTGATTCTGCTGATAGAACATTTCACTCTGCTGATAGGCTTAGCATTCTGCTGATGGATTCTGCTGATAGCGATAACTTGTTCCTGCTGATAGTGAACACTCTGCTGATGAAAGGATAAGATCGAAGAGATATTTATTGTATTTTGGTCAACAATATACGGTAGATAATATCTTACTCCATGTGCTTAGTTAACAAGTTGTATACATAGATACATGTTGTATCTGATGTACTGACACTCAATAGGATAAGTTAACAAAGTAAGTCGGCCAAGACTTTAAGCAATATGTAAAGATCTTTTGACTATAAAAGAGATCTTAGTTGTGATAGTTAGATAACAAGAAGTTGTCAAGTGTGTTAAGATATAGAACATAGAGGTTAGAACATATAACTGTTAGAACAAACACAAATATATCACAAGTGATAAAGACATAAGATTCAAGGTTGTAACCCTAGTGATATTTCAAGATCACTCGTATTATTATCTTTAATAATATTGAATCGTTTAGTGATAATCTTTATGTGTTCATTGCTAACTAACAAACATAACAATTCCATTTCCATAACATACACAACCTTCTAAGTTTGGTTGAGTGAATTCCGCGCACTTAATCTTTTTAACACAACATATCATACACACAAAGTTACAAGGTTTAACCACCTTAATCGTGTGTCCAGGATCCTAGCATTTATTTTACATATGGATTATTGGCCTAATTTCAATATGCTAGTAACTTATTTTGTAAGTTTATTGCATTTACTTGGTACTTGGTAGAATATAATATGTATAAATAATTTTCATAATTTTTAATACTAAACGCATCGCGTCCAAAATGCGCTCGCATTTGCAGCACGCATCACGCAATGGCCTTTGGGACCTTTAGCACACCGGATCGCAAAACGCATTTTTAAACAAGGCCTGTGGATACGACTTGGTCTATAATGTTATACTACATACGTGGGTTATACTTTACCTGTGTGTTTGGTTTATTAAAAAACGGTGAAACTAGTGTTAATAATTTAAAGCTTTCCTTACGCATCAATAGCGTTTATTCAGGCTAAATATGGGGACACTTGGAAGGAAACGGATGAAATGTCTAATGAGATACTTGATGACTTATGGGAATATGCGCACAAAGAACCTAAAGTCTTGAAAGGTCAGTGTATTATTTTTCATTGTTCTGATTTGTATATATTACACATTTAGTCTACAAATGGTCATTCTTATGTATTTAGCCCCTTTGTCAATGATATCAATTTGCATATGATAAGGGAAAGGAGAAACTTGATGAGGGTTGTCAAGATACTCAAAACAACAATAAGGGGGAGGGAAAACTTGATGAGGGTTGTGAAGATACTCAAAATAGCAATAAGGGAGAGAGGAAACTTGATGAGGGTTGTGAAGATAATGAAAATGTGAGTAAGGTGAATGCAAAACTGGAAGATCATGAAAAAAGAATAGGCTATCTTGAAAACGGGACTAGGGTCGATGCAAAAATGGAAGCTCTTGAAAAAAGAATACAGTTTCTTGAAAACGGGTGTGTTTGGGCAAACCAGCAAAAGATGAGGATGGGGAATAAAGGTATGCAGACACTTGTAGAAGTGATTTCCATATCATCCAGTGATGAGGATGAATAAATGTACATATCATCCAATGATGAGGATGAAGAAATGGAAATATCATCCAGTGATTAAGAAATGGACATACCACAAAAGGCTACCACTTCCAAGCCTTGCACTAGGGGGATGAGGATGAAGGGAAAGGCTTTCACATCTAAAGCAAAAGAGGGGGGGGGGGGGGGAAGGGAAAGCCTACTAATACCAAGGCTTGCACTACAAGGGGGAGGAAGAGGAAGGGAAAGGCTTCCACATCTGGGGCAAGGGAAGGGGGAAGGGAAAGCCTACCAATTACATATCTTCCACTTCCAAAACTGTTGGCCCTCTTGTTCTTAGATCTCCTGCAAGTGAGCTTAAAAGACCAAACACATGTGAAAGAATAACAAATGTTGTACTGGGTCTTGGAGCAAAGGTGGGTTGCTTAAGCAAGAAAAGGATGGAGTGGTATGTGCCTACCCCCAAGAAGCTCTAGGCTTAAGAAGCTCAAATCTTATTTAGGGTTAACTGTTATGTATATTTTGGTTACCAGTGAAACTTATTTTGGTGAGGTCTTTTGGGGTCTGTCTAAAGCCTCATTGTGTTATTGTATACTTTTGTAGGATCTGAATTTGGTGTTATTGTCCAATGTGTTTCTAAATCTTACCCATTTGTTCAAACTAAAAAAGGGAGTAACAACTCATTTGTCCATTGCAATGTGTTTCCAAATGTTACACATGTTTATCTAAAACTAACCATCCCATATCATTTGTTGACTTTAGTTGTAACACCCCAACCCGGCAAGGGTAGAAGTGTCACGCAAATGGTGACATATCAAAGGCAAGCATAACATACGACTTAAATAATACAATAAAAATTCAAAGGTTACAAATGATATACTGAAACTACAAGGTTACAAACGAGAAACAAAACTAAATACTATGTCTGTCAATGCAATCCTTCTAAAATCTTCTACTTCCGAAACTATCAAAGTCTTCTAAGTCCAAAGGTCTCTTCACTCATACCCAGCTTCCAACTAAAACCTGCCGCACACGAAAAGAAACGTGCGGCTGAGCTTAAAAAGCCCAGTGAACAGATATATAATAAACGGAAACGAAAGCAAACAGAAATGAACAGAAGTAGCATAATGAATAAGATATAAGTAAAGGTACAAGAGTAAAGGTTTAGGATAGTCATCCACCACGAGCCCAGAAACTCAAAGTCATAATCTCAAAGTCACATCTCAAAATCATAGCCTCACAATCAGAGGGGATACCTCTCAGGCAACCAGATAATATGAGGGGTGGCCTCATGTATCAAATGGGGTGGAGTAGCTAGCTCCCAGAAATGTGAAAGGCGTGTAATGCACACAAGCACCAGTCACCTCAAAGTCATACTCAAAGTCATAGTTAAATCCACTAAACATACATGCCTAGGATTGCAATCCATACGCCCCCACTCAAAGTCATCTCAAAATCATAATACTCAAAATCATAATGGCCATATCATAATATAAAAGGGGACGGCGTGAGAAATCACTCCCCCACACAGGAGTCATGCCAGTGGTGCATCACAGACATGGCCAGGTTACCTTCCTGGCTAGGAAACA
Organism: Artemisia tridentata subsp. tridentata; assembly: GCA_021014915.2. Classification (NCBI taxonomy): domain Eukaryota; kingdom Viridiplantae; phylum Streptophyta; class Magnoliopsida; order Asterales; family Asteraceae; genus Artemisia; species Artemisia tridentata. The sequence continues at coordinate 278,622,913 of CP139502.1, forward strand.
GAAAGGTGGCTCGGGTATCAAACTAAGAGTCATATCTCAAGGTCATCTCAAAGTCATATATCAGAAATGCATCTCAACGTCATATCAAAGCATATCTCAAGGTCATGTCAAAAGTGAATCTCAAAGTCATATGAAAAGGTTCATATCAAAAATTCAAAGAAAAGGGTCAAAGTATCAGATGGTCAAATCTTAAAAAGGTTTAATATCAAAAGTACTTTTCAAAAGGTTTTCTCTTAAGGTTCATTTAAAACAATCCTTCAAAATAGTTTTCATAAATGGTCTTTCAAATAGTTTTCATAAAACGAACTTCAAAATTTTGTTTTCTTAAGTCCAATATATCATGCTTGAAAAACCCCTTTCAAAATACTTTACTTAAAACATTTCCATCTCGTATCAAAAAGGTCTTCATATCATAGGTCCAAAATCAGAGATCAAGGTCGAAGCAAAGGTGTCATAGCAAAGGATCGTAACCGAGTATCAAATCAAATATTTAACAGATCGGAAAAGAATCACAGGAAACCTTACAGAGAAGGTCAGAATATCTGTACCTTATTCTGGAAGCAAATACAACCCGAAACGAAATAAGATGAAACGATCAGGTACACTCCTTCTTTACACCTAGAGGAGTAGAAGGGAATTAAAATAGTTCTTAACTTCATGTTTAACTTGCCTTTCAAATTGTAGGTAGATTAAAGGTTCATTGGTTATCATTATAGTTTTATTCCTTCAAAAGTTCGTTTCATATTTAGGATAAGTTGAATGACCATTTGTGTAATTATCATAAGGTTAGGGTATAAAGTGTAATTATTGTGAAGTTACAGATTCTCACAAGTTTAGTCCATTAGTATTACCAAAATATCAATATAGACCCTTTTATGTTTGGAAATAAACACTTAACCCTTTTTAATGTCACAATATACTTTTCTCAGCTTTTAAGGCACTTCTGGACCCGTTTTATTAAATTTAAAAGTCATAGTGTAACTCAGTAATAAAATCCACAAAAATTCACAGAGTTACCTCAATGTCACTAGTATTTTAGCTAATTTTTCCAGATTTTATTGGTTAGTGTAAGTATGACATAAAAATCCACTTTTACAACTTGTTCTGAAAACGTATCTGATGGAACACCGAAAAGTTACCAATTGTTAACCCCTTTAGGAAAATTCACAAAAATCTAAAAAAAATTCAAGCTACTAACACACATCCTATATTTTATCCAGTTCAAAGGGCTCTTCCTAATTCAATATGGTTTGGAAATTAAAAATCAAAAACCCGGACTTATTTTCCAGACTTTTTGGTACGACCAGACATGTAATTTTCCAAAAATCAAAAAGTGACCTTCTGAGCCTCTAAAAATTACAAACTAAATTTTCCCAGGTAGCCAATTCAATGAATTTAGTTTTAGACCCCAGAAACATGAAAATATACATTCGTATGATTAACTTATGGTCGGTTAAAGTTGATCAAAATTTCACCTCAGAACCAGTTTTCATTATCACATGTGATTTCTTATGATTTTATGATCCAAATCATTAGCTCTTGATACAAATCAATATTGGTGAGTTTAGAATGCATTTAGGTCAGATTATAATGGCTTTTAACATAATCAAAATCGAATCACACCACACATCAAGGCAGATCGATCCATATGTTTCTTACATTTTAGGGTTTTTGCTTGTTATTTTATGTGATCTCCATTTTCCTTTGCATTTATAATTCAAGATTCATATGTAGTTAAAATTATTGAACAAGGATTCAAATAAACCATACCCTCGATGAACACGACGAAGAACACAATTACAAGACGTCAAAAACACCACACGAGAAAGTTTTCTTCCTCCTCTTCTCCTCTCTAGCGATCGGCAGCCTCCAACAAACAACCAAACGCACCTTTTTTTGTTAGTTAACGATTCGTATGACTATGTATTGTTGTGAGGATAGTTAATTACCTTAGAATGGGATCAAGAGGGGTCATTTTTGGGGCTTCTTTGGCTCGTTTGGCAGCAACAAAAGTGGCGGCAGCAGCAGCAAGGAAGAAGGCAGAATTTTGGCTTTAGGGTTTGTTTCTTTTGGTGTTTAAAGGTGGCGATTTGAGTGTGGAATGGATAGGCCTTGTACGGGCTGATCTCGGGCTCATAATTGGTCGACATTAGGGGTGGGAAACAAAGGTGGTTCGGCCCAAAATAAGAACCAAACAAACACGCTTCAACTAGACGCTTATTCCTTCTATTCGTGTAACATAGATTCGGCTTTGTTTATTTTAGTTAAAACGCATACGAAACATGAGATTTTTGGTTTACTTGGACTCGTAGTGTATTTTAAATATTATTGGTAGCTTGAAAAATTATATCGTGATTCCTCAAAATTATTTCGCGTCATAATTCTTTCGTTATCATGAGTTTCGTAATTTATTCGAAAGTTAGCTAACTTTTACTCAAGTTCAAATTATGAGGGCAAATTGGTCTTATAATATGTTTTAGATTTTCGGGTTTTACAACTCTTCCCCTCTAACAGAAAAATTTCGTCCTCGAAATTTGCAAAGAATCAGGAATGAAAGGATCGAAACAAAACAGAGACATACTAGATCAGAATACAAAGTGAGGATAACTAGCTCGAATAGACTCCTCGGTCTCCCAGGTAGCTTCCCGCTCTGGGTGGTTCCGCCAAAGAATCTTAACAAACGGAAGTGAAAAATCCCAACAATCGGAAATGAAACGAAACAGAAGACACAACAGACAGCGAACGGAAATGTAAAGGACTTGTTTCTCATGACTCTTCGTTGTCGATCGAATAGTCCTCAGAAAGACTTGTTGTTTCAGGATTCACATCAAAAGAGTAATATGCCAGACTTAATAGGTGGTAATCGCATCTCATCAGGAGAGGTATAAGGAAATTGTTGGTTTGGCGGATATTCATCTGTAGGATAGAGATAGACAATCAAATGAGATCGTATTGGATTATAGCAACATGAGAGTAATATACACGTTCAACTCTTCAGATTTCTAAATAGTCTCAGCCTCAAAATAACCTTTCCGGGGTATTCTCACAAATAAACAAATCTTGTTTCCTCCGAATTCTCAATCTCATATCTCAACTCATGTCAGATCAAATGAACAGATTCAACGAATGCGAAACGTATATATAGCAGAATATAGGTGTACTCCTTCATAGAAATGTATCGAATTCATATTGATGGAAACATACCGTTCGGTGACATCAACCGGTAGAAAGTTCTACAAAGAAACTTAAGATCATTATCGGATGTACAAAGGTCAACATCGCGTACCGAGAATCCAAATGTATCAAGTCGCATCACGGCGAAACAGATTAAGCGTATAGGTGGAACGAACCTAAATCTTACAAATGCAAAAATCCTCACATTTCTAATCAAAATTCTAAGGTTTCTAAAGTACTCCTCGAAATATCCTATGAACACAATAAGGGTACGTCATATGACGTAAGTATTATCACGTTCGCGAACCGTCATAATACTAGCATCATATGAGTATACCATCATGATGGTCATACTTTATCTCAAGTCGTGAACAGAACTACTTATCTTAACCACCTATCAGTCTTTCTACCTCCTAAGGTTGGTCCAAAATAAACATCACTACGGATTCTAGATCGGAGGAATTTGAACGTACAAATAGCGTAACGGAATGTGTACAACTCAAAATGAAACTCGTCGTCGAAACGTTAGGTCTTCCACAATTCATCATCCTTCTCATAACGAAACCATCATCCAACAAATGCATAACGAACACAGAACGGAATTTCTAATAGGGTAAAGCTCATTCAAAAGATCCTATCGAAAGGTAACGGAAACTTAAGTGGTCTAAGGGGAAATGAATTACGTCTTCAATATCTTCATCCTTTACAAAAATCAAATCTTCCAAATCCAAACGTTTACAACAAAATTTCATCCCTTCAATTTCATGATCTCGAATCCTTTCAAATTCCAAGTAGCCGCTCTCTTGTCTAATCATACGATCATAGGGTGAAAAGGAATTCATAAATTTGAGTCTGGTTCCTCAAGTCTTCGACACTTCTTCTGGACACTTCGGTGTGGTAGCATGAATCTCTTACGTGATCACCGTGCATTCCTCCATTGGCGAGTCTGCTTCAGCTCTCAATTCATCTTAGTACAACTAAAATGACTAGAGAAACAAGGTTGCGTGTCTCCTACAGGTCTTCTAGCATGATTCATAATTCACCAACTCAAACTGCTGTGGACTTCCTGGTTTATGTGCTGAAAGCTCATCTTCTACGGTTTGGTCGTCTTGATGCCCAACTGAAATCTCCACGTGTTGCTTGGGGTATTATCGAGTCTCATCTCAATCTGTCTTCTCCTCACATGTTTCTCTCTTGGTACCGCCTGTCACGAACCTCTTCTGCACATCTTCTACAAGTTTCTAACTCTGAAAATGGTCTTCAGTCTTGGTCCTTTCCGTGGAAGCTCTTTTGTCATCGGATACCGGGTGGTGTTGTTTGCTACAATCTCTGATCATCAAGTGAATCTATTCTTCTAGAACAAAGGGTCGGTTCACTTCATACTAAAAATGGTCAACGTGTTCCTCGTTCGTCTCTGAGCACAAACATATTGTCATACTATGACAATTATCCGAATACTCGCGAAAACATGAATCTTCTAGCCAATACAATTGACATCATTCAAAACTCATAGTGGTCACATGGGTACTAAAACAGCTTCAGGAAATCTTCTTAGGGAAAACTTCATATCACAAATCTTTCTCTTCACAAATCAAATTGCAATGCTTCGCGGAACTTAATCTCAACTAATCAACTTCCTTCTCAGATGTTCTTGTGGTTGCTTCTTCCGTTTTTCAAACTCAAATGAGGTCGTCTGCTACGGAGTTTCAAAAATAGAACAAATCAATTATTGATACGCGGAAAAGGAATAATGATTACGGTTACATTCACGATGGTCTGTGTGCCGCCGCACACTCTTCTCTTTCTTCCTCATAACCCAACAGGAGCATTCAAGAGATCACTGAAGTGAACAAACTCATATTCCATCAGTTCCTACAATCTCTTAACTTCTTCAGTATCGTGGTTTCGCCAAATTCAGATTAGTTCAATACAAACTTTACTTCCCAAACGGATCTCAAAAGGTTCATCAGAAGCACCAGAAATTCGTACAACAAACTTTCAAGTGCCGGAGCTTTCTAAGAATGGATGCTAACAGGCGTTAGGAGAAAATTGGAAATCAAAGAGATCGGAGTATGTGCTTCATAGCAACAATAATCTTAACAGATTCAAATGATTGAGAATATCGTATTAAAATATGGTGAAGCAGATTGTTAAAGGTCGCAAATATTGTAGTCCATGATAGCTTTACAAAAACCACCACTCCATAGTCAAGAGACCTCAAAGTCAAATACATCCAAAGGGAAACGGATTCTCAAAGCGAATGTGGTTGTCAAATCATACGGATAGTTCACATATCAATTTTAGGTACATGGTTCATCAAAGTGTGGGATGGAAGAGTATTAGAATTTATCAAGGTCAAATATATCAAATTGAAGGTTAGAATTGTGAACAGTTCAAAAGATTGGAATCTTGTTTAGCTTATAACATAGGAATGATAGGGTGTGCACCGATAGTAATACGAATATCGTTTAACTGTCAGAGTTGAGATGTATGGAATATCAGTCATTAGCATCAGCATGCTTAGATAACAATTCCGTACTAGACAAATGTCAACATCAAATCCTTCCCAAAGGGAATTGGTTAACATACAAAGTTCATTCTTCAAGTGACGGAAGGTAAGACTTCCTCGTCTTCTGAGATAAACGTTCTTATAAGGCATGTCTAAAGGCAAAGGCAAGATTCAGAGTGATGCGGAAGCAAATACTACTCACATGGATGTCCTAGACTACCCATTTCTCACCGGTTATGACTTATGTTCCTATGGGAAAATCCTACGCAACTTCGCAAAGGTTACCCTACGAGCGCCTACAGGGGAAACTTAGTGGTCCTAACTTACACAGGCCAAGGGTAGATGTACTACAAGTCGTAAACCTGTCTCTGATACCATAATTGTAACACCCCAACCCGGCAAGGGTAGAAGTGTCACGCAAATGGTGACATATCAAAGGCAAGCATAACATACGACTTAAATAATACAATAAAAATTCAAAGGTTACAAATGATATACTGAAACTACAAGGTTACAAACGAGAAACAAAACTAAATACTATGTCTGTCAATGCAATCCTTCTAAAATCTTCTACTTCCGAAACTATCAAAGTCTTCTAAGTCCAAAGGTCTCTTCACTCATACCCAGCTTCCAACTAAAACCTGCCGCACACGAAAAGAAACGTGCGGCTGAGCTTAAAAAGCCCAGTGAACAGATATATAATAAACGGAAACGAAAGCAAACAGAAATGAACAGAAGTAGCATAATGAATAAGATATAAGTAAAGGTACAAGAGTAAAGGTTTAGGATAGTCATCCACCACGAGCCCAGAAACTCAAAGTCATAATCTCAAAGTCACATCTCAAAATCATAGCCTCACAATCAGAGGGGATACCTCTCAGGCAACCAGATAATATGAGGGGTGGCCTCATGTATCAAATGGGGTGGAGTAGCTAGCTCCCAGAAATGTGAAAGGCGTGTAATGCACACAAGCACCAGTCACCTCAAAGTCATACTCAAAGTCATAGTTAAATCCACTAAACATACATGCCTAGGATTGCAATCCATACGCCCCCACTCAAAGTCATCTCAAAATCATAATACTCAAAATCATAATGGCCATATCATAATATAAAAGGGGACGGCGTGAGAAATCACTCCCCCACACAGGAGTCATGCCAGTGGTGCATCACAGACATGGCCAGGTTACCTTCCTGGCTAGGAAACAAAGGTGGCTCGGGTATCAAACTAAGAGTCATATCTCAAGGTCATCTCAAAGTCATATATCAGAAATGCATCTCAACGTCATATCATAGCATATCTCAAGGTCATGTCAAAAGTGAATCTCAAAGTCATATGAAAAGGTTCATATCAAAAGTTCAAAGAAAGGGTCAAAGTATCAGATGGTCAAATCTTAAAAAGGTTTAATATCAAAAGTACTTTTCAAAAGGTTTTCTCTTAAGGTTCATTTAAAACAATCCTTCAAAATAGTTTTCATAAATGGTCTTTCAAATAGTTTTCATAAAACGAACTTCAAAATTTTGTTTTCTTAAGTCCAATATATCATGCTTGAAAAACCCCTTTCAAAATACTTTACTTAAAACATTTCCATCTCGTATCAAAAAGGTCTTCATATCATAGGTCCAAAATCAGAGATCAAGGTCGAAGCAAAGGTGTCATAGCAGAGGATCGTAACCGAGTATCAAATCAAATATTTAACAGATCGGAAAAGAATCATAGGAAACCTTACAGAGAAGGTCAGAATATCTGTACCTTATTCTGGAAGCAAATACAACCCGAAACGAAATAAGATGAAACGATCAGGTACACTCCTTCTTTACACCTAGAGGAGTAGAAGGGAATTAAAATAGTTCTTAACTTCATGTTTAACTTGCCTTTCAAATTGTAGGTAGATTAAAGGTTCATTGGTTATCATTATAGTTTTATTCCTTCAAAAGTTCGTTTCATATTTAGGATAAGTTGAATGACCATTTGTGTAATTATCATAAGGTTAGGGTATAAAGTGTAATTATTGTGAAGTTACAGATTCTCACAAGTTTAGTCCATTAGTATTACCAAAATATCAATATAGACCCTTTTATGTTTGGAAATAAACACTTAACCCTTTTTAATGTCACAATATACTTTTCTCAGCTTTTAAGGCACTTCTGGACCCGTTTTATTAAATTTAAAAGTCATAGTGTAACTCAGTAATAAAATCCACAAAAATTCACAGAGTTACCTCAATGTCACTAGTATTTTAGCTAATTTTTCCAGATTTTATTGGTTAGTGTAAGTATGACATAAAAATCCACTTTTACAACTTGTTCTGAAAACGTATCTGATGGAACACCGAAAAGTTACCAATTGTTAACCCCTTTAGGAAAATTCACAAAAATCTAAAAAAAATTCAAGCTACTAACACACATCCTATATTTTATCCAGTTCAAAGGGCTCTTCCTAATTCAATATGGTTTGGAAATTAAAAATCAAAAACCCGGACTTATTTTCCAGACTTTTTGGTACGACCAGACATGTAATTTTCCAAAAATCAAAAAGTGACCTTCTGAGCCTCTAAAAATTACAAACTAAATTTTCCCAGGTAGCCAATTCAATGAATTTAGTTTTAGACCCCAGAAACATGAAAATATACATTCGTATGATTAACTTATGGTCGGTTAAAGTTGATCAAAATTTCACCTCAGAACCAGTTTTCATTATCACATGTGATTTCTTATGATTTTATGATCCAAATCATTAGCTCTTGATACAAATCAATATTGGTGAGTTTAGAATGCATTTAGGTCAGATTATAATGGCTTTTAACATAATCAAAATCGAATCACACCACACATCAAGGCAGATCGATCCATATGTTTCTTACATTTTAGGGTTTTTGCTTGTTATTTTATGTGATCTCCATTTTCCTTTGCATTTATAATTCAAGATTCATATGTAGTTAAAATTATTGAACAAGGATTCAAATAAACCATACCCTCGATGAACACGACGAAGAACACAATTACAAGACGTCAAAAACACCACACGAGAAAGTTTTCTTCCTCCTCTTCTCCTCTCTAGCGATCGGCAGCCTCCAACAAACAACCAAACGCACCTTTTTTTGTTAGTTAACGATTCGTATGACTATGTATTGTTGTGAGGATAGTTAATTACCTTAGAATGGGATCAAGAGGGGTCATTTTTGGGGCTTCTTTGGCTCGTTTGGCAGCAACAAAAGTGGCGGCAGCAGCAGCAAGGAAGAAGGCAGAATTTTGGCTTTAGGGTTTGTTTCTTTTGGTGTTTAAAGGTGGCGATTTGAGTGTGGAATGGATAGGCCTTGTACGGGCTGATCTCGGGCTCATAATTGGTCGACATTAGGGGTGGGAAACAAAGGTGGTTCGGCCCAAAATAAGAACCAAACAAACACGCTTCAACTAGACGCTTATTCCTTCTATTCGTGTAACATAGATTCGGCTTTGTTTATTTTAGTTAAAACGCATACGAAACATGAGATTTTTGGTTTACTTGGACTCGTAGTGTATTTTAAATATTATTGGTAGCTTGAAAAATTATATCGTGATTCCTCAAAATTATTTCGCGTCATAATTCTTTCGTTATCATGAGTTTCGTAATTTATTCGAAAGTTAGCTAACTTTTACTCAAGTTCAAATTATGAGGGCAAATTGGTCTTATAATATGTTTTAGATTTTCGGGTTTTACATTAGTAGTCAACCAATTGAGTTTCATCATAAACATAACCATTTGTGTACCTGCATACCATTCATTGACTTTAGTAGTCAACCAATAAGAAAAACATCAAATTAACATGTCAAATGTGCTAAACATATGTAACAATACATGAGTAACACCAAATACTGTGTGCCAAACACAGGTGATGCATACATAACCCAACATGTTCATAAACATACACATGTGGCACAAACTACCACTAGACACAACACTAAAATGTTATTCGACCTACATAAACTAAATTGTTCCAATACATGCCATCCCAAGCAATAAGATAAACAAAATAAACAGAACAACCTTCACCATTGCCTTGTCATGACCTTGAGCATTCCCTCCTCACTTGGAATCAACCTCCTCATCTGCTTCTATTGCCTTCTCATCCTTGTCAGCTAGATCCAACTTTCTTTTCTTCTTTTCTATACCAGAGGTCACACTGGCAGATGAATCAACTGTAGATGGAGCTTCCATGTCTTCCCTTTCCAAACTATCTTCAACATCTGCTGTTGGAGCTTCATCAGCAACTACTACAGCTTCATCTCTGATTTCATTGTGTAGAAAAGCCACATTCTGAATAACAAATTCTAACTCAGCATACAACATATCAATCTCTGCATCTTAATCAGGTCCATAGGCTGCTTGATCATCCAGCCAATCAACTTCAATTTCTTTGTGGACGAAATCATCCTCTTTGCCTGTCTCCAACTCACCATCCTCAGCATATAACAAATCAGTCACTGCCTCTTGAATCAACAAATCAATCTCTAACTCTTCAATAGGTCCATAGTATGCTTGCTCATCCAGACAATCCTCTTCAATTTATATGTGGAAGAAATCAGCCTCTTTCTCTATTTCCAACTCACCTTCCAAACCCTGTTCAAGTTCATGTTCACCCATACCCTTTCTAACATCCTTTTGACTAACTTTCTCTTTTTCGTTGTCAACAGTTTGATTCATATCTGCCACACCCTCTTTTTGACTATCCTCAGTTTCTTTGCTTAGCTTCTCCTTCATTTGCTCATACCCATCGTTTAAGATGAATTCCATTTCAAACAAGATATTTTTGAACTCGTAGTCACCACTCAACCTTTTTGCCCTTATTTTGTTCTTCCCTTTATCAGACCATGGTGTTGGAATAACAAGCTCATCATCATCCAGATCTACGAAAAAACAATTCTCATCATCCCTGCATCCAGCCTTACTAGATGAAGCATGAGTTGAAGTATCACCTTGTTTTCCCTCCTTTCTTATTTCAGTAGCACTATGCCACTCTAGCAAACACAACTCACCAGCTTTCTCAGATTCCTTAACGACATCACCATCCTCTATATCTTCAATCAGAACACCCTTACCATGACTATTCCTCATGTACAACAAATGCTCATCGACTGATGAAATACCTTCTTCAATATAAACCTCTATTTCCTTAAACCAAGGCACGTATTTAAACATTTGCACGACATCTTCAACACTCATCAATGGGACCAACCCATCATCCAAAGATTTCCCACGGATCCTAAAATGTGAGAACATAGTACTATCCCCTAATCCTAGTGTGTCTAACATCCCAACATACTCCTGATTGCAGAAATAGTCAACATCAATCAGGTCAACATAGGCTATATGTCCAAACCGATATTTTTCGGTTTGGTGGATTTGTGAAGAGCCCATTGTGGTGGATTTTCAGAGTGAACATTGTACCATTCGAATTTGGTTACAAAAACAAATAACAACTTAAAAGTATGAAAATTAGATATCCTACAATGTACACATGCATGTTCGAATAAGAAAAACAAATGACTACTTGAAACATTTAAGCTTACCGTAAATAGCATCAAGCTCATGTGTTGGAAACTCCGGATTTCGAATCTACCAAAGTGGAGAAACCACTACCATGGTATTGTTTTGTGGGTGAGTGATTTGATCGGTTGAAAGAAGATAGAATGTGTTTGTGTGTGTGATTTGATCGTGTTAAAGTGTTATACACGACTAAGTTGATGTGCAAAAAATGTCCTCGTCGATTATCGTGCCTGGGGTGGTAGCATGTGTATGTTAAAGGCGGAAACAGTGGATTGGCGAAATTACCCTCAGGTGCAACGCACGTGACGAGAAACTAACGGGATTTCCTAACGAGCGTTAGCCAAAAAACTGAATTTGCAACTACAGTAACTCTTCATGGGCCATTCTTGGAGAAAATTGAAACGTTAGGGACAATTTTTGCAGTTTTTTTCGAGGACATTTTTTGCATTTTTCGCAAAGTTCAGGGATATTTTTTGCAGTTTACTCTAAGTTTAATCACTCAAAATCGTTAGAAAACATGAAGAGATTGAGCGTGAAAATTTATATTTGCACTTTCAAGTGTAAGTTAATGTTATATTCTTGAGCATTGCTAAAGCCTCCTACAATATCCTCCTACTAATTTTTCTACACACACAACAATATTGTATGTTTTTTTCCACTCATTATCTCTCTGTATACAAACCGTTAGTTCTGACACTTGTCAAAATTATGTTAGTAGAAATATAAGTAGAAACAAGTAGTAAGAGGATATATCATTTCTCTATATTCTTATACACTTACGATTGCAAATTAAATAAGTTTTTATTTATTTTACGTACAAAAATGTAATTATATTTGAACAGTGTCGTAGCTGAGTGAACGGAGGCCAGGCCCTGTGTGAAACCTTATATGATAACTAATATGATGGTCAAAAATATATTATACCAACTATTGAAACAAAAAACATAGTATCTATCTATACTACATATAATGTAGGGATGAATCTCTCTCCTCTTAGTCTTAAAATTAAGACTTACAAGCTATAATACTTATTGTACAATACACAAAGCATTATTAATGATCTTTCTCATCAATCTTAATTGTAAGACTTACAAGTCTTAAAGCTTAAAGTACAAAATACAAATCACTATTAATTTGGTCAAGATATTTAATGTAGTCAATTAATTAACTGGTCAATAAATACAATTAATGTAGTTATTAAAACACCCCTTACATAAGAAATACAAATTATTAAGCATATTGTACAATCAACTTAAGCACAATTCTTGCATTAAATGTTACTAATACAAATAATAAGTCACATTATACAAATATTCAAGCACGAACGGGCAACGGGCCAAATGGGCTCGAGCCTGAACGGGCACGGGCCAAACGTGTTAGAGCCTGAACGGTCACGGGCCAAACGGGCATGGGCTAAACGGGCTCATGTTATACGAATGACTTTAAAAAAGACGCAAAAAGACGACATATATTCCTTAGTTAATATCCGTAAATTTATTATCAAAAAGAACATAATAAACTAAAATACATAATTCACCGGAAAATATTATTTCAGGGTACCCGCCGCCGCACCGCGCAGGTACCCTGCTAGTTTTAATGATCTATCATAAGTTTTAACAAATATTTACAACATAAAATTGTATAACGTCAATAATTTTTGTTCAAACTGAATTTTGATGTCCCAAACATAAAAAGGGGTATACATTTTGAGGCCTTTGGTGGTACACCTCTCACAACCTCGTATGCGGCTCTGTATTTTAACCGTCTTCCCGCTTATAAAATGTTATAAGAGTATTTTACATGTTTATAACTGTGAACAATTTAATAAAAATGTTTGTAATTTTTGTAAACCGTGTAAGAAAACATGAACAAACAACATATTTATCATAGTATTAGTAGACTTGTGACTTGAATCTGAAACCATTGAAACCATTTTGTTAGGACACATTCATAAATGTTAAAAACAAAGCCGACATTTAGGTTTGAATGAAAAAGTCAAGTGGATACTAGAGGAGTGGTCACTCGTTTAGCGATGGCTTTTTTTGTCTTGATCTGTCGATCGATTAGGTAATAAGTGGTTGTTATCAGTGTTTGGTATTTTGATGGTTGCATGTCTAATCAACTATTTCAAACCCGAAAAAAGGGATCAGAAGCATTCGACTACAAAAAGAAAGAACAATAAATGAACGTTGCATGTCTAATCAACTATTTCAAACCCGAAAAAAGGGATCAGAAGCATTCGACAACAAAAAGAAAGAACAATAAAATGAAAAAAAAAATTAAAAAAAAAATTAAAAAAAAAAAAAAAAAAGAAAAAAAGAAATCAGTGAGCCGTATCGTTTTTTATGTTGAAAAATCAATATATTTGCATTATATAATTTGTCGCAACATGTTTATATTGGTATCCCGAAGTAAGATGTTTACAATATTGACTTTGAAAAGATTTAAAAGACGACAAAACGAGCCTAGTGTGGATCAAAGTACATGTCATTGCAATGTTTTCCAAAAGAAGGAAGAAGAGAGTGAAATAAAAAATGTAATCAACTCGATCAGCTGACTGATAAATCATTTTTTTTAATAAAAAAGAGTCACCTATATGACCCTAAACTACGCAATTTATACAAGTGCATGCATGTGTGAAGCAAGAAATTTCCACATTAAATACGTGTATTTTAGTAACTATACGTTTGACTGTCATTTGTATTTTGGATTCAATAATTTCAAATTTTATTAATATTATGCATTAACAAGCAAAAGAGTCAACAAAATAGAGATAAATCAAATAAATCATAAATTCATTTTTAGACTATGATACAAAGCTACATCAACTGTAGTCTATCGAGAGATCCATGAACATTTAGAACACATAATAATCTCACCTTTATTTAACTAATTTATCTATACCGTATGAATCTTTCGGCTGTATTGATTCCAATTTAACTTAATAAATGGCATTCCGTTCCACGCACAAGAAAAAAAGTTTAATTTTTGTATCGAATATTTAGTAAGGTAAGTACACCTACCTCATATAGTAATATTTCCACAACATAGTAATTGACATATTTGTCACGGGTGAAGATATACTGTCCCTCCTGTGTTGACTTTACCGCTGCCGCCGCTTGTACTGTCTGCTTTGTCGGATTGTATATTCCATCAAAAGTAGGCGGGTCCCATGTGTAGGGAGGGTCCGGTTAGTACACCCCATTTGTCACAGATGCGGCATAATGGGACCTTCTTATAATAGCCTTATTGATTAAGTAAACTTAGCTTTTGTGTTGTGGCTTCTTCGTATCTTTCACAATCCTACCTTTAACTCCAGGTTCTCTTTTTTCTTAGTCTTCATTACAAACCATCTGATCAAACATTGAGAAATCGCCAAGTGACATTTCACATAATTGTGTAAGTTGAAATTTTCGTACTTAACTTATTACTCCCTCCGTCTCAATTTAATTGTCCATATTTCCTTTTATGGATGTCTCAAATTAATTGTCCACTTTCCTTATTTAGTAAAAACTAGAGAATCTAGTGGAGTAATATTCCATTTTAGTGGTTGAAAATTAAAGTGGCCCCACTTTTATTAAACTTTGTGTTTTCTCTCTTCTGACAAATAAATTGAGACGGAGGGAGTAGAAAGTTAAACGTTTCTTAGAAATTGAGTGTTGTGGAGTTTGATAAAACTCCTTAGATCGTTTTGAGCACTAGGAATAACAATAACAATGATATACGCAGCGGAATAATCAAAACATCAATGTTATTGTAACAAGATTTTTCTTTATAATCTTTCATACACGATAAGACCCAATTCTACTTGATAAAGTGTAGAAAAGTTACTAATCTAACAGGAATCATAAGATCATTGAGCCTGTAACAAAACTTTAACCTAATCTAGGCGTTTACATATACACCCTAGACACCCCCCCCCCCCTGTAGACGTCTACATTGTATGCATAAAAAAACTAATGACCTAATGTCTTTTTATATAATAGAGATCATCTAGGTTTACAAGAAAAATATTCCTAATACAATAAGGAAACTAAATATTCTTATAATCTTCTAAAAGCTCAATCTTTTTGTAGTTTTCCTTCTTGTCACATTAAGTCCTTCATATTTCATTCTTTCATGTTTTGTATCTTCAAATCTTTTTGACTCAACAATTTTCCCCTATTTGATGATTACAAAACATACACATTCTTGTACGAACTTCCTTAGACGTAGTAAAGAAGTTGAGATAATTAAATCTCACCATGAATGAAACAATCTTGTCTTCCCCTTAATCCATGCCATGCCACCACATCTCTTCCCTTTTTTGTTATAATCAAATAGGGAACGTATGCAAATATGATCTTGACCACTACAAACCAATATCACAAACTCCTAATCCAAGTCTTCCAATGTTTCAAATTGCCCTCCATGACGCATATATAAGAAAAATGAATCCAAAACAGTAGAAACTCCAACTAGCAGTAGTAATAATGATCAACAGTAGTAAGAATAAAAAACTTCCCCTTGAGTGGTGCATGAACATCAAATGATTAAACAAATCATAAGAATAAGCTTCCCCTGAAACCAATGTGTTAATCATCGTCATGATTCTTCAAATCTGTAGGCTCCTTGTAATGATCACTAATGAAGAAAACTTGATATACCAAACTTGAAACCAAAGTAAAATATCCCAAACTCGTTACTTAAGCTTGCACTATTATTAATTGAAAACGGTATAGAGAGTTGTGGTGTATCAAATCTCTAAACCTCTTGAATTTATCCACATCGACTTCATCGTGTGACACTAAGTACTGCAATGTATCTCCTTTAAGTGATAGTAAACTAGGTCTTCGTCCATCCACCCCTTGGCCTATGAAAACTAGATAAACCAAGTCCCAATCATAAACCACATATAAACAAGCAAGTCACCAATCAATAGCTAGAAATATTGATGATGAAATAAGTAAACGCCTTCGTGAAACTTCACATCAATTTCAAATAAGAGATATACAATTTCTCTTCGTAATCAGTTAACCAATAAATCCAAAAACGAGCCTTTTTAAACATTGAGAAACATTCAAAGCAAAATACATCCTCTGTATGTATTGTCTAAACTCCATATTCAGCCGCGAATAAAAAACATGTAAATGTACCTTATAATAATCATCATTAGCCACCAGGTCATATCATGAAGAATTTTAGAAAAACAACCTGTTATCATCTTAGAATATTCTTCTTTCTCTAAACCACATGAACACACCACTTACAAGAATACTAACCAGCTCTTAGAATAGCATGACGGCTCAACATCAACACCCATAAATCACGAACAACGTACAAGGATAATCCAAAAGTAGAAACCCTAAACGAGCAGTAATAATAACCATGTACAACGAGAGCAGTAGTAACACATTAGTAGCAGGAGTAACTTAAATGTAGCAGCAGTAAGTGTCGACTAGCAGTAGTATCTTGTAACAAGCAATAGTAAGTAGTATCGAGCAGCATTAACAACCAAGCTTAGTCCTTCCATGCTTAGTTTTTCATCCAAACCAGTAACCTTATGTGTAGGGGTACTCTCAACATCAGTAGCTTTACTCCCATATCATACCCTTACATCAGTATACTACATAATTCAATAGACCAGTAACTTTAAAATAGAATCGATCAATTTATAAAGTATATTTCCACCGACCCACTATCAATTAATTGGTACAAGGTTACCTTGACAAAAGACAACTCACATGAATAGAAACTGTCTTGAAGTATATCAAACACAATGCGGAATCTTATATTTGATCTTAAGAAGAACTTTATATTGAACTATTAATAAACAATGAATATCAAACAAAACACTTCAATATTATTAATATAATACGAATACTCAAAAGTATTAGGGTTTACAACCTTGAAAGTTTCTAAAAGAATCGTGTATCTCGTAAATCTCGTTGCCCTCATTGTCAACATTACCATCTGCCACTTCAAGTCCATCTCTTCAAGATCATCCGGATGACTCTGTTCCAAATCTTCATGCATAATCTGAGGACTAGTAGATTGACCAGCTAAGAAAGCTTAGATAACAGCATCACTCAAGTTATCAAGGGTTGTAGACCCAACATCATTAACTTGTGTACCAGCAGTACTAACTCCCTGAGCAGTATTAACTGTTTCATTAGTACTGCCAGAACTGTTATTAGAGGAGGACATAAAAGCTAAGTTTTGTGTGATTGAGGATGAACTAGATGACCCTTTGACTTCAGGTTCATAAACTTTAAGATTGTTATATAGATCATCTAAACTAATTGTATCAAGATCAGCCTTGTTTCTCCATACCACAGTATGTGTATTCCACTCTGGTGACAAGCTTCTTAGAAACTTTTGATTTATATCTTCTTGAGGAATTGAGACTTCCACAAGTGCTAGTTGACTAATAAGTTTCTAAAGTCTGTCAAAGGTCTGATCAAGATTCTCAGAACTTGGAGCAGCAAAATTCTCATATTGTTGCTTCAAAAGGTTCTTCCTGGTCTTCTTGGTAGCAGCATTCCCTCCAAACCTTTTCTCAATTGCTTCTAACAACAATTTAGCATCCTTGATGTGATTAAAAATTAACTGATGGTCATTAGGAATGCCCATCATGAGAGTGCTTCTTGCATTAACTTCCAGTCTTCTTTGTGCCTTGTCTTCATAAGTTTTAGTAGGCAAGGTAATGACAACACCATCAATAGAAATTTCTGTTTTAGGTAAGGAATTGCCAGTCTCTACGACCTCCCACATAGAATAATCAACCATCTGAATATACTGCTCTATTCTCATTCTCCATAGCTCATACTCTCCGGAATTGAGCATTGGCACCTTTGATGCAGTAATCATGTGAGTAGATTCTGTCTCCATGTCTTCAGTACGATCAGAACAGTCTTGAGTTGAAACAGGTTCTTCTTGATCACAGCTTCTAGATCACAATCTGTGATACCACTTGTTGTGTTTGATAGAACTCCTTAGATCGTTTTGAGCACTAGGAATAACAATAACAATGATATACGCAATAGAATAATAAAAACATCAATGTTATTGTAACAAGGTTTTTCTTTCTAATCTTTCATACACGATAAGGCCCAATTCTACTTGATCAAGTGTAGAACGGTTACTAATCTAACAGGAATCATGAGATCCTTGAGTCATTAACGAAACACTAGCCTAGTCTAGGCGTTTAGATAACCTACGCCATAGACATACACACACCTTTAGACGTCTACATTGTATGCATACAAAAACTAATGACCCAATGTCTCTTTATATAATAGAGATCATCAAGGTTTACAAGGAAAACATTCCTAATACAATAAGGAAACTAAATATTCGGATTAGGATCATAAGAAAATGCTCGTATGAATGTGATGGGTAGTTGGAAAAATTTGAAGAGTCGTTGAATGAGTTCGGATTAGGATCATAAGAAAATGAATTCCTCGAACCACAAAACAAACAACTTCCGCCTCGAATATCATTACCACATTGTTCACATGTACACCAACGACATGGTAAACCAAAAAGCGGCTCACCACAACCTACACAAGGAATAAAATCCGGAGGTGGGACAAGTGGTGTGCTCTGAGAGCTAGGAATTTCCACCACTTCCGTTATGGTCTCTGGTTTTTGTTTTTGAATAACGTGAAGATTAGGCAAGTCGTTCTTTTTAGTCATTGTTCTAAGTTCTGTACATTTGCTTGACAAACTTTTAACCGTAAATCCTGAAAAGTTAGGATCGATTCTCGACGGTTTGTCATTAATAGCACGTATCTCGGGCTGTGGAGGGTGGTCGGAAGGACTTTGAGAATCATTGATGGAATTAAGCTCCCTTTTGAGGGCTACTTCACACCAATAACAAGATCCTTTTGGTGTATGATTTCCACACCGCTCACACTTACACTTAGGACAATGAAGGCTGTCAATCAACGGGCTTTTACAATCAAAACATTTGTACCCGAGAGACGCCATAGAAGAAAGGTATAAGAAGTTTAGAATCAAATGGATAGAGGGTAAAGGGATAAAGAATCAAAAAGGGTGAGAGGGTAAAGATGAATATTTTTGGGTTTTTTTGTGTTCGTTGAAAACTTGAATAAAAATGTTTTTGGTAACCGTTTAGTCAAACGAATTAACTTCACGATAATTTTGGTTTTTATATGAAAAATATGAAAATATGGACAAGGATGGTAAATATACAATGGATGTATATTCAACAATCACTGATACTTCAAATTCGTTTTTACGCAGCACACCTCCCCGGCAGCGGCGCCAAAATTTGATCGTCCTCAAACAGTCAACTTAAATCAACCACGGATGTGGTCAAATAAAGTCAAACCACTTGAAGAAAACTAACCAAGGAGTACAGAATATCCCCGGGTCGTTAAGTCCCAACGAGGTGTGTAAACTGAAATAAAACGAATTTGTGATCGGGTGATGATTGAACGAAAAAGGTTGTGAGTGATTAAACTAAGGAAATACAAAAGGAAATAGCTTAAACAAGCTATAAGAACAAATATGTGAAAGCAAAATACTTAAAAATGTCTAAAATCTAAAAACGCGTACGTTTAATTTAAATTTACGTAAACGTACGAAATAAAACGTGAATTCTGATAAATAAAAGACCTACGGATATGAAAATTATATTTTTAGAATCCTAATAATAAAAGAAAATTATTGGAAAATTAAAATTATTTTTTAGACTTTTTATTTATTTTTTATTAATTAAAAACTATTTATAACTATTTAATAATACCCTAAATTAAAAGAAAATAGGAAATTATCATAGAAAATTAAAATTTTAACTTAGATAAATCTAAAATAACCTAAAACTTATTTTAAAACTGAAAATATATTTATTACACTTTTTATCTATTTATTATTAATTAATTATTATTTAATAATTATTTAAACAATTTTAAATTATAATAAATACTAAATAAACAAAGAAAAATCTGAAACTTTTTCTATAAATATTAAATAAGTACAGGAACCTAAGAAAAATATAAAAATGAAAAGTGCTTAATGAAAAAGCAGAAAAATAAGCCAAATGACTTAAATAGAAGCTATCACTTTTTTATATTTTAGATTTTCTTGGTTTTTCTTTTACAAAACTATTTAATACTGATAATTAACAAACTTTAATAAAGACAAAAGGTTTAGAACTTAAAAATAAGCAGTATGGAAGCTTATGAGCTTAACAGTCAAGCTTTTGGCTTGAAATTGAGAATTTAAGCTTTGAATAAGCTTGAAATAAGCTTCACAGAGGGAACCAAAGGAAAAATAAGCTACAATATGGATAAAGGATCTTGAAATAAACCAATACAAAGGAATAAGCACACTAGATAAGCTGTTACAAGCAAATAAGCAAATCCAAATTCCTGAACACAACACAGGCTAAAGATGGCCACTTAGCAGGCCTTGTGGGGCCCACTAGGGTGATTGGAAGCCCAAACTAAGAGTGGAACCTGAAAGAAGAGCTTATTGGCTTTTCAAAAAGCCAAAGCTTGACTCCTGGGTCCCACAAATAAGCACAGGAGAGGGCCTTGAGCTTGGGCTTGTACACTGACCACTCAGTGTATACCCAGGAAATGGAAAACCTAAAAGCTACTAGCAGCCCTATTAAATAAGCTAAAAAACAAAGAATAAGCCCTGAGCCTTCAAGAATTGCTTATTGGCTTTCCAAAAAGCCAAAAACCATTATGTGGGGCCCACTAGTGAAGTCAGGACAGACCTTGGAAAATGGGGCTTAACTATGGGTGCCCTGGTGCAGGGCAATTTTGCCTTTTTGTAGGCCTTAATTAATGACTCATATAAGCTCTAAATTAAAAAAAAAAAAAACTGAAACAGATTTATATTACCTACTAAACTATCTATAAAATGAAAATTGGAACTTGAAACTTACTTGTGAGCTTAAAAATAAGCTGAGATCAGCAGGGTGAAAACATGCAGGCTGCTAATGGATTCTGATTTTGTGTAGATTTGTGCAGAGGGCACAAGCCATAGAGACAATTAACTAAACTTATTAGTTACTCCAAATGGACCTCAGAAACACCAAATATGGGGGCCAAATAAGCTTACAGCTTATATTGGCTTATTAGGGCAGTTCATGGTTTAAAACTGGCACAGTGGGTCCAAATGTGTAAAATCTATTAAGTTGGCTAATAAGGACATACAAACAACTTATTTTGACTATAATATGCAAGATTAAAAATGAACTATATGCACATGTACAGTAGAATACCAGAAACACAACTAATAAGCACTTATCCAAACACCCCTATAACTAACTGATTTGCAATTTTACCCTAAGAAAGCAACAACTAAAGCCATTAATATGATTCAAACTGATTATCTAACTTATGAAAACTCTAATAACCAAAATTCAAAACCTTAATAAGCACTAATAAGTTGTAAGCTACTACTGCTGATTTTAAGCTATTTTGATTTATTGCTTGAAAAACTGACAACACTAAAACTACTGAGCAATTAAGCTAAGTTATAACCTAATAAGCAAATAGAATCCAGAACAAGCACTAGAGTGACATACATAAGCAATTTGACTAATCTTTGACTTTCGTTGACCAAATGAGAAAACTTTAAATTAAATTAAAAACAGAATTACAAGACTTGCTGAAATTAACTGGAAAGTGAAATTTAAAGTTACATTTGACTGAAATTAAACTTAACTGAATTTAAAATCTACACTAAGAAAGTGGTCTAAAAACTAGTGACAACTTGATCTGTGCTTCTTCCTTTCTTTTTATACCTCCCAAAAGTTTCCTTGTCGACTTCTGAGCATTTCCCATCCATTGGATCTTTATATTTCATCAAAACCATACAAGTGGCATTTTGGCGCCAAAAGTGAAACAGGTGGATTTGAGCAGGTTAGGGTGGTTTTGAAGCAATTAAAGAATTTTGTTGGATGTGGAGGCGGAGGGGTGAGGTGGTAGCAGGTGGCCAAACCAGAGAGGTGTAGTGGTGGTTTTGGTTTTACAGTTGTGAGAGGGAAGGGTGTACAGGGATGGTGGGTTTGACCTTTTGACCCGGTTTTATTAATAAAGTTGGATTGGGTCGGGTTTGGGTTTTATGATTGGGCTTGGGTTAGCAGTTTAGGATAATGGGTGTTGGGTTTTATTGTTTAATGGGTTGGGTGTAGTTTTGGGTTAGATAATAGATTGGATCCATTTAGTTTTAGTAACATAAATCACAAGGACCAAAAGTGTATAAACCGAAAAGTTTAGGGTCTAATTTGTAATTTATCCAAAGTATTCATAGGGACCAATAATGCCATAGTTTGATAACCTAAGGACCAATATTTGATAATTTCCAAAATTAAAAATTCCCAGGGACCAAATGTGTCAGGTTTCAAAGTTGAGGGACCTGATTTGCCAATTTTCCAAACTTATGATCCAAGGGTATTTCTTGCCAAGTTTCATTTACCAAAGGACCCTGAATGTTAATTTTCCAATTTTTAAATATCGAGGGGTGTTTTATGTCAATTTTGAAACTCGAGGGACTAGTTTTGCCAATTATGCAAACATTGATTGTTTTTCAATTGTTTTCAATCCTTTTGCATTTGAAATACACAAAAACACATTTCAATGATATTTGTAACATTTATATGGTTATTTGTGTGCTTTTGGTCATTTTTGTGGGTTTAAACAATGTAAAATATATGTGTATTTAGACACATATCACATCTCAACTTGGATCCTCTTATCAAATGACTTATCAGAGCATTTCCTAAGTATCATATAAAACTGACCGGAAGTCAATGCACCACATAGGCATTTATAATAACTTTCCTCTTCAAATATTCCTCTAACCAAGTGTCATCCCATTGCTGGCACATCAACTTGGGAATCGGGCCCTATTCCGGAAAATAGTAACACATCTTCTAACCAAATGCCGTCTGATTTCTTTGAAGCCTATTTACCATTTTCTGGAGTAGGACTCGATTCCCAAGTTGATGCGCCACAAGTGGAACAAACATCCATTCCATCAATATTTAGATCTAAACCATTTTGAAATACAGTTCTAGAACCGAGTTTGAGGTTTCATAAAGTCGAATGTGGTTGTAAACCTGTATCTGAAGCCGGTTTTACTAATATTCATCATGCAATACATAGATATCTGCTGGGAAAAATGAATAGTTTTGTTACAGGAACAGTGTAAACAGCAATCGTAAAAAAAACAAAAACAAACAACAGGCATTCACACAGGTTGAGCTAGGGTAGCTGCTGTTTCGCTCTGATTTTTAGAGGAAACAGAGTCAAAAAAGATATAAAGTTCACGATTGATGGAAACAAATACGGTTGCATAATTATGCCATCCAGTGTTTGGATCCGTAACTTGGCAGCCCATCATAGGCCATTACTATCCTGGGAAAATAGCAAACTACAGTGCTCATCTTCTGACCCAGCAATATATAAATACACCCTGTAAAAAAATTTGAAAGCACAAAACTGATACAGTAGATCATTAGGCTCAGATTTGTAATTGGAAAAGGGGTAAAAAAAAGTCTGAATTCCACCATGGCTGCAAATAAAAGCGGTTGCATAATAGCAGGTATGCTATCACGCCATCCGGTAATTGCCCTGCCAAGCTACAGGTTGAGACTTCCTTTTACCGATATCATTTGATTTAGAGAACAGGTAATCATCATAGCCCATTATTATCCTGGAAAAATAGAGCCCGTTTAAAAATTTTGAAACCACAAAACTCATACAATAGATCATTAAGCTCAGATTTGTAATTGGAAAAAGGGCCAAAAAAGTATGAATTCTACCATGGCTGCAAATAAATGCGGTTGCACAATAGCAAGTATGCTATCGCACCATCCGGTAATTTCCCTGCCAAGGTACGGTTTCAGACTTCCTATTACCAATATCATTTGGTTAATGTTGGGAATTAAATATTCAAGAAGTTTAATAACGAGTTCTATTCAAAGAAATACTCTAAGTATGATTCTGCTGCTAGAGCATTTGGTTCCTGCTGGTAGTGTATTGATTCTGCTGCTGAGTGTTCCTGGTGTTAGTGTTTGATTCTGCTGCTAGCGTTAAATGATTCTGCTGCCAGGCTTAACATTCTGCTGCTGAAGGTTCCTGCTGCTAGCGATAACTCATTGCTGCTGCCATAAGCTTTCTACTGCTGCATGGATAAGTATGAAAAGATATTATGTGTATTTAAGTCAACAATATACGGTAGATAATATCTTACCCCATGTGATCAGTCATGATGTTATATTCACAGAACAAGTTGTAAACATAGATACAAGATGTATCTTATTGACTGACACACGTATTATCATAGCAAGTAGTTTATCAAGACTTTAAGCAATATTGTAAAGATCTTCTTGGACTATAAAAGAAGATCTTAGACTAGTGATAAGTATGTGTCAAGTAAGTGATTGTTAAATACTTAGAACTTTCATAACTGTTAGAACTAGAACAAACACAAAAACATCACAAGTAAGAAAGACTTAAGATTCAAGGTTGTAACCCTAGTGATAACTCAAGATCACTCGTATTATTATCTTAATAATATTGAATCGTTTGGTGATAATCTATCATTGTTCATTGACATATAACAAACACAACTGTTCCATTTCCATAACCATAATAACCTTCTAAGTGTGATTAAGTAGATTCCGCATACTTAATCATATTCACTCAATATATCATACACACAAAGTACAAAAGGTTTAAACACCTTAACCGTGTGTCGAATCCCCAACAAGTGGTATCAGAGCAAGGCTGATATTATTGATTTAGAAGAAGCTTAAGAAATGGATGTTCAGGATACTGCTACAAATGTTGCTGCAAAGTTGCCCATGATCAAACAAAATGAGTTTGAGTTATGGAGGTTGAGAATTGAGCAATATTTTAGGGTCCAAGACTATGCTCTCTGGGATATCATTACATATGGTGATTCTTTTTCACTAGGCTATTCAGATGTTATCATTGATGGCAAATCAGTAAGACAAAGAAATACTGGACCAGTTTCAAATAAAGAAAGGATACATAAGAGAAATGATCAAAAAGCAAGAAACCTGTTGCTTATGACCATTCCTGGTGAGCAGATGCTATCCTTTAGCAAGTATCCAGATGCAAAAACTCTTTTTGAAGAGATTTGTGCATGGTTTGGTGGTAATGAAACTACCAAGAAAACACAAAAGACATTGTTGAAACAACAATTTGAAAATTTCAGTTCAAATAGCAATGAATCTCTTGATAAGTTGTTTTGTAGATTACACAAGCTTGTCAGTCAGCTAAGTGTATTGAGTGTTGAGATAGCAAAGGAAGATCTCAACATGAAGTTTTTGAGAAGTCTACTTGATGAGTTCCATACTCATGTGGTTGTCTGGATGAACAAGCCAGATATTGAAACCATGAAACTCAATGATTTGTTCAATAACTTCAAAATTGTTGAACAAAGTCTAAAGAAGTCTGGAATCTATAGTACTAGCTCTGGGAATGTGGCACTCTTGTCATCTCCCAGTATTAGTAAGTCAGAAGAGGTAGATGAAGTTGAAGGTGTTTCTACTGCTATTTATGGTGGTCTTTCTACTAGTTCACAAAAGAATGTTGCAGGACTTGGAGATCCGACATTCTATGTATTCATGTCTAGTCAAACTAGTGGTTCTCCTCTAATTCATGAAGATCTTGATCAGTTGGATGATAATGATTTGGAAGAGATGGACATCAAATGGCAGGTTGCTTTGCTTAGCATGAGGGCTAAGAAGTTCTGGCAGAGAACTGGTAAGCAGATTACCATTGATGGTAATGAAACTGCTGGGTTTGATAAAAAGAAATTGGAGTGTTTCAACTGTCATAGGTTAGGACACTTTGCTAAAGAATGTAGAAACCCAAGGAAGCAGGATAATAGAAGCACATGGTATAGGCAAGAGAAGAAGAAGGAAGTCACAGTTGAAGAACCAAGGGCTATGCTAGCCATAGATGGTGTAACACCCCGACCCGACAAGGGTAGAGATGTCACAACAATTGTGACATATCAGAAACATACACAAGCATACATCTTCAATAATACAAAGGAATACAAAGGTGACAGGAAATTACAAGGAAAATACGAAATTTACAAAGGAATAAATACTGAGTCTGAAAATATAAATTCTTCTAGTCATCTCTATAACAAAATAACTATCACAATGTAGTCTTCTAAGTCCAATGGTACTCTCCACTCATACCCAGCTTCCTACTAAAAACCTGCCGCAGGAAAAGAAATGCGGCTGAGCTACGAGAGCTCAGTGAACAGATATAACGGTAACAAAGCAGTAATAAAGAATAGTACAGAGTGTCAGAAATATATGTCATGCAGATATAATCAGAATCAAAGGATAAATAAAGGAGTAAGGATAAAGGATAGGGAATAATAAGTAGATAAAGGTAAAAGGAAATACAGTGTAAGGTATAACAAGGTCAAGGTAAGCAAATGTATATGGTAAGGTAAACAGTAATCCACCACGAGCCCAGAAACAGAGATATAATATATATAACCATGCCATCATCATCAATCAGAGGGGTGTCCTCTCAGTAACCAGATAATATGAGGGGTGTCCTCATGTATCAAATGGAGTAGCTAGCTCCCAGAGGTTGTGAAAGACGTGTATCGCACACACCATCAGTCACCAGAGATATAACAGATAATATAAACAGATAACAGAAATAGAACAAATCTAGGATGCATCCATACGCCCCAGGTGGCCAGAGTCTACCAATACACACCAGATAAGATAAAGTCAGGGACGGGACAGGTCATCACTCTCCTGCCCTAGAGTCATGCCATCGGTGCATCAATGACATGGACATGAAACCCTCATGCCTAGTGAGGTGGCTCGGGTATCAAACCGTGGGTCAAAGGTCAAGTATCATGTCATAAACAGAGGGTCACGTAAAAAGGTTCAGATTATAAGGTCCATGTCAGATGTTACAGAAGTGTATATCAAAGGTTCAGAAATCAGATAGGTTTATATCAGAGTTTATAACAATGTTCAAGTCCAGGTTCAGAAATAGTATACCAGATTAATGCTTATATCAAAGTTCAAATTAAGTTTCAAAACAAGAGTTTATAACCAGGTTTAGAATAAGGTTCAAATCAAGGTTCAATAGGTCATATCAAAGGCTCATAATCAAAAGGTTTATAGATTCATAGAAAAGATTTTAATTCAAAGGTTTCATATTAAACTTGTATCTAAAATAATCTTTCAGTGACTTTCATAAAATGATGTTTGGTAAAACCTTTTTATACAGATAGTCTTTAAAAGAAATTTTCATAAAACTTTTAGTGCAGTATCAATTCAAAATTGGTATAACATCATACTCAAGCTCTTCAAAAACATTTTCATATCATTAAGGAAGGTTTTCAATTTAGTTATATTATCAAATGAAACTTCAGGGTATACAAGGATTTGAATATGCAGGTCACAAGGTAATGAGTCAAGTATCAAGGGAAATTCAGAGTCAGATATCATGTCAGAATCAGAGTGTTATAACAAGTTCATATTTCAAAGGGTTTATAACAGATGGCTCAAAATCAAGTTTCATAACAAAGTTCATATCAGGAATTATAACAAAGGGGAGTCATATGAAAGGTTCAAAGTAAAGGGGATCATAGCAATGGCATCAATACAGAAGCTGACAGATCAGAAAAATGAAAGAGATCATGAGAAACCTGTGAGAAGGTCAGAATATCTGTACCTTATACCGCAAGTGAAAACACACAACAGAACAACAAAGGTCGGAAGTAAACTCCATCTTCAGCGGATCTACATGAATTCATGATTGTCTTATTAATAGCTTGTTCAATTCAGATTACTTATTTTAGTCGGCTTTCCATGTTTTGTAACTTTCCTTTATGGTATCTTTCCAGAAATAGTAACTTTCCAAAAATCGTAACTTTCCATTTTTAGCAGGTTTCCCGAATTAGCAGGTTTTCAGAATCAGCAGTTATTACAAGTCGTTCATTTTAATCCATAAGTTTCCCATAATTACAGTTCCAATCCTTTAACTTTAACCATTTTACAAGTTAAACCCTTAAGTTATAATAAATTACAAATTAAACCTTATTATTAATTAAGTTACAAATTAATCCTTACAATATTCATATTTACACATTAAGCCTTCAATTATTCCAATTTACACATCAAGCCCCTTATATTAAGTATTATATGAAACCACCTTCAATTTCCAGAATTTACACTTTTAGTCCCCCTATTTTAATTGATTTCAAATCGAATTAATATAATTAAATATCTACCAAATAAACCCTCTAATCACCAATTTAACACAAAACACCCCTCATAAAATATTTTATACATTTTTCCCCAGATCTAGACCACCTTACAAAAATATCCCATAAGTTTGAATAATTACAAAACACACCCTTAACTTTTTAAAATACAAATCGTATACTTTGTAATTACACAAAACAAGCCCTAATTTTTCCCATCATATCAAATCATTGCAACAACCTTAATTTAGCATTAAATGACCAGATCTCATCATTGGAACCCTAACCCTAGCTCCCTTCGAATGGGTTTTTATTTTTTTTTTAAAAAAACAACCCGGTTTGTAAAATAATTAGCCACGAATTTTATGAGTTTCCACAATTCGAACCAATATTTTTCTCAGGTTATATGATGCATAAGGAACTCATAAAAATTATATAACAAGCCCAGAAAAATCGTATAGCATATTTTAGATTTTATGTATGTTTTTGATATCAATAATTACCACGACATATTTAGGCCTCTACAATTCGTTTCATCATTTTTCCCAGATCATATACTTCATTTTAGGTCCAAATAAAATAAACATATCACCCAAAAAATTCGTATGACTCGATTTGCATTTTATGTGTGTTTTTTATCTCAAAATTTCATACAATCATATTAACTTGCATGATTCGATTCTACCAATTTATATGAATCATATATGATCTAAGTAACATCAGAAAAATACAAAATCGATTTTAGGACATGTAGATTTAGGCGCATGAATTATTACCTCTCGGATGAAAAATTCGAGTAAGAAAAATATCCCACGATCAAACCAGCGAATCCACAACCCTATGCTTATTTTTCCCAGCTCCCTTAGGCCTTAAAGATCACCAGAAAAATACCCACTTGATTCCAGAAAATTGGATGAAGGAGAAGAGAGTTTTTGTTGTAGTTTTAGGGTTTTCGAATGGGAATTAATTGGAGAATGGCTAAATAAATGGCAAGCCGTGTCAATGGGGAGGGAAAGTGCATAAAACTCGGCCAAAATCAATGGGTAATCACAAGTTTCTGATTTTGTGTGGTTACCTAATTTAAATTTGATACTTATCTTATTTAAATGATTTATAATTACAAAATAATTAATTTAAATGTATTTTCGGTACATAGAAGGTATTTTGGTGTGATATATATATTTTTGTACATTTCAAAAATGTAAAAATCTTGTAGCAAAATTTATTTTACCTCATATGTTGCTCATTACCAAAGGTTTGGGATTAATTTGGTACTTTATATACTTATTAATCAAATTTCAAGATTATAGGGGCAATTTGGTCTTTTTACATGATTTGAAATTTTGGGTATTACAGATGGGGTTAACTGTGACTAGAGCTTCATGGTTGATGAAGAGGAAGCACCAACAAATGCTGCTCTTGTGGCCACTGAGACTGCTCTAATGGCCTTCTCTGATTCAGAGGTAAATTCCATAACCAAATGTTCTGAATCATGTTCTGCTCTTAAAGAAAATGAAGAACTTAAAATAAAAGCTGATAATAGGCGAGAAGAACTAATTATTGCCTTAGCTAATTTAAGTAATCATAAAAGAGCTATAGGTGTGCCTGAAAAACAAATTGCACACTTTCAAGGTAATGAATCTAGGTTTACTGATGACTTAAATGCTCTAAAAAGAGGCATAGCATTTAGAGATGAATTACTTACTAGTCAAAGTAAAGAATTAGCTGAAGCCAATAATAAAACTGAAAATGTTAAGATAACAGTAGATGCTTTAGCTCATGCCTCAGAGGGAATGAATAAAATTTGGGAAGCTCAAGTAATCGATAAAGCTAAGTCTGGTTTAGGATACAAATCTGTTCCTCCACCATATAGAGGTGTTCCTTCACCTCCAGGTGTTGACCTAGCACACACAGGTTTTGCTGAGTTTCAAGAACCAATAATGGAATATGGTTCTAAGTCTACTGAGGGTCCTAAGATAGAAAAAGTAAGTGAAAGTTTAGATAAAACTTTACTTTATCAGGACAAGGTGTCCTTTGTTAAGAAAGGAGATGCTATAGTTGTTGAGGATAGTATAACTGATAGTGATGAAGAAGAACATGTTATGTCTAAACCTGAAGTGGTTAAGAAAGTAGGAACAAGTGTTCCTAAGATAGTAAAACACAATACTGATAAGCCTAAATCAAACATTAAGTATGTTAGGCAACCAGTTAGATATTGTGAGCAATATAGAACCACCAACAAGCCCAGAGGTAACCAAAGAAATTGGAATAACCTCAAGTCTAACCAATTAGGTGATGACTTTGCTTTTTATAACAAAGCTTGTTACACATGTGGTAGCTTTGACCATCTTGCAGCTTTCTGCAACCATTGGGTATCTGGGTATGAAAACAATAGAGTGAACCACAAAAGGCAAACACCTAAATCTCATTTTCACTCTAGTTCTAGTGTTAATAGAACAAAACCCAGAATAGTCTCAAACAAGTCTATCTCAAACACAGATCCTGCTGGTAGACAAATGGTTCCTGCTGCTAGACTAATTGTTCCTGCTGCTCGACCATTTATGACTGTTAACCCAAAATCAACAGCTAAGGGTGCAAAAACATTTTTCAAACATGCACCAAAGAATGTTCTAAGGCCCATTCAAACAAAAGCAGTGGTTCAAAAACAAGTTTGGAAACCAAAGGGTAGAACTGAAAAGCTAGCAGTTCCTGCTGCTAAGCAATCAGTTCATTCTGCTGCTAAGGGAAACAGGGCAAATGCTGTTAAGGCCTCAGCATGTTGGATTCTTAAATCCAATGTTGTATCAACTGTCCTTAAAAGATTAAATTACATTGATGCAAGAGGCAGATCCAAGTCAGTAATGGCTTGGGTCCCCAAAAGAAACTAATACTTCTCATTTATGTGCAGGAACATTCAATTGATCAACAAGAGGATCAAGGATACTCAGATAGTGGATGTTCTAGGCACATGACAGGCAACAAGTCCTATCTTTCTGATTTTCAAACATTAGATGGTGGCTATGTTACCTTTGGAGGAGGTGTTGGTGGCAAAATTTCGGTAAAGGTACCATTAAAACTGGAAATTTAGATTTTGAAGATGTGTACTATGTAAAAGAGCTAAATTATAATCTTTTTAGTGTCTCACAAATGTGTGACAAAAAGAACAATGTTCTTTTCTGTGAGACTGAATGTCTTGTACTTTCTCCTGATTTTAAGATGCCTGATGAAAGTCAAGTGCTTCTTAAAATTCCTAGAAAGGGCAATATGTACAGTGTAGACATGAAGAACATTGTTCCTAAAAAGGATTTAACTTGTCTTGTTGCAAAGGCCACATTGGATGAATCAATGAAATGGCATAGAAGGCTTGGTCATATTAATTTCAAAACCATAAATCAGATTGTTAAGAATGGTTTGGTAAGAGGTTTACCTCACAAAAGATTTGAAAATGATCAAACATGCATTGCTTGTCTTAAAGGCAAACAACACAAAGCCACTTGTAAGCCCAAGATTTTTAACTCTATCAATCAATCATTGTCTATGCTTCATATGGACTTATTTGGACCTGTTTCAGTAAGTAGTATAATGCATAAGAGATATTGTCTTGTTATAATTGATGACTATACTAGATTTACATGGGTTTTCTTTCTATCTACTAAGGATGAGACTACAAGCATCCTTAAGACATTCATTACACAGATAGAAAACCAAGTAGACAAGAAAGTGAAAGTCATTAGATGTGATA
Organism: Artemisia tridentata subsp. tridentata; assembly: GCA_021014915.2. NCBI lineage: Eukaryota > Viridiplantae > Streptophyta > Magnoliopsida > Asterales > Asteraceae > Artemisia > Artemisia tridentata. The sequence goes on from CP139502.1 coordinate 278,655,111, forward strand.
ATGGGACAGAGTTTAAGAATAGAGTTATGGATGATTTCTGCAAACAAAAAGGTATTAGGAGAGAATTTAGTGTTGCTAGAACTCCACAACAGAATGGTGTTGTTGAGAGGAAGAATAGAACACTAATTGAAGCTGCTAGAACTATGTTAGCTGATTCTAAGCTACCTATAACTTTTTGGGCTGAAGCAGTCAACACTGCTTGTTATGTTCAAAATAGAGTTTTAGTTGTACAGCCTCACAATAAGACATCATATGAACTTTTTAGAGGTAGAACTCCTGCAATAGGATTTCTTAGACCTTTTGGATGTCATGTGACAATTCTCAATACCTTAGACCATTTAGGAAAATTCGATGGTAAAGCAGATGAAGGTTTCTTTGTTGGATATTCTCTTAATAGCAAAGCATTTAGAGTATACAACACAAGAACTATGATTGTAGAGGAAAATCTACATGTGGAGTTTTTAGAGAATAAATCCAATGTAGAAGGTCAAGGACCAAAATGGCTATTTGATCTTGAAACTCTAACCAAATCAATGAATTATGTGCCTGTTGTTGCAAAAACTAATAATTTTTCAGGTTCACAAGCAACAGATGAGGCAAGGTTAGAAAAGGAGACAAACCAAGATCATGTTTGGATGCCAATATGGTCAAGTACAAGTGTGAAATCAACTTCAACAACTGATGAATCTTCTTCTGGCAAAGCTAAAGAAGGTGTTGAAGATGAAAGGAAAGAAGATGGAACTTAGGAACAACAAATTGTTTCTGCTGGTGATTCTGCTGCTAGGCTTAATGTTCCTGCTGCTAGGCCAAATGATTCTGCTGCTGGCCTTCAGAAACGAAAGAAGCAGAATTCTCAGACAATGAGGTGGATTTCAACAATCTTCGATCAAATTATCAAGTTTCTTCTACTCCACAAACAAGAATTCACAAAGTCCACTCCCTAGATAATGTGATTGGAGATGTACAATCAGGTGTGAAGACAAGACAACAATTGATGTCTTCAGACCAACAAGGGCTTCTTGATGCCCTTTATGTTTCAAAACAGCATGGGTTTTCAAACTCTTGCTTGTTTGTATGTTTTCTCTCACAAGATGAACCAAAGAATATTCTGAAAGCCTTAGATGATTCAAGCTGGGTAGAAGCTATGCAAGAGGAGCTTCTTCAGTTCAAGATTCAAAAAGTTTGGATGCTAGTTGATTTACCAAAGAATGCAAAGGTAATTGGTACTAGATGGGTTTTCAAGAATAAAAGAGATGAAAGGGGTATAGTGATTAGGAATAAGGCTAGATTAGTAGCCCAAGGGTACACACAACAAGAAGGTATAGACTATGATGAAGTTTTTGCTCCAGTAGCAAGACTTGAGGCAATTAGGCTTTTCTTAGCTTATGCTTCATTTTTAGGCTTCACAGTTTACCAAATGGATGTCAAGAGTGCATTTCTATATGGCACAATTTAAGAAGAGGTGTATGTCTCACAACCTCCAGGGTTCATTTATCCTGACCATCCAGACAAAGTGTACAGAGTTGTAAAAGCTCTATATGGCCTGCATCAGGCACCAAGAGCTTGGTATGATTCACCTGCTTCCTATTTAAAAGCAAATGGATTTCAAAGAGGAAAGATTGATCAGACACTTTTCATCAAACAGCACAAGAAGGATCTTTTGTTAGTGCAGGTGTATGTGGATGACATTATCTTTGGGTCTACAAGGAAGGAAATGTGTTTGGAGTTTGAGAAGCTTATGCATGATAAGTTACAGATGAGTTCCATAGGGGAACTTACATTCTTTTTGGGTTTGCAAATTAAACAGTCATATGAAGGCATATTTATTAGTCAAGATAAATATGTTGCAGAGATACTAAGGAAGTTCAACTTTGCTGATTCAAAATTGGCAAGCACACCAATGGACTCTGAGAAGCCTCTTCTAAAAGATTTAGATGGAGAAAATGTGGATGTACACACATACAGATCTATGATTGGATCTTTGATGTATCTCACATCATCAATACATGACATCATGTTCTCTGTTTGTGTTTGTGCAAGATTTCAAGTAACTCCAAAGGTTTCTCATTTAACAGCAGTCAAAAGGATTTTTAGATATCTCAAAGGTCAACCAAGGTTGGGTTTATGGTATTCTAGAGAATCACCTTTTGATTTGGTAGCATTTTCGGATAGTGATTATGCTGGTGCTAGCTTGGACAGAAAGTCAACAACTGGAGGATGTCAATTCCTTGGGTGTAGACTTATTTCATGGCAGTGTAAGAAGCAAACAACTGTGGCTACTTCAACAACTGAAGCTGAATATGTAGCTGCTGCTAGTTGCTGTGCTCAAGTCTTATGGCTTCAAAACCAACTTCTTGACTATGGGTACAATTTCATGAACACTGTTATTCATATTGATAATAGTAGTACAATTTGCATTATTAAAAATCCAGTACAACATTCTAAAACAAAACACATTGAAATTAGACATCACTTTATAAGAGACTGCAATGAGAAAAGATTAATTCAAGTTCTTAAAATTGCTTCAGAATTCAATTTTGCAGATCTGCTAACCAAAGCTTTTGATGTTGGAAGGTTTCAGTACTTGGTAGCAAGTATTGGAATGCTTAATCCTCAATGATTTTAAACTTTGTGTTTTTGTAAATAAATTTTTGATTGTGCTGCTAGCTTTAAAAGATACTACTGCTATTACAAAAGTTTGTGCTGCTAGTACAAATTTAATTTGTGTTATTCATACAGTTAGTCCTATGATTATTCTAATACAAGACAAGTACTTTGTACATTGTTCTTTTGGTTTTAGACTAACAATTTCAGGTATGAACTTTTGAACACAAAAGAAGTTTTCAAGTGAAATGGAAGCAGCAGAATGTTATATCAGTTGCTTACATAACAGGTTTATGATGGACTGAGTTTGAGAATTCTTAACAAAGGTTTATACCTAAGTTCATTAATTCTTTAAAACTACTTTCTTGAAACCTGGTTATCATATTTCACATTGAATTGATGACTTAGTTGGTCAGATAGTAACTGACTCAACTCACTTTCTATCATTTTATACTTTTAAGTATAATGAGCAAGTCTAAGGACATCTGATAGAAAGAACAGCTAGTAAAAGTGAATCTAACACTTGTGTTAGAAGCAACAATTACTATGAGATGGAAACCCTGTCAGGAAAACTCTTTGAATGAGTTTATCTGCACACAGGCAGTTATTTATAACTGAAAACATTGGTTCTCACACAACCAGAGGTTGCTTTAAACCAAAATTTTGATTAAGTGTCTGTTATACACTTAATCCCTTCAAAATGGTTGAATGCAGTGTGATTTTTCAATTCTCAAAATCATGAACATACTGCTAAGTCAAATAATTAATTAATCAAGGATTTTTCAAAGGATTCAGAAAAACCATCCATTGATGGACCATGAATCAAATGCCCCATGAATTACCTCTCATAGGAGTTAACACACCTAGAAGTGATGAGGGCAGCAAATTAAACTCTTAAGAAATTGATGGCTACATGTACAACATTGTCTGAAAACAAGTTCACATTGGTAGATCAGATAATGATGGGATGATGGTGAGAGATCTTCCAAACAGGGGAGGAAATGTTATTTACATCTCAGAGGAGGAAATAAATTTGGAAGATTAACCAATGAAAGGGAGGAAAAGACAAGAGCATACAAGATGATGACTTGGAGGTTGAAAATGACAAGAACATTCCAAAGGAGAAAGTTCTATCTAGGTCAAACGAAGAAAGCTTTCAGTTTCAATTTCACTTTACCACGTTTGTTCAGCACTTGCTAAGGCATGCTGATAGATGATTTCACTTGTTGAAACAAGCATCCAAGATACACAGCATCATTGCCTCTTTTAATTCCTCCATCCAAGGAAATTGCACCATCTTTAGGTCAATGTTTGAAGACTGAAGATGTGTATTGATATTGTTAAAGTAAAAGAACAAAGCAGATGAGTTACTGAGAAAGATATTCAATCTTGAAGAACAGAAGTGTTTGAAAGATCTTCACAATCCATAATTTAATTCAAAAACATGTTGAAATGGATTCACATGTTTAGGGGAGGATTGTTGGGAATTAAATATTCAAGAAGTTTAATATCGGGTTCTATTCAAAGTAATACTCTAAGTATGATTCTGCTGCTAGAGCATTTGGTTCCTGCTGGCAGTGTATTGATTCTGTTGCTGAGTGTTCCTGCTGTTAGTGTTTGATTCTGCTGCTAGCGTTAAATGATTCTGCTGCCAGGCTTAACATTCTGCTGCTAAAGGTTCCTGCTGCTAGCGATAACTCATTGCTGCTGCCATAAGCTTTCTACTGCTGGATGGATAAGTATGAAAAGATATTATGTGTATTTAAGTCAACAATATACGGTAGATAATATCTTACCCCATGTGATCAGTCATGATGTTATATTCACAGAACAAGTTGTAAACATAGATACAAGATGTATCTTATTGACTGACACACGTATTATCATAGCAAGTAGTTTATCAAGACTTTAAGCAATATTGTAAAGATCTTCTTGGACTATAAAAGAAGATCTTAGACTAGTGATAAGTATGTGTCAAGTAAGTGATTATTAAATACTTAGAACTTTCATAACTGTTAGAACTAGAACAAACACAAAAACATCACAAGTAAGAAAGACTTAAGATTCAAGGTTGTAACCCTAGTGATAACTCAAGATTACTCGTATTATTATCTTAATAATATTGAATCGTTTGGTGATAATCTTTCATTGTTCATTGACATATAACAAACATAACTGTCCCATTTCCATAACCATAATAACCTTCTAAGTGTGATTAAGTAGATTCCACATACTTAATCATATTCACTCAATATATCATACACACAAAGTACAAAAGGTTTAACCACCTTAACCGTGTGTCGAATCCCCAATAGTTAACAACCCAACAAACATACATGAGTGAAAATAGTGAATCTCATAATGGTATACTTATCCGGGTCAAAATAATAGCAGGCTAAAACATAGTGGATAAAAGCAGCCCGAAACCTCACACACATAAAACACCCCCTGTTAGCATTGATTTAAAAGTGATCGTCATTTATATTAATTAAACTTTGTGTCATGTGTATTTCTAGTCTAGCAAAGTGGGCTTTTGTTAGTTAATATGTAAGATTTAATGTAAAAGTCGAGTCCAACTCAAAAGCCCACTTGCAGCCTATCAAATCCATTTAGGGCATCACATTTGTAGTATAAATTGGACACTCCCACCTCATTTCCAGTGTGCCTCAAAAGACAGCCAAGGTGGGAGTGTGTGTGCTTTAGGTTTGTATTTGTTATCTTTTTCTTTAAGCTAATAGATACACAGTTATATTTCATACGATCCACTCATCTCATCTTGTTCTTGTTTGAGTACCATTCGTATAGCATAATTAGTGTGTGATAAAGGTTTAGATCGTGGTTTACAAGTGGTATCATACCGGATTAGGACCCGCACCAAACGTTAAGACTTCTGGACACATCAGTTCAGGACTCATACCCCAAGGAGCTCAGTCAACTAATACCAAAAAACCAACAAATTAAGAACTGGAAAACTTCTTCGAGTTTATGTATGATGAGTACTATGGTGGAGCTTCAAAAAATGAATCACAACAACGTTCCGCTGCACCCGCTCAAAATCATAAACCACCACCACCACTGCAAGATGCATCAACAACATTCGAAGCTGACGCACCAACTCCCTCAACGTCATCAACATCTACTCCAGCAACTCCAATAATTGAGATTGTTCTACCAAGAGTTGATGAGCAAAACCACAATACACCAATTCAAGACGAACCAAACCAAAACGATGCTGTGTTAGAAGAAGAACCATTCAAAACCCCATTTGCAACGGATTCTGCCGAATCATCTTCAAGGTTACATGAACCATCTAACACGCATTCGTTAACTCCAAGGTACCCTTCTACGTTACAGTGGACTAAAGACCATCCAATAGATCACGTTATTGGTGAACCTTCAAGGCCTGTACAGACGAGAAGACAACTCGCCACCGATTACGACATGTGCATCTACGTCTGCTCAGTCAGTCTAAAAGAGCCAAAGAACATTCGGGAAGCGATGGCAGACAATGCTTGGATTGAAGTGATGCAGGAAGAACTTCTCCAATATCAATTACATGACACTTGGGATTTAGTGCCAAGACCAATCGACAAACTTGTCATTGATCTTAAGTGGTTATGGAAGAACAAAAATGATGAAGAAATGACTGTCATTCATAACAAAGCTCGTCTCGTGGCCAAGGGATTTAGACAGGAAGAGGGGATAGATTTTGAAGATTCATTCGTGCCAGTAGCAAGACTTGAGGAAGTCAGGATTTTTTTAGCCTACGCAGCTCACAAGAACATCACAGTCTATCAGATGGACATCAAGACGACTTTCTTGAATGTAACTCTGAAAGAAGAAGTGTACGTGAGTCAGCCAAACGGATTCGTTGACAAAGATCATCCAGACTACGTCTACAAGCTAAAGAAACCTATCTATGGTTTGAAACAAGCCCCAAGGGCGTGGTATGCCGAATTATCATCTTTCCTGCTTCAAAATAATTTCACCAAAGGAACAATAGACTCGACCTTGTTTACAAGAAAATTCAAAGATGACATTTTGATTGTTCAGATTTACGTGGATAGCATAATCTTTGGGTCCACTAATCCGAAACATTCAAAATATTTTGCAAATCTCTTGAAAAGCAAATTTGAAATGTCCATGATGGGGGAATTAAAATTCTTTCTTGGTTTACAAATTCATCAATCCCCACATCGTATCTTTCTAAATCAAGCTAAATATACTATTGAGATTTTGAAAAAATATGGAATGGAAAATTGCGACTGTTGGTACTCCAATGGTCACTTCACCAAAAATAGGCGCTGATTTATATGGGAAACCAATGGATCCGAAGAAATATCAGAGCATGATTGGTTCTCTCATGTATCTAACAGCTAGTCAACCCGATATTCATTTTGCTGTCTGTTTATTAGCACGGTTTCAGGAAAGGTCTACTGAACTTCACCTCCAAGAGGTTAAACGGATCTTTTGGTACCTACGAAGAACGATTAACATGGGACTTTGGTATCCGAAGGATTCGTTGTTTACACTAGTAGCATTTTCAGATGCAGACCATGCCGGTTGCCAAGTTACAGCAAAGAGTACATCAGGTGGAGCACAATTTTTGGGAGAAAAGCTAGTAGTCTGGTCATCAAGGAAACAAGACTGCACTGCACTATCAACCGCAGAAGCCGAGTATGTGTCTCTATCTACGTGTTGTGCCCAAGTTCTATGGATGAGGACACAACTCACAGATTATGGCTTCTCTTTCAACCGCATACCTTTGTATTGTGACTCAAAAAGTGCCATAGCCATCTCGTGCAATCCAGTTCAACACTCGAAGACCAAGCATATTAGAGTCCGCTATCACTTCATAAAGGAACACGTAGAAGAGGGTACTGTTGAATTATTTTTCTTGAAGACTGAATACCAACTCGCCGATCTATTTACTAAAGCCCTCCCAAAAGAGCGGTTTGATAACTTAGTTCGACGAATTGGAATGCAAAGCCTAACTCCCAAAGAGTTAGAATGTCTTCTCGAATCTTCTTGATTTATCTCAAAAAGCTTCGCTGTAAATATTTTTGAAAAATTAAATAAAAAATTTGAAAAACCAACAAAAACAAAATATAAAAATAGAAATTTTTCAAAATTACAAAAACAATAGAAAATATAAAAACCAAAAATAGTCTTCTCATGACATATCTCTCGTATAATCGATATTCTGTACGTATCTAGCAATGTCATTCAACAATGATACGGACATTTACAGATGCTTGAGCGAGAGTTCATTTAAATTTTTTTCTAAAACATGTCGTTTCTCAAAATTTTCTTAATAACGGCTTTCGTATATTTCAGTACGAAACCCGGGCTACATTGATGACTTCTGATTATTTCAGATCAGGACTCGTAATGTTAATGGCAAAAATAAAAAACCCTTGAGCACATGATCAAGATTTTTCAAAAAGATTCTTCAAAATCTTTCTCAAAGTTCTGTGCTCAAGAGCACTCCCTCTATACCCTTAAATGATTTTAAACTCGATTTTGTTTAAAAAATATGCTTTATTTAAGGGGGAGTATAAAATGAAAAACAAAAAGTTCCAAATTTCATGCTCAAATCCGTCTATCTCTCCAAAAGGCTTTCATTTAATCAGTTGATATCAAAAATATCACTACATGCTATTTTTGAGGGGGAGAAGACATGATTAAAATGTGATCAAAATGTTTAAAGATCATGGATTGAATCTCAAAAGAGCTCGACTCAAGAACTTACCCTCGAATTGACGAAAAATAAATATCCGTAATCGAAAAGACTTGTCCGGGACGGGTAATAATTTCAAGCTGGTTATCCAGTGATGTAAACGTGTCTCGCAAAGGACTTGTCTGAGTAGAATGTACCAATTCATGAGATGACCTTTTGATATGACCGGGACGGGTAATAATTTCAAGCTAGTCTAACTAGTGATGTAAGCGTGTCTCGCAATGGTCATATTAAATGAAAATCGATCAATTCAAAATGTGCGAACTCTACCCAGCATGTGCAAATTTATTTTAAAATGCATGAGCACATGTAAAGGGGGAGTACTTCAGAAAATTCAAAACTCTTGAAGTGTTATCTAAAATGTGTTTATTTATAAACACTCTGAGAGATTTTCGTAAAAAGGTTTTATGGCATGTGATCATCAAATCTAGGATAATCATGGAGTAATAAGGTGATTATGGTTAGGTTATGTCCTATGATCCGCCAGAGCCGGAGGGATCTACCCAAGGACAATTCCAATAGATTAGAATTAGAAGTCCTTAGGAAAGATTGAAAAAGGAGTAAAAGAGAAAGGGAAAGAAGGGGTTGAAGAATTAAAAAGAAAAGTTGAATGAAAGGGTGAAAACAAATAGCCCTCCATGGAAACTTAGGGCAGAAACCGGGTCAATACATCTGCTATCGGTACTCACTAAGATGATACTGATATTGAAGATAAGACGTCATGGACCCAGTGATGCGCTGTACAAACCCCTCCTAGCCATTCAGATATCTCTTAAAAGATATTTGTTTCATTTCTCACGGAGAACACTGCATAATCTATCGGCCTCTCATTCCGAGATGTGTTGATATTGAAAAGGTGGCACTCTACTCCATGCCTCTGACTACTAAAAACCAAAACGCACATTATTGAGTCTAGAGCCATGAGATTCATAAAAAATCTCTTAGGAACACTTTCCATATAATACACATGTGTTCACCAAAAAGGACACAAGTTGTAAGAGTCTTAATGAGATCTAAGGATCTTGCCTTATATCATGATGGTTACGTGCTTCAAACGGTCTACAGTCTTGAAGTGATACTCCGGTATACTTCAGAGGCTCACAACGGCCCTGATAAAGATTAGAGAAAGTTTTCACACTATGCTGTTCATCAACCATCATCACATGTCTCAACATCTGCATCTCCTCATACTCATACTTATGAAGATCATCCTCAACGAAGCTCAAGAGGTTTGAATATGATGGAGGTGACGACACAAATGTACAGAAGATGTTGATCAAGGCAAGAACGACCAAAAGACGATACTTTGAAGATCACAAAGCATGAAGGAACGAAGAAGCAAGACTATTCTACAACAACACACAAAGTTCAAGACATCGAAGACGAAAGACCTAATCACTGGGAGCATCATTTGAATGACCATCCTTTAGGGGGAGATTGTTAGCATTGATTTAAAAGTGATTGTCAATTGTATTAATTAAACTTTGTGTCATGTGTATGTCTAGTCTAGCAAAGTGGGCTTTTGCTAGTTAATATGTAAGATTTAATGTAAAAGTCTAGTCCAACTCAAAAGCCCACTTGCAGCCCATCAAAGCCCTTTAGGGCATCACATTTGTAGTATAAATTGGACACTCCCACCTCATTTCCAGTGTACTTCAAAAGACAGCGAAGGTGGGAGTATGTGTGCTTTAGGTTTGTATTTGTTATCTTTTTCTTTAAGCTAATAGATACACAGTTATATTTCATACGATCCACTCATCTTATCTTGTTCTTGTTTGAGTACCATTCATATAGCATAATTAGTGTGTCATAAAGGTTTAGATCGTGTTTTACACCCCGAGCCTAATATCAAAAAAGAGATCGGATTAGTTGGTGTAATAGAGTTGATAATATGTCATGTTTGCACACGTGGAGGTTGTTGAAGTAACTATTTGTCGCAGTCTACCATCCTTCCAGTTGGTGCACCAAGACAACAGATTTATAGTATCGTCAGACCTAAGTCAAACGCGCACGTTATAATACAGACCTCAACAGCCTTACCTGCAAAACAAATCAAGAAAATCCTAAAATTAAGAAAACCCTAATTTCACATAAAAAATTAAAATCAAACAAACATCTAAATTAAATGATGAATTAACAAAAACTAAATCATAATTAAGCATAAAGAGGTGCAAAAGGCTACATATATAAAACCCCAAATTATGAAACCCTAATTGGCTGATTAAAAAATTGGGGAAAGAAGGTTCTGGGTTTGTGGAGATGCGGTGAAATATCAAGGGGAAGAGGGACGCTACAGTGCATAAAGAGGTGAAAAAGCCTACATACATAAAACCCTAAATTATTAAGAAACCCTAATTAGATGATAAAAAATTGGGGAACAAAGGTTCTGCCTTTGTGAAGATGTGGGGAAATATCAAGGGGAAGGAACATGCTGCTACAGTTGACACAATAGTAAGAAACCCTAATTGGATGATAAAAAATTGGGGAAGAAAGGTTCTGCCTTTGTGAAGATGAGGGGAAATATCAAGGGGAATGAACATGTTGCTACAGTTGACACAATAGTAACAAAGCCAATCTATTTTTGCCACGTGTACTTGGGGGAGCAACCTTCCCCCTTTTAGTATATAGTATAATATTTAAATTCCAAGTTTGTAGAAAAAAACGCATGGTATACATTAGTACATGCATGTCGACATATACGTTCCTTTATGTAATATAGTTTTTCCATATTATAAATCTTCCAGTAAAGAGAACCCTATTCAGCATGCTCGCGTAGGGTCGTTATGCTAGCGTAGGGTCGTTATGCTGGTGTTTCAGTGACTCATCTCAAACTTTTCCCAAATCATGACAATATGTAATTTAGCTAATGAAGCTTGAAACCAAAATTTTTGTCTGATACTTGTTGACCAACTTACTGCTAGGTTAATCTTAGAGATGATTTAATTCTTGTTAAAAAAAGGTTATAAAAGTCTATAATTTAATTACTAACTTTTTTATAGTAATGCACACATATATAGAACGATATCTTCTACTATATATTTCTAATAACGACCGAAACACGTGGATGTTAATTAGCTTTAAAACTTGTTTCTTTCTCATTTCGCTTTCAGGCATGCTTCTCTTATCTTCTTACTGTATATCAACCATCAAGTCGAGTCCAAATAAAAGTTTGTACCACGTGATATGGTCGCGATTTATTTCAATAATGGGCCGATGGCACAGGGATCTTTCTTAATTAATTATCTACAAATGATTGATTAAGATTGTATAAACCCCTATAGCCATAAGTTAATCAAAATGTATATCTGGTTATGAAGATGGCAACGAGCCAACGAGTTACTAGCAAGTTGCATGATTTGGTAATGTGTGGAGATATACTGAGGGAGGGTCTGTTGACATGACAAAGCTGCCGCCGCTGTACTGTCTGCTTTAAAACTTGTACATTTTGACTAAAGTAAGCGGATCTCACATTGTAGGGTGGGTCCGGTTAATGTGACCCATTGGTAATAGACAAGTCCATAAGCCAAACCCTACCACCATTATATGACACATTTAACATTATATTCACCCAATATCTCTCTCTTTCGAGGTTATTCCCGAACACTATTAATTATAATACGACAAAACCATGGCCCCGCGAAATAGATTGGCATTATATGGTTAGTTATAAACATGGTCGATAGTTGGATAACAGAGATAGGGACACATGCACTTTGATTGTCTATATAGTCCTCTATTTGGTGTGTCTTGCGACTTCATCATACTCATTTGGCCTTTTCTTCTTGTAAAGATGCCGCCACCTTTGAACCCTATGTCGGTCATTTAGTTTTTGGTGTATTAAGGAATACACGGGATATAGAAAAATGATCCTTCATTAGTTCATTATATCATCTGGAAGACGCATCAAAACACTAGCAGTAACTAACCAAGAAAAAATATTGGTGGCTTGAAATAAGAAACATGACTATGCATAGTGTCATTTTATTTTGAACCAGCTAACCGAAAACCTAAGCTGAACACAAAAATTCCGAAATCACATAGTGATTGTCGCTTTGGATCCTGGTTTCGATAGAAAACCACACCAATTTGCTAGTCTCAACATTTCTATTCTGCGCCACAGAAAGTTTGTTGGATTCAGCAAGAGTCACAACATTATTTATATTCAATTCCGCGTATTTGAGTCAATATATGCAGCCTTTTAGAATTTAAGACTAGCGTTACGTATACATGGAAACAAATTACAAACAGAAAGCAGAAGTTCAAACCAGACACCCATGAATTACAGTTACTGTACAAAAGAAGCTAGCTAGAGTATTTTAGGAAATGATTACCATTTTTACCTCTTTAACATTATATACATGTTTATTTTCCTTATTTGTTCATATTTAAAAAGTTTCATACTACAAATATAGAATATTATCAATATACATCAAATCATACGTTGCTTTATGAATTGAATCAACGAAAATATAATGATTCGAAAGGTTATCAGGTTTCACATGCAAAAATCTTGGTGAGTAATATTTTTAGGGCATCTAAAAAAGGAAAGGGTGGGACAAAAGGAACTCCTGGAAGTATTATTTTTCCTACTTTAATACAAGTGTCTTCTAGTTATAGGGAAGGCTGAAGGTACGCACTACATCTTGTCTTGCTAATTGTAAGTAACGGTGACACAACCAACACGTTAAAAGAGTTACGCACTAACAAGCATTTGAACGTACTGTAGGGTTGATATATAGGCAAAGGTCTTTGCAACCTAAAGGTACTAGTACTAAGGTAAGATTGTTCTGTAGTTAGTTTCAACTAATTAAAACATTTATATGATATATTTATGGCATATACAATATGAAATTATAAGTTTAACTTTTAAAAAAAGTGTCGTGAATGCGGTTGGGCAGTTATGGTTACATCCAGTTTTGGTTTGATTGTTTTCAGTTTATTCAAATTTGACGCGGCTCAAATTTATGTTTTGTAAAGAAACACAATTTAACATGAACAAAACCTTAAATACTGAAAAACCAAAGTTTACAACTAAAATGATCTCAATCAGTATATAAAGAACAATGGATTCTGATCTCAATCAGATAGCAAAACAACAATACAGTGAATCAAACTGATCAGATATAACAATATTAGGGTTTACAGCTTTTAGAGAGAGATATGATAATCCTATTTTGAGAGAGAGAGAGAGAGAGAGAGAGAGAGAGATATGATCAGAGTTATTAGAGAAGCCTCTTGTCTTCTTTCTTTATACAGTGCCTCTAACCGACTTAGTCCAGCTTGTCAACCTTAGACCCTCATCTTTCATTCCTTTGTCATCTATCTTTCAAATTGTTATCAATGTTATATATGAAAAATAAGAAAAGTTCACAATCAGTCCCTCTAGTGTTTCCAGGTCTAGATTACCATTTTAACATCCCCCCTTAATCTTGGCCTGGAAAACATCATACAAACCCAGTTTTGAAAGCAGTTTCTTATGTTGAACTTTATCAAGACCTTTTGTAAATATGTCAGCAGTTTGATTTGCTGTCCCAATCTTAATAGTTTCAATAATACCAGTTAACATTTTATTTCTTACAAAATGAAGATCTATTTCCAAATGCTTAGTTCTTTCATGAAAAACTGGATTTGTAGCAATCTTAATTGCTGCTTGACTATCACAAATTTTTTTTGACAGGAATAAAATGTTCCCAGTTCAGATCCTTCAAAATCTTAAGGATCCAAACAATCTTAGAAGTTACAGAAGCAAAAGCTCTATAGTCAGCTTCTGCAGAAGACCTTGAGAAGGTATTTTGCTTTTTGCTTTTCCATGAAACCATAGAACCATTTAGACTAATGCAAAAAACCAGTAACAGATTTCCTATTGACAACACATTTTGCCCAATCAACATCTACAAATGCCATTAACAGAACTTTTAACAATATGCAGACCCATACTTGGAGAGCCCTTTAAATACCTCAACACCTTTAAAGCAATCTTTAAATGAGATCTTAAAGGGAATGCATAAATTGACTCAAATAATGCACTCCATAAGATATGTCTGGCCTAGTGTATGTCAAGTAAATCAGTTTACCAATTAACTTTCGATACTCAGTTATATTATCAAGAATAGGATCTTTATCAATAGGTTCAGAAGTAATGGTTAAATTTTGTTGAACAGGAATAGCAGAAGGTTTGAAAACAAGTAACCCAAATTCAGACAAAAGATGTAAACAATACTTTCTCTGATGTTAATACAAATATCGTGTAAAAACGTTATTTATATTTTGCGGTCTCTTAAGGTTTTGATAATGGCAATTATAAACTTATACGAAGTAAACGTCTACGTAACCAAATTTTAAGTTACAAGTTTACATTCCGACGTATATCACTTCAGGTTTGAATAATGTGAGTATACCTCACGTCGAATGATCAAAGAGCCAAACTAATAAATATTTTCTAACGCACTATAAATATTTATTAAACACATTTTTATTTAAACATAACACAAATGTTACTTAATTAAACTAACTAGACATTTTAATTAAGTGATTTAATTAAACGAAAAATAAATTTAATTAGTCCCTTTGTGCCCAAGTCATTCTAGAAACACTTGTTTTAAAAATGATTTTAGTACAAAACATTCTAAATGATCATAGGATAAAAGTCTATCCAGAGACGCTCCGCGGATCTGTATTTTATAACGGACGGATCCACAAATTGTGGATCCGCGGATCCGAAGGGTGAAATATGGACAGAAGTTTTAGTATAAATCGGACATAAGTCCAAACTTTGCAACTAATGATTCTCAGCCATTCTTAGCACACTACTACCATTTCTTTCATAACATAACATTTATTAACACTTTTTGATCATTCCACTTGACCTATAACACATTCAAAGTGATCAAACGATTCCACTCTGATTTCAAGTGAAGAACACAAGAAGCTTTCCAAGCCTTCAAGTGTTGTAGTTAGTTGTGTCTAGTCATATACTTTGTTGTATAACATATTATATCATTTGTGTGTCTTTATATCTCATCTCCTACTACCAACTTGGGTAGTGATCATCATACAACAACCTAGAAAGTCCGGTTAGTATTTTAGTCCTTAAAATACGTTGAGTGATAAGGTTGGTCTTGCCTTGTGAAAGACTCGATATCTAGGTTAGTATCGGTAAAGAAGTGAGGCAACGTTGTAAGGTTTTCTCCGCCAAAAGGGAGCTTGTTAATATAGTGCTTGCAAACTCTCAAGTTGGGTACTCGGAGAGTGGAGTAGGGCGAGGAAGAGAGCTTCGTTCCAAACCACTATAAACGACCGTGTCTATTGGTTTGATCTTTCCTTTACATTTCTGCATTCACTTATTGCATATTGTTTACATTCATATATTGTATGTTGTGTTGATTTCACATTAAGTCACCGAATCTAATAATTTTGTAAACAATCTAAAAATGGTAAAAACTATTCAACCCCCTTCTAGTTTTCCACAATTGGTACCAGAGCCACGTCAACCAAGATTTTTATAATTTATTGGATTTTAAAACTTGAATCGATCTATGAATTTTGAAAACTACAAAGGAGGTCAATCTATGCAACGACCACCACTTTTTGAAAGCGATGGTTTTATATATTGGAAAAATAGATACGAGACTTATGTGAAATCAAAAGATCTTGATCTTTGGCATGTTATTACCATGGGTGATTTTCAACCTACCATAAGAAATGAAACTACTAACAAAGAGGAAATTGTACTTTTTGAAAAACAATCAGATGATCGTAAAAAGAAACTTGCCAAAAACAATGAAGCTAAAATATTTCTTTACAACGCTTTACCTAAGAAAGAATATGAAAGAATTTTCATGTGTGAAACGGCAAAAGAAATTTGGCAAACTTTTTTAATCAATCACCAAGGTAATAGCCAAGTCAAAGATAACAAGATTGATTTACTTGTGCAACAATATGAGAAATTCTCGATTGCCGAGGATGAATCTATTGATAGTGAATTTGCTAGGTTTAATATTATTATTACTAGTTTAAAAGCTCTTGACCAAAGTTTTTCGAGCAAAAACTATGTTCATAAGTTTCTTAGGGCACTTCATCCAAAGTGGAGACCGAAAGTCACCGCTATTGAAGAGTCAAAGGACTTGACAACACTTTCACTAGATGAGCTCATTGGCAACTTGAAAGTTTATGAGTTGATTATAGATAAAGATTTAGAAGTGATTAGAGGTAAAAGAGACAAGGTAAGATCTATTGCCTTGAAAGCAAAGAAAGAGTCAAGTGATGAAGAAGAATCATCATCGGATAGCGAAGATGATGAGGATTATGCAATGGCCGTGAGGGACTTCAAGAAGTTCTTCAAGAGAAGAGGTAGATTCGTTTGGCAACCTCGAGACGAAAAGAGGTCAACCTAGAAAAGCCGGGATGACAAGAAAAGAAAGAACGATCGAAAATGCTATAGATGCGGAGATCCGAATTATCTCATTGGTGATTGTCCAAAACAACCTAGAAACAAGGAACAAAAGGCTTTTGTCAGACCAAGGAAGAAACGGCTCTCATGGCTCAATCATCTAACGAGGTATGCTCCGATCTATCTTACTATAGTGATGAAGCATCTTCTATAGATGATGATGTTATGCAAAAACAATACGATAAAATGTGTGAAACTAGTCTACAAATCATACTTAAAAACAAAGGTATGAAAATAATTAGAAAATGACTAGAAAACGAAATATTTGAATTTAAAGAGAAAATCAAAACACTAGAAAGAAACAAATCCTTAGAATGTGAGTCATGCCTAGCTTTGCAACTAGAGAACACAAAACTAAAAGAGTCACAATCTAAGTTAGAAAAGAACGCGTCAAAGTTTGTACAATTTGAAAAGGGTACGCACACGGTAGAGAATATAATAGCCGAAGGTAAAAATCCCAATGATAAAGTAGGATTAGGATTTAACCTAAATGAAGTGTCAACAAGTGCAACCAAAAGTATAAATTTTGTAAAGGGTAGTCAAGATGTTTTGGCACCTCATGGATCCACAAATATAGTGGACGGATCCGTGGATCCGCCGAAGTGCAAAAACATGACAGAATTGTTTAATATGCATTGTGAAGCCTTGAAACCTAAGTATGAGATTAGTTATGATCCATTAGAGTCTAAGGCTAGTGAGGGAAAGGAAATTCCAAAATCGAGCACTTCATCTAGAGCCGAATTTGTTAAAGTTAGTAAGAAACCTTCAACTAACGAAAACAAAAAAACACAACCATTGAAACCTTCACTCAAACATGGTTTAGGTTATGTTGAGAATAATTCTAGGTCAACAACACCTCCACCTAAACGAGTTGTTAACTCTCAACCTAGGTCAAAAATACCTCAACCTAGGAAAAGACGAAATGTTCTGACACAACAACATTGATATCCTATGTCTTGGAACACTAGTCACCAACAACCATTCATGCCTTGGGGAGCTTATTCACCATTTGCATTCATGCAACCAACTCCTAAAATGGCTAGAATGTTTGACACAAACATGTATGGACCCATGAGACAATGGGGACCAAACGTTTGAGTTTTTGTGTCATTAAACTAGGTATGCTTAAAGGTTGATTTGGAGTCAAACGAATGGGTAAAGGATAGTGGTTGATCCAAACACATAACGGGAAACAAAAGTCTCTTCTCAACCTACAAAGCATACGATGGAGGTAACGTTATTTTTGCTAGCAACCTTAAAGGAAAAACTATTGGCAAATGTACGGTTTCTAACGACTCACTTACTCTAAATGATGTGGTACATGTTGATAACTTAGCTTTTATTTTGCTTAGCATAGGACAAATATGTGATACTAAGTGCAAAGTTGTTTTCTCGGAGCATAAGAGTGAAATCATTAAGGATGGTAGAATCATAGGTAAAGGAACTAGGAAAAATTGGTTATATATGATGAAACTAGGAAATAGCCCTAAGGATCAAATTTGCCTAGCTTCAATGGATGATAGTTCAACATTATGGCGTAGGAGATTAGGACATGCAAACATGCGTTTGATTCAATCACTCGCATCTCACTCGCATCTAAGGAACTACTTAGAAACCCTCCCAAACTTAAGTATGATCAACACTTGTAAAATCGGAAAACAAACACATGCTAGTCATAAGGCTAAAAATATGGTTTCTACTAATAGATGTCTAGAATTCTTACACATGGACTTGTTTGGCCCATCGGCTATTCGAAGTTATGGAAGAAACTTCTACACTTTAGTAATAGTCGATGACTATTCAAGATATACATGGAAAAGATTTTTGAAAACTAAAAATGGAGCTTTTGATCAATTTGAAATCTTTAGTAAGAAAATTCAAAATCAACAAGGTTGTTCTATCATTTCTATTAGAACGGATCATGGTTTGGGATTTAATAATGAGGTGCAATTTGGAGCTTATTGTGATGCACATGGGATAAGTCACAACTTTTCGGCTCCAAGAACTCCTCAATCAAATGGTATAGTAGAAAGGAAAAACCGAACTTTACAAGAAATGAGTAGAACCTTATTGAATGAATAATCAATACCTCAAAATTTTTGGTGTAATGCCGTGGACACTTCGACATACATTTTAAATAGAATTCTCATTAGACCGTTCCTAGGTAAAACACCATAGATTCTTCCAAACAGGGGAGGAAAATTGCTGATATAGATGAAGATCTAACCATCTCATTGGTTCAAGAAGATGATGAGCTTTAGGGGAGGCAAGATGCTGGTATGGATGGTACAAATTTTGATGTTGCTGAAACTGTTAGTACTGCTGATCCACTTAGTACTTCTGGTGCATCAGTTAGTACTGCCAGTGTTGTTTATGTTAGATGAAGAAGTGCAGATAAAGGAAATGGGATTAAGATTGAATCTGAGCCACCAAAGAAGGTTAGCAAGAGAACTTAAGCTCAGATAAGCTTTGATGAAGAAGTTGCTCAAAGGGTGCATGTTGAAGAACAGGAAAAATTGGATGAAGAAGAAAGAATTGCAAGGTTTATGGTAGAACAAAAGCTAATGAGTATTGAGGCAGAAATATTAGCACAAGAGCAAGCTGATGAACTTCTAGCTAAAAAGATATATGAAGATGACAGGGAAGCTATCCCAGAAGAAGAAAGAGAAAATGCTCTTAATGATCTCCATGAAGTGATTAGAAAAAGTAAGAGTGCAAAGGAGGCTGCTGCAAGAAGAAATAAACCTCCAACTCAAGCACAAAAGATGAAGCATATGAAGGAGTATCTGAAGAATCAATAACATTACACATATACTCAATTAAAAGGAAGGTCTTATGAAGAAATTGAAAGATTGTACTTCAAGGCTTATAAGAAAGTACAAGATTTCATTCCTATGGATAAAGAAGAAGGGAGCAGAAGTACAAAAAGAGCTGGATTAACTTTAGAGTCAGAGTCTTCAAAAAAGCTGAAAGTTAGTGAAGAAGTGTAAAACCCTAAAATCTCAAACATGTATGTTACATTCGACTTCCTTCTTTATCACACAAACACAAACACGATGACAATCACAAACATATATAGAACAATAAGAGTAGATGTTTGGATCGTATGTTAGGATTTCAAGTCAAATTTTTATTAGCTTTTGGAAGAGAAAATAAACAAAGACTTTTTGGGACTTGCACAAACATACACACTCTTTTACAATTGTTAAAGTGAGGCACACCTAATAATGTGAGAGTGTGTGTGGTTTTGTTGTATCGACAGCCACATCAAGGCTTTGATGGGCTTTTCATTTGGACCATGTGTGGGCTAGAATATGTATTACACTTATAAATATTAACTACAAACTACACTAATACTTCTAGCCACATTTTAAGTTAAATATTATACATGACATTTTGGTTCTAAATAGCAAATGACCATCACTTCCTAAATAGCATAAATTAAATGCTAACAATCTCCCCCTAAGGGATGGTCATTTCAATGATGCTCCCGTGATTGGTCTTTTGCCTTCAATGTCTAGAACTTTGTGTGTCAATGTATAATAGTCTTTAATCAATGTTCTTTCATGCACTGTGATCTTCAAAGAATCGTCTTTTGGTCTTTCTTGCCTTGATCTGCATCTTCTGTCCAGATGCGTCGTCGTTGTAGATGATGATGGTGTATGGAATTTCGTCGGTACCTGCATAATACAGTTAGCAATAAATCGTCCATCACTTATTGGTTTAGATTTCGAGATTGTTATCAGCATAGTGTGAAAACTTTCTCTAATCTTTGCCAAGGCCGTTGAGAGCCTCATGTCGTAAGGCAAGATCCTTAGATCTCATTAAGACTCATACAACTTATATCCTTTTGAGTGAACACAAGTGTATTGCATAGGAAGTGTTCCTTAGAGGTCTTTGATGAATCTCATGTCTCTAGACTCTATAATGTGCATTTTGGTTTTAGTCATTGGAGGCATGGAGCAGAGAGCCACCTTTTCAATATCAACACATCTCGGAGTGAGAGGTCGATAGATTATGTAGTGTTCTCCGTGAGAAATGAAACAAATATCTTTTGAGAGATATCTGGAGGGGTGGTGTAATGTGTCACTGGGTCCATGACGTCTTGACTTCAATATCAGTATCACCTTAGTGAGTACCGATAGCAGATGTATTGACCAGGTTTCTGACCTAAGTTTTCATGGAGGGCTATTTCTTTTCACCCTTTCATTAAACTTTTCTTTTTAATTCTTCAACCCCTTCTTTCTCCTTTCTCATTTACTCCTTTTTTCAATCTTACCTAAGGACTTCTAATTCTAAGCTATTGGAATTGTCCTTGGGTAGATCCCTCCGGTTCTGGCGGATCATTGGACATAACCTAACCATAAGCACCTTATTACTTCATAATTATCCTAGATTATCGATCACAAACCATGAAACCTTTTGAAAATTTCTCAAAGTGTTTATGAGTAAACACATTTGGTTAACACATTGAGAGTTTTGCATTTTTGAAATACTCCCCCTTCACATGTGCTCATGCATTTTTGAAATAGTATGCACATGTTGGGTAGAGTTCGCACATTTGAAATGATTGATTTTCACTGAACATGACCTTCGCGAGACACGCTTACATCACTAGTTAGACTAGCTTGAAGTTATTACCCGTCCCGGTCATATTTAAAGATCCTTTGCGAGACACGCTTACATCACTGGTAAACCAGTTTCAAATTATTACCCATCCAGGACAATTCGATAACGGATATTTAGTTTCGTCAATTCGAGGGTTATAACTGAGTCTCGAGATTCAAACCGCAAAAACTTTTAGATCACATTTTAATCACGTCCTCTCCCCCTTATATTTAATAAACACTTAATCTCCCCCTCAAAAATAGCATGAAGTGGTATTTTTGAATACAGTTGATTAAAATGAAACTTTTTGAGGAGAGATGGACTGATTTTAGCATGAAAAAAGGAACATATATCTTTTTATACTCCCTCTTAAACCAAGCATATAATTAAACGTTTGAGTTTAAAAGCATTTAAGGGTCTTAGAGGGAGTTGATGTGAGCACAAAATTTATAGAAAGATTTTGAAAAAATCTTTTTGAAACAATTTTGATTAAGTGCTCACTGGTTTAGCTTTTTGCCATTAACATTTCGAGTCCTGATCGGAAATAATCAGAAGTCATTCAATGTAGCGCGGGTTTCGTACTGAAATGCACGAAAGCCATAATGAAGAAAAATTTGAGAAATGACATGTTTTAGAAAAACATAAAAAAGAACTCTCGCTCAAGCATCTGTACATGCCCGTATCATTGTTGAATGACATTTCTAGATACGTACAGAATATCGATTATACGAGAGACATGTCGTGAGAAGAATATTTTTGGTTTTTGAGTTTTATATTTTTTATGTCTTTTTGAAATTTCTTTTTTATATTTTTGTTTTTGAAAAAGTATATATTTACAAAAATATTTACATGCGAAGCTTGTTGATATAAATCAAGAAGATTCGAGAAGATTTTCTAACTCTTCGGGAGTTAGGCTTCGCATTCCAATTCGACGAACTAAGTTTTAAAACCGCTCTTTTGGGAGGGCTTAAGTAAATAGATCGGCGAGTTGGTATTCAGTCTTCACGAAAAACAATTCAACAGTACCCTCTTCGACGTGTTCCTTTATGAAGTGATAGCGGACTCTAATATGCTTGGTCTTGGAGTGTTGCACTGGATTGCACGAGATGGGTATGGCACTTTTTGAGTCACAATACAAAGGTATGCGATCGAAAGAGAAACCATAATCTGTTAGTTGTGTCCTCATGCATAGAACTTGGGCACAACACGCAGATAGAGACACATACTCGGCTTATGCGGTTGATAGTGCAGTGCAGTCTTGTTTCCTTGATGACCAGCCTACTAGCTTTTCTCCCAAAAATTGTGCTCCGCCTGATGTACTCTTTGCTGTAACTTGGCAACCGGCATGGTCTGCATCTGAAAATGCTATTAGTGTAAACTCCGAATCCTTCGGATACCAAAGACCCATGTTAATGGTTCTTCGAAGGTATCGAAAGATCCGTTTAACCTCTTGGAGGTGAAGTTCGGTAGGCCTTGCCTGAAACCGTGCAAGTAAACAAACAGCAAAATGAATATCTGGTCGGCTTGCAGTTAAGTACATGAGAGACCCAATCATGCTCCGATATTTCTTCGGATCCATGGGTTTCCCATATATGTCAGCGCCTATTTTGGGTGAAGTGACCATTGGAGTTTGATGTTGCTGCGTGTGTCGTTGCGGTTTAGCAGTTTTAATGCCTAATCAAGTTTTAAATTTATATTTAGCCGACTTATCAATAACACACACACCTAACGAGCAGTGTACCCGGTCAGTATGAATATATAATGGTAAGTAGAGTGTCGATCAATAAGAGTGGAACGTATTATCTAGTTATTCTAATAAGTATTTTAATATATTAAGTTAGCTATACAACCTATTCTAACGCAAGGGGCTTCAGCCTGAGAGACTGGCACGATTTGGTTGCAATTAAATAATAAACTAAACCAATAGGCACGAATCAGCAAGTAGCACACACGTACACAGATAAATACTCGAGACAATAAGAGGGCTGTCCTTATGATAAGTAGTTTGTCACTTGTTTTATTGCTAGTGTTATATGAAGTGTATAGTTCGATGCAACGCACCGAGATTAAGTCCTTTCTCGTTGGTTCTAATCTTATCGGCGAGTAAACCCTTAATGATTACTTATGACTATCCTTTTTATCTTTCTCCTACTTTTCTACAGACCATAGAATGCATAGGCGATCTAATAAACAGGAAAGGGCAGAGGCATGGCGACCCGATCAACGCTCAGCTAGCCACAGAGGTTATCAATGCACTAATAAAAGTCACCAAAGACACTAACATATAAACTTTAATTGATGAGAAAGCAGTTTTAAGGGAGTGCAATCTTTCCGTTGTCACATTACACAAGCCACCAATCTTGATAAATTAAAGTTTACTAACACAATAAAACAAAACTACTTAATGAATTAAACACATGCATCACCTTCTTACAGCTCTTGTATCCTTGATTTGGGTATGTCTTGTGCTGCTGCCTTGACTGAATTCGTCCTTGGTTTCTGGTCTTCGGGCTTCTGTTAAAACTTCGGAACTCGGAACTAACTTCTTAATTCGTCTGGTCTTTGGGGTATTTATAGTTTCTGTCTGAGGGTAAGATGCGGCGCATCTAGTAAGTAGATGCGGCGCATTTACTTAACTTCGCGTGGGGTCCAAGATTATAATATTCAGGAATATTCGTACACCGCCAGAAGATGCGGCGTATCTTCATCTTTGGATGCGGCGCATGTCCTCTTGTATCTTGGATCGTATCTGGTGAGATCTTGATAGCGATGCGCCGTATGTAACGAGTGAGATGCGGCGCATCTGGAGCAGAACAAGTTGGTTATTCTTCGTTGACCAAAGTTTCATATGCGGCGCATGGGATAAATCCATGCGGCGCATTCTTCAAAGTCAGGCAGTGGTCTTCATTCTCTTCATTCCAACAACCAATTCCAATCTTGATCATTTTACTCCGTTTTTAGTCCATAATCGCTAAGTTTCACCAAATGCTTGTTTTTACCTGAGAATTACAAAAGTAAACGATTAAGTATCAATCCTCATACATAATATAGTAAAACAAGTCAAATTAATAGGATAAATGATAGTAATAATATGTACTTATTTGAGTTCATCAAATATCCCCCCACTTGAACTTTACTTGTCCCCAAGTAAACCTTAGAATTAATCTTATGAAAATGTATCCTAAAAAATATTAGGATTTATTTTATATTTAAGCATGTATTCATTTTTGTCATAATCACACAACTAAACACTTAACGAATTAGAAGTAAGATAAAATAATTCGATAAAAGCAAATCTAATCGTTTAACTGTCCAGTCGTGACGAATATTCTATCATAAGCTTGGCAAGTATACACATCTCCACCACTAAAGCAAAGGAATAACAAGTCTAAAGCGGTAAAAAGGGTTTTTAGGCTTAAGGGTTAATTATTCTTAATCTCTATCGATCTCAAATTCCAGAAAAGGCGACAAAATCACAAATACATGATCGAATCCACGAACACGATACTTGCAATTGCTCAAATCCTTAACTCGAACAGGCTAAAGATAGGTCCAAACTTCACCAATAATAATATATCAAAAAGGGCGACAAAATCATAAATACATAGCCGAATCCACGACTACGATACTTAAGATTGCTCAAATCCCTAATCTCAATAAATCAAAGGTTTGGTTGGATAAAGAATAATACAGGGTATGGATAATATTTGGGATATAAATTGGTGTAAAATGAAAAATAAACAAAACAAATAAATTAAAATCCTAAGTGTGGTTAATCACTATCCCAACCATCCCATGAATAAGACTCATATCATTGAATAACTCACGCTTTAACACTTGAAACACACGCTTTAGGTAGACACGAATTATACTCAACAAGATCTTAATCAAAGAATAAACCTTAGTTGACGTTCCCATAACTGCCAACTCCCATTCAATCCATAAATATAATGTACAACAACTAGTGGTGATATCGACCACTTACATAACTTTACATCGTTGGTTTAATCAAACATCCAACTTTTTTTTTTTTTTTTTTTTTTTTTTTTTTTTTTTTTTTAAGAAACATAAACATAGATGTGTAAAATTTCACCACATCACCAAAACAATAATTCTGGATAATTTTTCCATACTTTTCATGACTTCAGAAATAACGGTAATAGTGAAAGTAGTAAACACACGAAAAATAAACTCAAAGATATACAATATTTACTTTCACTCCAATTGCATTGTGCAATTTCCCGACCTAACCATAGATTTTAATAGAATTCCTAGACCGCGTAAACACCATGTTAAAAGGGAAAAATTTGCTGTATAGAAATTAACCAACTCATGGTTATAATATACTTAGGGGAGGCAAGTGCTGTAAGGTGTACAAACATTTTATAAGTTGTAGAAACTGTATAGGATCATTGTTCTGGTGCATAGTTTCTAGGGGTTATGTTATCTAAGAAGTGAGATAAAGAAATGGGATTTTATTAACGGGTTACAAGAGAACCAAGTAGATAGCTTATAAGACAAACACTGATAAACAAAAAATTATTAAGAAGAAGTTCAGGTATATGGTATGACAAAGCAAGTATTAACAGTTTAACAAGACAAGCTGATGAACTCTAGCTAAAAGATATTGGTGAGGAGTATGAAGAAAAAGAAAATGCTTTATGTCTCATGGTGATTAGAAAGTCAGATGCAATGATGCTGCAGGAATAATGTCGGTGAACATATGAAGGTTTGAAAATCAGAAATTACACGATACTCAATAAAGATGTTTTAAGAAATTGAAGATTGACTTCAAGACTATTAGAAAGCAAATTTATTTGGGATAAAGAGAAGGGAGCAAGTACAAGGTGGTAACTTTAAGTCGTTCTTCAAACAGAAATTTGAGAAGTGTAACCCTAATCTCAACTTATGTTACATTCACTTCCTCTTTTATCACAAAGTTAAAAACATGGAAATACAAACAATTAGAACAAAAAAACCTGAATTGATCGTATGAATTCAGTCAATGTTATTATTTTGAAGAGCAAAAAATCATCTTTTTGTGGATTGACACACATAAACGCTTACATATTTTATGTGAGGCCACAAGGAATGGGGTTTGTATGTGTGACACCACATCAACTTTATGGCTTACATTACCAATGTGTGTAGAATATGTATACACTTATCAATATAATAAAACTAAAAATTCTAGACATTAATAAATATTAGTCATGAATTTTGTTCTAGAAAGAAATGACCATCACTCTAAATCATAAATTAAAATGAACAATTCCCCAGGGATGTCATTTTCGATGCTCCGTGATGTCTTTTGCCTTAATGTCTAGAATGTTGTCAATGTATAATAGCTTAACAATGTCTATGCAGTGATAAATTGCTTTCCTTGATCTACATTTTGTCCAGATGCGTCGCTGTAGTGAGATGTTAGATTCATTGGATGCTGCATTGCATAAATCGTCCATGCTTAGTTTAGATTAATTAACATATTGAAAATTAATCTTTGCAGGTTAGAGCTCATGTCTGAGCAAGCTACTCATTAACTTAAATTATCCTTTGATGAACACAAGTGTATTGCATAGAATTCTAAGATCTTTGGATCTATGCACTATATGCATTGTTTAGTCAGGAGATGGAGCAGTCGCACCTTTCATATAACATTGAGAGGTCGATAGTTATGTAGTGTTCCTGAAATGAAAAATACTTGAGAAGATATCTAGTACAAGGAGGGTGTGCAATCGTACTGGTCCATGACGTCTTGACTCAATATCAGTATCACCTAGTGAGTACCAACAGACTGTAACGTCTGCTAAGTTTCATGGAGGCATTTCTGTTCACCTTATTATTTTCTTTCTACTTCAACCCTTCTTTCTCATTCTCATTACTGCCTCACTTCCTGGATTCTAATTCAAGTATGAATATCTGGTAATCCCTCCTCTGCATCATTGGACATAACCTATACACAGAAACCTATTACTCATATTATCTAATATCATCACAAAACATAAACTTTGAAAATTTCTGAAATGATGAGTAAACACATTGGTTATGAGGTTTTGGGCATGTCCTGAATACTCCCCACATGTCTAGGGCATTTTTGAGAGTGTATCACATGTTGTACGTTCGCACATTTGAAATACATTGATTTCTGAACATGACCTTCGCGAGACCCAATTACATCACTATTAACTAGCTTGAATTCCTCCTCATATCATTCAACAATCCTCTCAACACGCTCTAACATCACTGGTAACTCGCTTGACCAATTATTACCGTCCAGGACAGGTTTTCGGGATACTGGTGCCTGCGGCTCCTCCTGATGGGCTGGAGCAGCAGCCGGAGGTCCTGAGGGCCTCCCTGCTCCGCCTCTGGTCCTGCAGCTCTGGCGGGCCCTAATGCTACCCAAACGTACTCTCCCATAGCTATCTGGCAAATCCAAGTCTAACCAGATAATCCCTGTCAATAACGGGAGATGGGTCACCACAACCTCTAGCTCTGCTGGGATCTCAGCTCCAATCACTCCAAAATGGTGGGCCAGCCTAGAAACAAAATGCCCGCCAGTCATCTGGCTCCTCCTATCTCTCCCTGCAGCTGATCAGTGGAGGTAGTGTGCTAAAAAGTGGGGGATGTTCACCGACAATCCTCATCCATGCTCCTAAG
The DNA here is from genome assembly GCA_021014915.2 of Artemisia tridentata subsp. tridentata. Taxonomy (NCBI): domain Eukaryota; kingdom Viridiplantae; phylum Streptophyta; class Magnoliopsida; order Asterales; family Asteraceae; genus Artemisia; species Artemisia tridentata. The sequence continues at coordinate 278,683,169 of CP139502.1, forward strand.
GAGGAAGAGGTCCAGAGTGGTCACCTTCTCAGGTGACTGACCCCTCCCAGCAATGGTAAGTGCAATCAGCCTGTGGCACAGCCTCCTCATCGGCTCCCTGATCAAAGTGTATGAAGGGGTGGAAGTAGTGATATCACCCCCCGAAGAAATCCTGTCCCAGTAATCACTAAATAATCCTCTGTCAGGGACCGCTCGCAAACTATCATCCCAATATCTGTCAAACCCATCTGACTCAAGCTCCTCAGCAGTGTGTAAACCTATGGCTAGGATAAACTCCCTCATCGACATCTGCCTCAACACCCCACCTAGTCTAAACACAAGGGTGTCGGCAATATCCAAACCCGTATCCGTCTCTCTGTAGTAAAATGTACTAAAGAACTCCAACATAAGCTCCCTGATAAGAGGCTCATCGATCCTGAACAATCTCTCCCAAGCACTAGATCTGAACACCACCTCCTCATCATCTCCAGCAACTACCATCTCCATCCTATGCTGTAAACTCTCAGCAGCATGTCCTGCCCCAATCAATCCTACATCATCAAAATCCAAAGCCTGTACCCTGAATATCCTCCTAAAGTAAATCGACTCAAGTCTCCGTAGGTAATCCTCCAAAGTGCCAGGGTTAGACCCATATCCTCGAATCGTAACCACTGGTGTCTCTGTGCTACTTCTGGTAGTGCCATCTGAAATGAATTTTTAAAGTTAGTAAACAGTCTGCAAGATAGGTAGATACGGCGCATCTGATTTAATCAGTGCGGCGTATCTGCATGAAATATAAGAGATGCGGAGCAAGAGTTGAGATACGGCGTATGTGGATGCGTCGTATCTAGATTAATCAATACGGCGTATCTAGAATTTTATTAATTTGGAAATAGGTCGTTACGCCGCATCAATTAACCTAGATGCGCCGCATCTAAAAGCATATCAGTATAAATAAAGGGGGTCAGGCAGACTTTTCAAGAATCCGTGTCCGTGACGTAAACTACCACTAAATATCACAGTATCATATACTCCTTATATCAGTTCTAATAGCTCATTGCATTTTACTAATCCACCTTCCCGCTAAATATTCAAAACCGAATTCATTTTCTCAAATTTTCGTTCAAATCAAACTAGCCAAAAATTCGATTATTTACGCAAGTTAAGTACGGGGAAGATCATCTATTCCAAGTCCTAATCATATCTCTATATCATTTAAGCACAAATCGAATTAATCATATAAACCCTAATTTTCGTATTAATCAAGATTAAATCGAAATGGAATAATTACCTTAATTTGATGATTAGGAGATGGGTTATAGAGCGGATTAGAGGTGGGTTTAAGAAAAGTGATCGGAATCGGAGTATAATATCAGTGTGTGTAAGTTCTTAACTGTGTGTGTTTATGCGGTAAAGATTTTAGATCCGGCGCATTCCCGTCGTATTTATAGGGCAAAACGATGCGCCGTATTGGAAATTGGGATGCGCCATATCTATTTAATTTCGTTGACTAGTCAATGGGTCCTAGACGGTCAGAGATACGGCGCTTTGGATAATTAGATCCGCCGTATCGCTAAGTTAGTAAACGAAATTTAAATAAGGAACGTACCTTGGCCTCCGCAACACGATTCTTAATACACCAAATTGGGGTAAAACGGTTACACCATACGATATAAATGAACTCAAAATAAGAGCAATAGGTATAAACGTTTTATTAACAATTGTAATCTTATAGTATAGAGGATAAGAATTTATTCCGAGGTTAGGAACAAATATCGTTTTTAAGCATACAAAATTAAAATTACAATTTGAATCAGATGTATAATATGGATAATAAAATTGAGATGATATAGTAGAGAACTTTCCTTTGGGCTGGTTGAATAATCGTAGAGTTTACCTGGAATTCTATTTCAAGAATTTAATACGTTCAATGTTACCAGTACTGAGTTTTCCTCCACTCTTGCTGTCTTATGTTCGGCCACTCCAGCTAGCGTCTCTTAGTTTTGTTCAGAATGTAATCTTTCTTGGTGATGCTTGAGTCATCATTTATCCTGAAAATAAACAACTTGCACACGAGAGTAGCGGACCGATCAAAGTAAATATCAAAAATCAACTATATTTATCAAATTATATTCGTCGTATTAACAAAGGTTAATGCGCCGAATTTTCGTTACATTTCAAAATACGAGATTTTTGATTCAGAAGATACGCCGTATCGACAGAGGTCGATGCGCCGTATCTGTTTAATAATTCGAAAACTGTTTTTAATAAAAATAATAGATACGCCGTATCTGCTAAAGCAGATGCGTCGTATGGCGTTAACGTTTAGAAAATTTTTTTTATCAAAAACAGATACGCCGTATCTTGGGGAAAAGATGCGTCGTATCGCTTTATCGCTTAGAAAATTTTTTTTTATTAAAAACAGATACGCCGTATCTTGGGGAAAAGATGCGTCGTATCGAATTAATTAAACGCGTTGTATTATATAAAAAATTGAACGCAATACGCCGTATCTGAGAAATCAGATGCGCCGTATCGTTCGATTTAGCTCAGTACAACGATAGCAGAAAACAAAAAAAATTACGAAAAATAAAAATAAAAACACACGAAAATAAACACAAACAAAAGCAAACAAATAACACACAAAAACAGAAAATATGCAAAATAGTACAATGAATGCAAATTAAACTAATACACAACAAAATTAGCGGTTAGAAAAAAAATTAAAAACCTAATTAAAATACTAATCAAATTAACAGATAATAACAATTCACTCCCCGGGAGCGGCGCCAAAAACTTGATGTTGCTGCGTGTGTCGTTGCGGTTTAGCAGTTTTAATGCCTAATCAAGTTTTAAATTTATATTTAGCCGACTTATCAATAACACACACACCTAACGAGCAGTGTACCCGGTCAGTATGAATATAATGGTAAGTAGAGTGTCGATCACTAAGAGTGGAACGTATTATCTAGTTATTCTAATCAGTATTTTAATATATTAAGTTAGCTATACAACCTATTCTAACGCAAGGGGGTTCAGCCTGAGAGACTGGCACGATTTGGTTGCAATTAAATAATAAACTAAACCAATAGGCACGAATCAGCAAGTAGCACACACGTACACAGATAAATACTCGAGACAATAAGAGGGCTGTCCTTATGATAAGTAGTTTGTCACTTGTTTTATTGCTAGTGTTATATGAAGTGTATAGTTCGATGCAACGCACCGAGATTAAGTCCTTTCTCGTTGGTTCTAATCTTATCGGCGAGTAAACCCTTAATGATTACTTATGACTATCCTTTTTATCTTTCTCCTACTTTTCTACAGACCATAGAATGCATAGGCGATCTAATAAACAGGCGAGGGCAGAGGCATGGCGACCCGATCAACGCTCAGCTAGCCACATAGGTTATCAATGCACTAATAAAAGTCACCAAAGACACTAACATATAAACTTTAATTGATGAGAAAGCAGTTTTAAGGGAGTGCAATCTTTCCGTTGTCACATTACACAAGCTACCAATCTTGATGAATTAAAGTTTACTAACACAATAAAACAAAACTACTTAATGAATTAAAAACATGCAGCACCTTCTTACAGCTCTTGTATCCTTGATTTGGGTGTGTCTTGTGCTGCTGCCTTGACTGAATTCGTCCTTGGTTTCTGGTCTTCGGTCTTCTGTTAAAACTTCGGAACTCGGAACTAACTTCTTAATTCGTCTGGTCTTTGGGGTATTTATAGTTTCTGTCTGAGGGTAAGATGCGGCGCATCTAGTAAGTAGATGCGGCGCATTTACTTAACTTCGCGTGGGGTCCAAGATTATAATATTCAGGAATATTCGTACACCGCCAGAAGATGCGGCGTATCTTCATCTTTGGATGCGGCGCATGTCCTCTTGTATCTTGGATCGTATTTGGTGAGATCTTGATAGCGATGCGCCGTATGTAACGAGTGAGATGCGGCGCATCTGGAGCAGAACAAGTTGGTTAGTCTTCGTTGACCAAAGTTTCATATGCGGCGCATGGGATAAATCCATGCGGCGCATTCTTCAAAGTCAGGCAGTGGTCTTCATTCTCTTCATTCCAACAACCAATTCCAATCTTGATCATTTTACTCCGTTTTTAGTCCATAATCGCTAAGTTTCACCAAATGCTTGTTTTTACCTGAGAATTACAAAAGTAAACGATTAAGTATCAATCCTCATACATAATATAGTAAAACAAGTCAAATTAATAGGATAAATGATAGTAATAATATGTACTTATTTGAGTTCATCAGAGTTCCAACAGAGTCACAATTATCCATTCCATATTTTTTCAAAATCTCAATTGTATATTTAGCTTGATTAAGAAAAATACCACGTGGGGATTGATGAATTTGTAAACCCAAAAAGAATTTTAATTCACCCATCATGGACATTTCAAATTTGCTTTTCAGGAGATTTTCAAAATGTTTTGAATGTTGCGGATTAGTGGACCCAAATATTATGTCGTCCACATAAATCTGAACAATCAAAATGTCATTTTTGTATTTTCTTGTAAACAAGGTTGGATCAATTGTTCCTTTGGTGAAATTGTTAGACAACAAGAAAGATGATAACTCGTCATACCACGCCCGTGGGGCATGTTTCAAGCCATAGATTGCTTTCTTTAGCTTGTAGACATATTTCGGATGATCTTTGTCAACGAATCCGTCTGGCTGACTCACGTACACTTCTTCTTTCAGGGTACCATTCAAGAACGCCGTCTTGATGTCCATCTGATAAACTGTGATGTTCTTGTGAGCCGCATAAGCTAAGAAAATCCTAACTGCTTCAAGCCTTGCAACTGGTGCGAATGACTCTTCAAAATCTATCCCTTCTTCCTGTCTGTATCCCTTTGCCACCAGACGAGCTTTGTTGCGAATTACAGTCATTTCTTCATCCTTTTGTTTTTCCATAACCACTTAAGATCAATGACTAGTTTGTCAATTGGTCTTGGAACTAAATCCCAGGTGTCATGGATTTGAAATTGAAGAAGTTCTTCCTGCATCGCTTCAATCCAGGCATTATCTGCCATTGCTTCCCGAATGTTCTTAGGTTCTATGAGACTGACTGAGCAGACATAGATGCACATGTCGCAATCGGTGTTTAGTTGTTTTCTCGTCTGAATTGGTCTTGAGGGTTCACCAATAACCTGTTCTATCGGATGGTCTTTTGTCCACTGTAACGTAGAAGGGTACCTTGGACTGAACGAATGTGTGTTAGACGGTTCATGTAATCTGGAAGATGATTCAGCAGATTCCGTTCCAAACGGGTTTTCAAAGACTTCTTCGTCTAACACTGCATGATTTTGTTCTTGCTCATCAATTCTGGGTAGAATAATTTCAATTACTGGAGATGGTGGAGTAAATGTAGATGATGTTGATGTTGAGGGGGTTGGTGTGCCAGCTTCGAATATTGTAGATGCATCTTGATTTGGTGGTGGTGGTGGTGGTTGTTGATTTTGAGTGGGTGCAGCGGAATGTTGGTTAGATGCATTTTTCGAAGCGCCACGATAGTATTCATCTAACATAAACTCGAAGAAATTATCCAGTTCCTGATTTGTGGGTTGTTCGTTATGAATTGATTGAGCTCCTTGAGGTGCGAGTCCCGAACTGATATGTCCGGAAGTCATCGGGTTAAGTGCGGGTTCTAGAGCGAGTCTCTCAGAAGCCATTTGTGAAATTTCATCAAACTTCACATTCATCATCTCCATGATCTTTTTCGTTCTCCTATTATACACCCTGAATGCCCTCGAGTTTTCCGAATAACCAATGAAAATTCCAATATCACCCTTAGCTTTCAACTTCCCCAAATCTTCTTTATCGTTTGTTGGATAACATAAAGCACCAAATACATGTAGGTAAGAGATATCGGGTTTTCGATTGTTCACAAGTTCATATGGGGTTTTATTGAATCTTGGATGGATTAGGGATCGGCTTTGAGTAAAACAAGCAGTGGAGACAGCATCAGCCCATAAGAATAACGGTGCACTGGAATAAATCAGCATTGTGCGAGCAGCTTCAACAAGAGTTCTGTTTCTTCTTTCAACTACCCCATTCTGCTGTGGAGTTCTAACAGCTGATGTCTAGTGAGTGATACCAGTTTCTTCAAAAATTGATCTTAACTCCTGATTAACGACTTCCGTACCATTGTCTGTTCTTACTATCCTAACTGGAGCTTGAAGTAGAACTTGAATCCGCTTTAGAAAGGTGATGATGATGCCTGTTGTTTCGTCTTTCGACCTCAGAAACTTTACCCATGTATATCTTGAATAGTCATCGACGATTACAAGAATATACTTCTTCCCATTTATGCTTTGAACTCTCATTGGGCCACATAAGTCCATATGCAACAAATGCAACCTATCTACCGAACTAGGTACGGGTTTAGGTTTATATGTTGCCCTTTTGCTTTTGCCTTGCTCACAGGATGGACATAAGCGTTCTTTGGTGTATTTAAACTTTGGGAGACCGTTGACGATGTTGTCTTTGGCAAGCTTGTTGATGGTGTCAAAGTTAAGATGGGACAAACATCTATGCCACAACCAGGATTTTGTTTCGCCTGCCCTGGTCATGAGACAAATAGGTGATGAAGAGGCCATTTGGTTTATGTCAATTGCATAGAGATTGGTGCCACGATTCCCAATTAAGAGATCATTTCCAACCAAATTTCTAACAAAGCAAGTGTTTCTCCTAAAAGCAACCTCTAAATCTGCATCACAAAACTGCCCGACTGAGAACAGATTGTGTCCCAACCCTTCGACATAGTAAACCCGAGTGATCAAGTAATTTCTAAACCGTAGATCTCCATAACCCAAAATAGCTGCAACATGATCATTCCCAAACCTTACAGTCCCCATGAACTGCCATACAAAGTTGATCAGCAGCTTCAGATTCCCGGTCATGGACGATCCAAAGACAAATTTCAATGACCTGCGAAGAACAGATGATTTTGTATATGGAAACCGTTCAACATTTGGTTCCAAGGGGTTAGAAGTAACAGGTGTATTACACTTAGAACTGGTTTCCTTAGATGCATTGGGAACTATTTCTAATGTGCCATTCTTAAGTGCAAACTTTCTACCCGTTGGTTTCCATTCACAAAACTTAATGTGATCCTTAGGCAATAGGCTGCTAGTGGTTTTCCTAGCTTTTGCAATAAGTCTTCGAATATATCTAGACTTAGCCCTAGTCACTGAAGGATTCTTTTTTCTGTTCAGGCATATCATTCTTTTTCACATTATTAGAAACATTATCATCACAAGCATTTTTAGACAAAGATTTCTTTTGCATTAAACAATCAGAATCATTACATGCATTAGAAACAGGAGTCTTAACATTACAACTAGATGATACATGTTTCTTCTTGGAAAGCGGTAAATTCCTATGGTGTTCTTCTACTTTCTTGCATGCACTCTCAGAAACAGGCGAGACACTAGGTTTCTTGTTATTGCTCCTAGACTGTCTTTTGCTCCTAGAGTTGCTTTCTAATCCTGTAGAAGGTAAGGCACACTCATTAGAATTTGTTTTGTTGTCCTGAGATGTTGTTGTAGCATTCCTAGACTCGTTTGGATTATCCTTTTTACTTATGTCTATCGCCCTATATGTTTTAGATGTAGAGGCAGATGCAGTAGTGGGACTAATCCTATAAAGGCCAGGTGCTATTACATTCGATGTTTCGACAACAACTTTCTCTTTTTGCTTCTTATTAGGCAAGGGGTTGATGGTGCAATACCCGTAGTTTCCTCACCCTGCCCTTTTTGACTTGCAAGCTGAGACTTCAAAAAATCAATTTGACCTTGCATGTTTTTGTAAGAGCGCTCATATGACAATTTGTCATACTTGCATTCTTCCTTTTTCGTATCAAGTTGTTTAAAATATGTAACATTTTGCTTTTCAAGCTTGGCAAGTGCCTTTTCATATTTTACAACAATTTCGGAAGTCTCAGCTCGAAGTCGTTCATCATCCTCAATAGAATATGTTTGGTAAATAATAGACATAATGTTAGTCGATAGAGCTTCGAAGGAGAGAGAGTCATTTTGCTTTTCCAAAACTTTTATGTGTTCCAAGTATTCATTAGCTTCATTTACTAAGGATTTGTGGTCCTTAACAAATTCAGCTGACTCTTTCAAAAGATTATTTTCCACATTTTGAACAACCGCATAGATTGCAGCAATATGTGGATTAATTTCCTGTTCAAAAATCTCTTTAAATTCAGTCTGAACACCTGAAAACCATTCAAATTTTTGACAATTTGTTTTGGAAGCCACAATACTTTGAAGTGTTTCAATTCTCTGTTTAAGATCAACCAAATATAGTCTAGCTGCACTTGTATCAAAAGTGTTTTTAGATGCCATTTGTTTGATGTTAGACAGATGTTTTGAAGCAAATATTCGTTTTGTGATAGCCACTGGTTTTTTGAAAAATAATGGTGACTCTTTTTGAACAAGATGAACCCCAGAAAGTTTGTTAAGTTCACTATAGTCTATGGGTTTTATTTCTCTGTTCATTTGTCGCATTTTTTCTCTGCTCTCTTCTTCAAGATCAATCGTCTCAACAGAATCATAACCCGCTGGAGGGCCATGGTTATCATTTATAAGCGTACCATCATATAACACATTCTGGTTTTTCTGAGCCTTTTTGAGATTATAAGGGTTTTCACATCCAATTTCCATTTTCTTTAAAGTATGTAAAATCGGGTTTTTATCGTTTATTAACAAATTAATTGTTTGTGAAGAATGTCCCGTTTTTACAAGTAAATCTTCCAACTTTGCAATGGTTTTCCTTTTTGTCAGAGATCTCTTTAAGAAGATCCTTTTCTCATTTTGAAAACCTTTCATTCAACTCCTTCTTTTCCTTTTCAAGTTTAGAATAAGTTGATTTTTGTTTTGAAAGCTGGTTGGTTAGTTCAGAAATTTCCTTGTTTAAAGATTTTATTTTATTGTTCAAATTAACATCAAGAGTGTCAAATTTGATTTGCAAATGTTGTTCTCTTAAAACAGAATCTCTTAAACTATTTTCAATTTCTGACTGGTGATTGTTATGAAAATCAAAATCTCTTGCATTGACCTTATAACTCTCAAGCTCAGCGGTCAATTTTTCATTCGCGGCCTTTACATTGCGATTGATCTTTTTGACCTTTTCAATCTCCATACTACAATTTCGCAATAATGATTCAAACATAGCACGTGTTTCCTCATCATTATCAGTATGATGTGACTCGAATTCTCCATTATGATGCATGTCTGGAGTTACCAAATTAGTATTGCTACAACTTGGTTCGTCTATGTATGTATCATAAATGAGATTAGGAGTTGCAGGATGCTGTTCATTTTGAGGTGACATATCAAACATTTCATTATTGTGACATGTAGCATATGGGTGTACCTCAGAAACCGCATTTGTTTTAAAAGTAGGAGGTGCTTCTGAGTCCGTGTCGTACTTAGCCTCCTGGAGATTTTCCATGAAAATGCAGTTTGCATCGATGTCCTCTTGATCTTCTGAATTATCCATAATAGCCATGAAGTCATTCTCTTCTGCACTCAACTGAAGCCCAGCCGTTTCCTTCTGTGCCAACATTAATGCTTTCTGCAAATACGCTGGATCCCTCTTATTCGACTTGTCGGGACAGTTCCTAGCCATGTGACCAATACCCTGACAGTTGAAACACCTCATCACATTACCCTAATTCATATTCCCAGCTCCCTGAGCACCAACATTCCTAAACTGATTCCCAGCATTCTGACCCATTTGATTACCAACAGCTGTACCCATCTGATTCCCTGCGTACTGACCCATCTGATTACCAACATACTGCCCTGCATTCTGATTACCCATCTGATATCTTGGAGCATATCCCTGCTGATTCCCATATCCCCCAACCATCTGTGCTTGTTGTCCCATGTTGAAACTCGGCTGTGCAATTTGCTTGTTGCGAGTGTTTGATGAGATTCGTTGATTGTTGTTGGTGGGTGTGGAGTAGCGTCCTTGGAATGATTTTGTTAGGTAAGCAAAAGCTTGAGTCAAAGCATCAGTTGACTCATCCTGATCATGTTGATCTGGGTGTTGTGGGTATTGTTGTTGTGGGATTACATGTTGTTGTTGTGGGTAGAATGGTGTTTGAGAGTTGTATTGTTGTTGCATGAATTGTTGGGATGAAGATGATGAAGGTTGTGCATTTACTGTTGCAGGTGTAGATGATTGGACTATGAGTGCAAGAGGATCTTGTTGTTTTGCTTGTTTCTCTTTTCTGACTTCATTCGCCTCTGCTTGGTTTTGTTTTAGGAAGTCATAGACTCATAGAGCTGATCATAGTTTACATCGTGAAGATTCTTAGTTTGGTTGACAATAGTGACATATCGTCCCCATTCTTCTGGAAGGTTGTTGATGAACTTGATGTTTTGAACAATTTGTTTAGGTGCCAAATTGTTTCTGATCAACTCATTCATTAGAGTACAAAACCGTGTGTAGTAAGATTCAATCTGTTCAGCTGGTGTGGATGTGAACTTCTCCCATTCAGTCAGAAGCTTGTTTTCCATGTCTTGTTTACCAATTTCTGTACCATAACAGAGTCTTTTGACTCGTTCCCACATAGCATGAGCAGTTTCACAACTGTCTACAGCACATAATATTTCTTGTGGTAAACCAAGTTGGATTAAATGCATTGCCAAGTCATCAGCTTCAATTTGCTTCTAGTCTTCTGGTGTATAATCCTTTTCTTCTTGGATTTTGTAAGTTGCTGCGACGGGAGGTTCTGAAGTTCGATCTTCAGCTGTTACTTGAATCCTACGAGGCTTGAATGGGCCTTTCTCGACGGAGTTAACCAAGAGTTTACCTTGACCGTGAGGCTTGGTTCTCATGTATCGAAGCATACAACTCGTCCATGGAAGGTAACCACCTTTTTCCAACATTGGAGGTCGGTTTTCTGAACCTGCGGCATGAATGTCTTGTTGTGTAGTCATCTTTGAAGTTTTGTATGATAAAGTGGATTGAGGATCTTTGCAACAAAGTAGGAGATGTTGTTGTTGAAGGTTAAACTTGGTTATTGTTGAAAAGCCTTGGTTTGTTGTTGAGGATCGTTGAAGTTGTAGGTTTAGTTGAACGAAACAAATTTAAATAAAGTTACAAAATTTGATTAGAGTATAATTAAGACAAAGTCAAAAGTGTACAATTTCGACAAAGTTATGTAAATTACAATTTAGATAAAATGACAATTTCTATAGAAATTTCAATTTGTCCACAATTTATATAAATTATGTCAAAATGTTAATTTAGATAGAAATATATCTAATTTATATAAAGGGATAATTGCAAAAATAGACCATGGATCGAAGTGATTTTCTTTTTCTACACCGTACCCCGGGCAACTGGGCAACTCGCCCCATATGATGACACGTGTCCCCAGTTGCCCAAAAAATGTCGATTGTTGCCCAAAGAAAAAATACACAAGTTGCCCAAAAATACACAAGTTGCCCAAAAAATACACTTCCAGATTTCAGTTGCCTAAAAAAGTGTAGGTTGCCCTTGACAAAAAAAATATTTTCCGATCTCGGGGTAGATAAGGAAAATCACTTGGTTGCTTGGGCTATTTTTTTTTATCCCTTATATAAATTGGTAATTTATATAAAATCTAACACTCTTATACAAGAGGGTAGATATCCGATTGTCGAAGTATTTTACACTCTTATACAAGAGTTAAAATACTGAGTTCACTTTTGAGTTGACGAAATTACGTTCGAATCAAATCCTTAAAAGTTATTTAACATTGAAGTCGTTTCACACAAGTACGAGGGCCAAAACTGTCAAATCTGAAACTTCCAAAAGGCTGCTGGAAAAGAGAGGGACTGATTCTGTCAATACTGAAAACTGCTCCTTTGTCCGATATCTGAAATGCACCTTTGTCTGATATCGCAATTGGGAAAAGTTCTTGGACAGAACTGAATTGCGATGTCTGATGAGTCGGATTTGCGATAATTTCTGATCCATCCCAATTGCGATAAAAATATCGGAAATCAATTGCGATAAAAATATCAGAAATTGATTTGCGATAAAAATATTCGTCTGATTTGCGATAGGTCAAATCTTTGAATTGCGATAAAGCTTGCAGCGTTCAATTCCGATAAAAATGATGAATTGCGATAAAACGTCTGATGCTTGGAATTGCGATAACAGGTTGGCTTTACCAACTTTCACCAACTTTTTGTCCTTTTGCTACTAGCCCATGCTAAGCCCATACTTGTCAGTCATCTCACTGTCACCTTTTACCGACTTATCACCAACTCTAATAATTCAAACCTTTCACTAATCTTATCCAAAACGAATCTTATACAAGATTTGTGTATGCTTGTCGATCTATGAACCAAGAACAACAAAAAATCCAAAACAAAAATACACTAGATTCAAGTGAAAGATACTCACAAGTTCATAACCAAGTCGCAAAACCATAAACAAACACAACTTTATGATCTTTATTAGCATAAGAAGTTCAAGAAAAACACAAGTTGTAGCATTTTTTAAAGAAAAAAAACGTTACAAGGGGTGTTTTTTGGAACCAAACACACAAACAAAGTCCTACCTTGAAGCCTTGCTCGTTAATACCACTTGTTAGGACCGAAGCTCAACTTGGAATGAGTCGAACCACTTCCTCTTTATCACACAACTCGACAAAAGAACACTTGATGACTCACAAACACATTTAGAGAACAAGAGAAGTGGTGGATCGTATGGTATAAAATCTAGTCGAATGTATATTAGCTTTTGTGAAAGAAAATAATACAAAGGACTAAGGAGAAAACACACACAAACTCTCTTTTACAATATGAGACACCCACTAACAATGAGAGAGTGTGTGTGCTATATATGTCGACTGCCATCGAAAGGCTTTGGATGGGCTTTTGTCTTGGACCTTTTGTGGGCTTAAGATTGCACTACTCTTATACTTAAGTTACAAACATTACTAATGCCATAAGCCCACTAAACTTAATACATATTATACATGACACTTAGTTCTAAACTACAAATGACCATCACTTCCTAAATAGCATAAATTAAATGCTAACAATGTAATATACCTAGATTGCCCCTTTACCTTTGAAATCAATAAGAACATTATAAATCTATAACCTAAGTTACTAAACTAATTAAACAATCATGATAACCTAAAATGTTATTCCTTAATCCGTAGCTAACTTGAACTTTTGAACTTGAATGCAACCTTAATAAGCATAAGCTATAGCCTAAGAATTTCAAAATACAAAACATAGTATTACAAGCCATGTATATCACACGAGCAAAAGGTTAAAAAATAATAAAAGTTTTAAATAACATAAGCTTATGAAAATAATGACTAGATACATAATATTTTGAAATGTGAATTGGTCGTTTGGAAACCCTTTTTTCTCGGCCCAAATAACAGGCAACACTTATCCTTACCTCCTTCATATAGCATCGAATATACATACAATAATAACACATAAAAACCCTAAAATGCACACCACAATCGGTGGCTGCTCTCTTCTCTTTTCTTTTCTTCCTGTTCGATTCAAGAGCAAAGCAAAGGATGCTTTTGTAGCTTCTACTTGGTGACTAGGCGTGGTGTTCTGGTTCAAAGGAGGGATCGATTGTATTTTTTTCTGGTTCGAGGTGGAAGTTTTGGATCGGGGTATCACAGATTCGTGGGGTGTGAGGCTGCTTCGATTAGGTCTTGTGCTCGTGGTTCCTTTGGTTATTGTTCTCCTCTTTAGATCACACAACGAGGGTATGATATCAATCTTGGTTCATTCCTTTTCGTTTGATCTCTTTCTAATCGTGTACATGTCACTTAAAATGCTTATATGAATCGGCTAAACCTTGAACATGTATACGAATAAGATTTGTCACATAAAATCATAAGAACATCACAGAAAATAACGAATTAGGGTTAGGGTTTTGAATGAAATTTTTGTGGGTGATCTTGTGGGATTTTGTGGTTATGTTAAAATGGTGTTAAAATACAGATCTTATGAGTTTTGGGGGTCGTGGATGATTTTGGGTACGTAAACATGTGTTATATGGTCTAATAAGAAAGCTTGAATCTGAGACAGCAGGTATACCTAAATATGTGAGTGAGTTATGTCATGATATAAAATGGTTTGATTCGGTTTCTTTTAATGAAAACTTAGTTTTATGTCTTAGTAAAGTTCTCCAATTGATTTGGAGTGATTTCGAGTTGATTTGGTCGTGTTTTTTATTTTTGTGTGATTAAGTGATGAAACTGAATTCGGGATTCTGAAAATCAGTCCACTTTGCCGATTTTTCATTTTCAAACCATGAGGATTTGGGTCATGAAACTTTTCAGTATTTAACTTCTATATTCCTAGTAGTTTCATGAATTTTTGGGGATTTTTCCTGGATGTATTGGTGGGTTATCCAAGTGGGTACTTTCTGGGTACTACAGCAGATACGTTTTCTGGGTAGTCTGAGTTGGAGTATTTTTCGTGTGTGGTTAAGCTAACTAATAAATTCTGGTAAAATTCGTGTGGGTTCTAAAGACATTGAAGTATCTGTGTGAATTTTTATGGATTTTATTTTTGAGTTCTGATGTGGTAGAAAAATTCGTTATGTGGTGACCTGTTTATGGGTAAAAGCTGTTAATAAAGCTAAAAAGCTAAATAAGTGTATAACTTAATCAAAAAGGGTAAAATTGATCTTAAGCTATAATCCTTACGTCAACTTGATATTCAAGAAGTAACTAAGATACTCAAACACTTTTCACAACTCAAATTAATATGGAACATGGTTAGTATGTTTAGGTCATGAAACCCGAAAAGTGCATACATGGCTATAATTAGTATGTAAACTAAACAACGACCTATTGTAAACCCTAATTAGAATCAAAGTAACCCTAAGATACTAAATGTGGAAACTTACTAAATCGGGGAACTTACTAAATATGGAAACTTGCTAATTCGGGAAACCTGCTAAAAATAGAAAGTTACTTAAAATGGTTAAACTACTTAAAAAGGAAACTTACTCTTTCTAGAAAGCTGCTATAAAAGGAAAGTGACTAAAAATGAAAAGCCGACTAAAATAAGTAATCTGATTTAAATAAGATATTAATAATAAGACGATCATATATTCGTGTAGATTCGCTGAAGAAGGAGTTGCTCCAATCTTTATGTTTTCTGTTGTGTTTGCACTTGCGGTCTAAGGTACAGATATTCTGACCTTATCTCTTAAGGTTTCTCATGATTCATACACGTCTTTTTGATATTAGTTTTGATTATGATACCTATGATCTGAGCCTCCTTATTGTAGTTTTCTTATATGATCTATGCCTTTGCTATGTTCCCTTAGAATTGTGAACCTTTGATTATGAACCTTTACTTTGATCCTTTGCTATGAACCTTAATGATGAACCTTTGATATGAACCTTTGATATGAACCTTTGATATGAACTCTGATTTTGATATGATGTTTGACTCCCAGTTTGATACCCGAGCCATTTTTCACTAGGCATGGGGGTTCCATGTCCATGTCATTGATGCACCAATGGCATGACTCTAGTGTGGTTGATTGATGTTCCACACCGTCCCCTTTATGTTATATGATATGCGCACTATGTTATTATGGCCACTATGATTTTCTGCGGGGGCGCATGGATGCATCCTAGATCTGTTATCTGTTAGTGGATTATCTGTTATATGATTTGATATATGTCCGGTGATTGGTGCTGTGTGCAATACATGCCCTTCACATATCTGAGAGGTCGCACCTCTATGGTTACTTATGGTTATTTGAGGTCTCCCCTCCTACTACATTTGGTATTCCGAGGCCACCCCTCCGAATACAATGGCTACTTTTGGATTATGATATGATAGGATATGATATGTTTTGTTTCTGGGCTCGTGGTGGATTACTGTCCTATCCTACTCTTTATCCTTTCTCTTTGTTTATGTCTTATGATATTTCCCCAATGCACCATATTATATTCTTTGTCCTTTATCTTTTGCTTCGTTTATATATATCTGTTCACTGGGCTTTTTAAGCTCAGCCGCATTTCTTTTCCTGCGTCAGGTTTTAGTAGGAAGCTGGGTTATTGGTGGAGAGTACTTTTGGACTTAGAAGACTACACTTTGATAGCTATTATGGATTAGAGATGACTAGAAGTGTTACATTTTCAGACTTAGTATTTTATTGTTGTTCTCAATTGTAACCTTGTACTTCAGATTTTCCTTTGTAACCTTTGAGATTTCCATTGTATTAATTAAGTTATATGCTTTGTGTTTGCTTTGATATTTCACAATAACGTAATACTTCTACCTTATCGGGTTGGGGTGTTACAATTATGGTATCAGGAACTAGGCTGCGACTTGTAGTACATTAAACCTTGACATGTGAAGTTTGGACCATTAAGTTTCCACTGTAGGCGCCCATAAGACAACCTTTGAGAATTTGCTTTATGGTCTCCCCATAGGAACATTAGTTATTACCGGTGAGGAATAGGTAGACTAGGACATCTATGTAAGTAGCATTGCTTCCGCATCACTCTGATTCGTGCCACTACCCTTAGTTTTGCCTTATAAGAACATTTGTTTCAGAAGTTGGAAAGTTATGTTTAACCTAAGCTTAGTAACTAAGTAAGTTTGGAATTCCTCGAAAACTACATGGATACCTTACACCATTTAAGTTTCACTCTCTGATTTTGATCATCATTTTCGATTTGTTTAATTAACAGTTCGATACCTTTCTGACCATCCCGAAGGTTATTTAACCGTAATGTGTTTGACACATTCTATGAATTCATTACTCATGTCGGATATGAATTGTATCATCTGATACTACTTGAATCTGCATAATCCATTACTACTCCTATGAGAACTCTGTCAATTATTAACCATGAATATATGGAGATTTGTTCCCTCCCTTCGAATGATGATCTTTGTTTGCCGATCAGTTCCTTTGGAAGGATATGACATTAATATTATCTCAGTATGGATTTATTGACTGAGCACGCCGATGTTGGCAACCGATACTCCTTACACCTCACTTTTGACAACCATACGATGTTCTTATTACCGATGATACACACTCTACCTGTCACTTGTGCTAGGGAGCTAAATAAGATTCCAACACCGTGAACTGTTCGCTTATCTATCTCAACACTTTTGATGAACCATGTACTTGAATCTGATATATGAACTATCCGTATGTTTTGACGACCGTATTCGTTCTACAAATCTGTTTACTTTTGATATATTTGATTTTGAGGTCTTTTGGTTATGGATTTGATGGCTCTTCGTAAAGCAACCATAGACTACCGTATCTGAAATGTGATCTTTAACAACCTGCTTCTCCCTACTTTTGTTATGATGACTACCAACCACTTAAATCTTTTAAGATTAATGTTGCTATGGAAGCACAGACCCCGATCTCATTTGATTGTCAAGTTTCTCCTGACACCTAATAGTATCCACCGTTGGAAGCTCTGACATTGGAAGTATTTTGTTGTACGAAAATCTTCTGATGTTCTCTGATGAACCTCTTGGTATTCCCTCCTGTTTGGGAGGTAGAGTTGGCATTGAACTTATCTCAGTTGACGAAACCATGATGCCATAGAAGTTAAGAGATGGAAGGAGCTGATGGAATATGATTTTGTTCACCCTAGTGTTTCTCTTGGGATGCTCCTGTTGGTTTATGGAGAAGAAAGAGGGAAGTATGCGGCGGCATATCGACTATCGTGAACTTAACCGTATCACTATCCGTAATCATTATCCATTTTCGCGTGTCAATGATTGATTTGGTTTATCTTTGAAACTCTGTATTAGACGGCCTCATTTAGGTTTGAAGGACTGGTGAAGCGACTACAAGAACTTCTAAGAAGGGAGTTGACTAACTGAGAGTAACCTCCGTGAAGCATTTCAGTTTTATTCGTGAAGGAGAAGATAGGTAATGTGAAGTAGATATGAAGTTTCCCTAAGACGATTCCTGAAGCTGCTTTCGTACTCGTTGTGATCATTATGAGTTTTAATGATGCCAATTGTATTGGCTTACATGTTAACTATTCTTACGCATATGATAAAATCATGTATTTCGCGAGTATTTGGACAAACTTGTTATAGTATAACATTGTAGTGTGTTCAGAGGCGAAAGAGAAACATGAAGACCATGTTCGTATTAAGTTAGAATGCCCCATCATTCGGGAAGAGATACTTTTGATTGACGTTCATGAATTACCGCGAATAGTATTACTATGGAACCTGCAAAGACTGAGATTTCCAACAAAAGGGCCTAGATTGAAGAAAGTTATCGGAACTAGAGATCTGGTAAAAGAGTAGTAGGAGATGTTCGTGACAGGCGTTACCGTGGAAGAAACATATAAGAAGAAGAAAGGAACTGAGAAAGGACTCAATTATATTTCATGCAACACGTAGAGATTTCAGTTGGGCATCAGGACAATCAGATCGTAGGGGACGAACTATTCGACACATAACTCGCAGTTTACAGCAGCGGTGTTCACCTTGAAGATTGGAAAACATTTCTTGCAAGACGAAGGTGGTGGCGGACATAAAAGGAGAATGTAATCAAATTGGCGAATTTTGAGCTGCGCTAGAAGACCTGTCGAAGACACGTAGTCTTGCTTCTCTATTCATTTTAGTTGTACTGTGACATTTCGTAATTTCATGTCATTAATTTTTCTATTTTAATTACCTAGCCATTCTATTTTTTTTAATAATTAACTTCATCGGAAGTTATCCGCGTACGTCTTGACACGTACAATTAATTCAACCGACACTAGACTATGTCCAGTCTACACTTTTTATACACTTTTGGTTTCTTACAATCCTATTTTAAAAAGTCACTTTTCACTTTTTCCATTTTTACGTAAACCTTGCACCTTTTACGTCTTACACGTTCTAAACCTTCGTTTTTATGTTCTAACTACATTTAAATCCTCCGATAGACTCATCACTAATCTAAATTACTAAAATATTTTATGAAAACAAATTTTAATATTTTTGAAAGTTTTTATATTTTTACACTACCCGGTATTGCGTTACGTATCTTAAAAACCCTACGTTTAATTACCGGGAGCAACCTACACTACATATTACACTCAATACTAATTTTAACACTAAAAATCTGCACTCACCTTTCCCCTTCCTTGTTTCTAACGCCTACTCACTACCACACATGTCCAAATTGTGGACAAGTGTTCTTATCACCCTTCCATAAGTTAAATAACTTCTCAAAACTCACCTACCATCATTTTTATAAATGCAAATCTCCAAATTTCTGCTCTTTCTCTCTCAATGTCGTGGCTTATTCAAACAAAAACACCCTTGATGTTTGTGATTTTTAGCTAAACTATTATGCAAGAATGGAGGTCCATGGATGCTAGTCATTGTTGATCATTTTCTTCTTCAAAAGTCTTGATTTTCAAGTGTTCTTCAAAGGTGTTTTAAAAAGGTTTTCAAGATGTGTCCATGGCTGTGATTTCAAGGTTTTCAAAGAGTGTTTAAAGTGTTCTTGGTGGTTTGGAAGCAAGGGTTTCTCTTGGTGAAGATTGGGGTTTTGGTGTTCATGGTTTCTTGGTTTCTTGGTTTTCTTGTTGTAATCCTTGTTCTCCATCTTTTGTAAGGAACCAACACTCATTTCTTTTATTCATTTCACTACTGAGATTCATGTTATTTTATGTATTTTGTATGTTATATAAGTTCTAGATGCTTGAATATGCTTGGTACATGTTAAAAATTACAAGAAAACACTAAAAAGGACTTATTCTGAAAACACTATTCTGATCAAGGGTAAAAACGTAATTAACTGGATGAAACAGTAGACCATGGACCTAAACTAAAAATATTTAGTTGTATATCTATGTCTTGTAGTCATTTCCATGTGTGGTGATTCCCGTGACGACACCCGATGATTAAACTAAAAATGTTTTCGTGAAACATGTCATATTCTGAGTAACACATTTGAAACCTATATAAGTCATTTTTTTGTACATGACCACCTGTTGCTCAAAACATAAAAGTTGAAGAAAACATTTCAACTTAAACGTGGCCACAAGAATGAGATTAATCGAGCTTGTAGAACTCAAGATATTGTATTTTTCGTGGGACTGTTGTGATATTAGTGATTTCAGAACTGGGTAGTAAGGGGAAAAATAATAAATTCACTACTGTTACGAAACTTCTAAATTAGTGGGCCCCACAAAACTTGTTAGTACAGATGAATACCTTTCCGGGGATATAAAGAAGATAATTTTTTGACTTACGGTTTGCAAGATATGAATTTTTGAAAGTGGTTAAGTTATAAAAATTCTATCAGGTTTTGAATTAAAAGTTACAAAAAAAAAAAAAAAGGTTAGTAACTTATGAATTTGGACCCTTAAGTTATATTTTGAACCACCTAATATAATTTGGACCTTTAGTCATAATCTGAACCTTTTGACTAAGAATTGACCCCTTTGACTAAATTGAACCCTTAGACTTAAATTGGACCTCTAATACTTATTTTAGACTTAAGAATAAAAATGGACTAAAAACATGAAACTTTGTAAGAAAAGTGAAAATTATACTTGTAAGTCATTTTTTTTATATACCAAACTAAATCTTGATGTTTATTTAAACTTTATGTACCAAGCATAATTGAGATCGTAATTTATATAGCATATAATAATGATTGTATCATTATTCATAAAAGCTAAGACACGCGTATATATTCTAGGTTGCTTGTAGAGTTCTTGCGGATTATTTCTTCATTTCTTCACTTGATCGTTCACTTTTGATTTCGGTTAGTTCATAGCCCCACTTTAACTCTTAAACTATTTATAAACCCATTGGGGAGATATGTGCTAGTTTTACAAACTGAATACAAGTAGTTTTGGTATGCTTGACCCGATTACATGATTATAGTTATTAAGTAACTTTTGCCATTCAAGTCCCTAATTTCATGAACCGTTAATTCTGTGGGAAACGCTAGTATTATGAATATGCATATTTGGTTTGACAAGCCTGTCCGGATGAGTCGCACTCATATACAACGGGTAGCATAATATTGAGAAATTAAGGTAAGTTGGCAATCCTTACCTCTGAAGGGCAGTAACAAACTAGGTCAAGGTGCGGTTTCATGAGCTCGATGCTATAATCATATCTTATTTCCCGACTTGTATTCATTACATGTCAAATTATGAATAATGCTTGTATTCAACTTATTATTTATTAAACTCTATGAATTCACTCAACCTTTTTGTTGACTTTTTAGCATGTTTTATCTCAGGTCCGTAAATGTTTAATGCTTGGATGGGCGTGCAAGGACATGGATGGATGGACACGTGTTATTTCACATTTGATGGAACTTTTAATAACTCAAAAACTCATGTTGTGTTTAAATTATTTATCTTTTGGACTCTTGTCCTGGTTAAAACTTTTGGGACCTAACTTCGTTAAACTCTGATTTTATCAAATGTGAACTTTGTTTAAAAACATCTTTAATTATTTTGATGTTTCCTATGACTTGTACTATGTGACTAATAGATAACACCCTATGTTGTATTCCGCTGCGTTCCGAAAATGGGGGTGTTAAAGATTGGTACCAGAGCATAAGTTATAGTGAGCTAGGTCATTTTCTTTTTTAAAACCTAGACTATAACCTTTAACTTTTCAAAAGTCATGAGTTCCATCATCTTGTCTGATATCCATGCGCGCCTGCTTCCTAAATTTCCTATTACTCTATTGAGTATATATCGATATTATATTATACTAAGGATTATTATAGGAGCACTATAATTATTTCTTAACTTGTCCGATAATCCACGAAAGTATCACTTCTTATGTATGTAAGCTTTTGTGCACTAAACTTCCTTAGTGTATTATATGCTATTCGTGAGCATTGTAAATTTCCATCCGGAAATTTATACACATCTTCAAGTTATATCAGACATTGTAGGTGATTACAATGATCTCTCTTATTTATCAGACATTGTAGGTGATTACAATGGTCTCTCTTATTTATCAGACATTGTAGGTGATTACAATGGTCTCTCTTATATATCAGACATTGTAGGTGATTACAATGGTCTCTCTTATTTCTCAGACATTGTTTGTGATTACAATGGTCTCCCTTATTCATCAGACATTGTAGGTGATTACAATGGTCTCTCTTATTTCTCAGACATTGTTTGTGATTACAATGGATAAGTTATTCCATTTCTCTAAACTCTTTAATAACCGTATGTAATATCATTTCATATAACATCGAAACATGTTACAGTTTATCAATTTCTATTGATTGTCTTACTCCCCGTGAACTCATGTTTTCTGAGCATTTCTGCTTACTTTCTGAAGCACCACTATTGATACTATGTATATAAAGATTATTCATATACACTTTGTTTACTCTCGTCTACTTATCTTTATAAATCTTTTACCGATTCTTATTCTTTATATACTCGGTCTATCGATTCCTCTTGATTATCTCACTATCCACCTCCGAAAATGAATTTGAATAATTGTCCTAAACTTTTGGAACACTACATCACCTCGTAACCCATCACCTAGAAACAAATTAATTAAATTGAACACGACTTTAACCTATCATCTTATAACATTTTTACTCCAAGAAGTGGGACTTATTCAACCCATAATTATCTACTATTTTGCATCAACATGTTGCGACGACTTCTGCCCATTGCACTTGCTATTTCACTATCCTTTTGTAAACAATTTTATTATTATTTTATAAACTATCCTTTCACTATATTTCAAACGGATTTACTAGGCTCTTCAGAACTTTCTTACTAATACCTTATAAATTAATAACCAGACTTACTATCAACTTATAAACTATTTTGTTAATCACATATAAACTATTTTGTAAACACCTTACAAAAAGTTTTGCCATTACCTTGTGAAACTATTTTACTATCACTTTATAAACCGTTTCGCTAAAATTTTATAAACTATTTGTCATTATCCAATCAAAAATTTCGTCATTCTTTTACAAGATACTTCACCACCATCTTATAAACTAAATCACGGAGATACTGCTACTACATAAACTGTTTTGGACGAGTTCCGAATATACTATCTTGTTATCATCTTGCAAATTGTTCTGTCAATTACCTTATACCCAATTTGTCACCATATTATAAAGTAGCGTATACATTGCTTCGTAATCCATCGTCTTCAACTCTTCCAGTTGGTGGGAGTTTGACTTTAAATTGTTACCTCGGATCGTGCTGTCTTTAAACACTTAACTTCGAAACGTGATTGATTAACGTCTCATTCTTTTTCTCGTTACTTCTTATGATTTTTAAGAACAACATTTGTTGTTGTTTTTATTGTGTTTTGTGTTGGCAATACATAAGTAGGATGATTTATAATCATCTTATTGAAATGGATTGGGACGCCTCTTCATTTGAATAAGAAAATTATAAACCGTCGAACCATAAGTTTATAATCCCTTACGTACATGGATTGGGACGCCTCTTTATGTAAGTGACGAATTATAAATGATTGGGCTTATGTGTATCCGCCATAGTGTGCGTACGAATCATTCTTTGGGCTATGAACTCCTCTCGACTCGTAATTTGTTATGTGGAGTCTTCCGATTTTGTATCGACCACCGCGAGCTTGATAAGCTAATAGTAATGTGCTAGTATCCGCTTCCAAGGATTGATGACTAGTTAGAATCCTTCAATCCATCCACTCTTGTTCATTGAACATATTTGATACTTTGGTTTTCGATCATTTAACTCCCGTTGGAAACCTCGACGATGACTTGTCTATATCGTCATCTCTTCACAATTAAACCATATGGCGATTAAGAAGAATTGAGCGCCGGGACGTCGCTCTCTTAAGGAGTGCGTACTGTGACATTTCGTAATTTCATGTCATTAATTTTTCTATTTTAATTACCTAGCCATTCTATTTTTTTTAATAATTAACTTCGTCGGAAGTTATCCGCGTACGTCATGACACGTACAATTAATTCAACCGACACTAGACTATGTCCAGTCTACACTTTTTATACACTTTTGGTTCCTTACAATCCTATTTTAAAAAGTCACTTTTCACTTTTTCCATTTTTACGTAAACCTTGCACCTTTTACGTCTTACACGTTCTAAACCTTCGTTTTTATGTTCTAACTACATTTAAATCCTCCGATAGACTCATCACTAATCTAAATTACTAAAATATTTTATGAAAACAAATTTTAATATTTTTGAAAGTTTTTATATTTTTACACTACCCGGTATTGCGTTACGTGTCTTAAAAACCCTACGTTTAATTACCGGGAGCAACCTACACTACATATTACACTCAATACTAATTTTAACACTAAAAATCTGCACTCACCTTTCCCCCTCCTTGTTTCTAACGCCTACTCACTACCACACATGTCCAAATTGTGGACAAGTGTTCTTATAACCCTTCCATAAGTTAAATAACTTCTCAAAACTCGCCCACCATCATTTTTATACACGCAAATATCCAAATTTCTGCTCTTTCTCTCTGAATGTCGTGGCTTATTCAAGCAAAAACACCCTTGATGTTTGTGATTTTTAGCTAAACTATTATGCAAGAATGGAGGTCCATGGATGCTAGTCATTGTTGATCATTTTCTTCTTCAAAAGTCTTGATTTTCAAGTGTTCTTCAAAGGTGTTTTAAAAAGGTTTTCAAGATGTATCCATGGCTGTGATTTCAAGGTTTTCAAAGAGTCTTTAAAGTGTTCTTGGTGGTTTGGAAGCAAGGGTTTCTCTTGGTGAAGATTGGGGTTTTGGTGTTCTTGGTTTCTTGGTTTTCTTGTTGTAATCCTTGTTCTCCATCTTTTGTAAGGAACCAACACTCATTTCTTTTATTCATTTCACTACTGAGATTCATGTTATTTTATGTATTTTGTATGTTATATAAGTTCTTGATGCTTGAATATGCTTGGTACATGTTAAAAATTACAAGAAAACACTAAAAAAGACTTATTCTGAAAACGCTATTCTGATCAAGGGTAAAAACGTAATTAACTGGAAGAAACAGTAGACCATGGACCTAAACTAAAAATATGTAGTTGTAGATCTATGTCTTGTGGTCATTTCCATGTGTGGTGATTCCCGTGACGACACCCGATGATTAAACTAAAAATGTTTTCGTGAAACATGTCATATTCTGAGTAACAGATTTGAAACCTATATAAGTAATTTTTTTTGTACATGACCACCTATTGCTCAAAACATAAAAGTTGTAGATAACATTTCAACTTAAACGTGGCCACAAGAATGAGATTAATCGGGCTTGTAGCACTCAAGATATTGTATTTTTCGTGGGACTGTTGTGATATTAGTGATTTCAGAACTGGGTAGTAAGGGGAAAAATAATGAATTCACTACTGTTATGAAACTTCTAAATTAGTGGGCCCTACAAAACTTGTTAGTACAGATGAATACCTTTCTGGGATATAAAGAAGTTAATTTTTCGACTTACGGTTTGCAATATATGATTTTTTTGAAAGTGGTTAAGTTATAAAAATTCCATCAGATTTTGAATTAAAAGTTACAAAAAAAAAAAAAAAAAAAAAAAAAAAAAAAGGTTAGTAACTTATGAATTTGGACCCTTAAGTTATATTTTGAACCACCTAATATAATTTGGACCTTTAGTCATAATCTGAACCTTTTGACTAAGAATTGACCCCTTTGACTAAATTGAACCCTTAGACTTAAATTGGACCTCTAATACTTATTTTAGACTTAAGAATAAAAATGGACTAAAAACATGAAACTTTGTAAGAAAAGTGAAAATTATACTTGTAAGTCATTTTTTTTATATACCAAACTAAATCTTGATGTTTATTTAAACTTTATGTACCAAGCATAATTGAGATCGTAAGTTATATAGCATATAATAATGATTGTATCATTATTCATAAAAGCTAAGACACGCGTATATATTCTAGGTTGCTTGTAGAGTTCTTGCGGATTATTTCTTCATTTCTTCACTTGATCGTTCACTTTTGATTTCGGTGAGTTCATAGCCCCACTTTAACTCTTAAACTATTTATAAACCCATTGGGGGAGATACATGCTAGTTTTACAAACTGAATACAAGTAGTTTTGGTATGCTTGACCCGATTACATGATTATAGTTATTGAGTAACTTTTGCCATTCAAGTCCCTAATTTCATGAACCGTTAATTCCGTGGGAAACGCTAGTATTATGAATATGCATATTTGGTTTGACAAGCCTGTCCGGATGAGTCGCACTCATATACAACGGGTAGCATAATATTGAGAAATTAAGGTAAGTTGGCAATCCTTACCTCTGAAGGGCAGTAACAAACTAGGTCAAGGTGCGGTTTCATGAGCTCGATGCTATAATCATATCTTATTTCCCGACTTGTATTCGTTACATGTCAAATTATGAATAATGCTTGTATTCAACTTATTATTTATTAAACTCTATGAATTCACTCAACCTTTGTGTTGACTTTTTAGCATGTTTTATCTCAGGTTCGTAAATGTTTAATGCTTGGATGGGCGTGCAAGGACATGGATGGATGGACACGTGTTATTTCACATTTGATGGAACTTTTAATAACTCAAAAACTCTTGTTGTGTTTAAATTATTTATATTTTGGACTCTTGTCCTGGTTAAAACTTTTGGGACCTAACTTCGTTAAACTCTGATTTTATCAAATGTGAACTTTGTTTAAAAACATCTTTAATTATTTTGATGTTTCCTATGACTTGTACTATGTGACTAATAGATAACACCCTATGTTGTATTTCATTGCGTTCCGAAAATGGGGGTGTTAAATGTACTAAGATGAATTGAGAGCAGAAGCAGACTTGCGGATGGAAGGATGCACAACGATCATGTCAGAGATTCGCGTCGCTATACCGTAATTCCGAGAAGAGTCGACGAAGGCTTGAGGAACCAGACTCAAGTTTATAATTCCTTTTCACCCTATGATCAGATGGGCAGACATAGACAGACTACTTAGACTTGGAAGAAATTTTGATATTTTGTATTTGAACGGACGAATTTTGAAGAAAACATTTGTGTTTGGAGTAGTTGATTCTGTGAAGGATGAAGCTATTGATGACGTAATTCACTTCCTCTTAACCTACTGAAGTTTCCGTTACCCGGTAATAAGATCCTTCGAATGATTTAGGTTCTCTAATAGTAATTCCATTCTGTGCTCATTTTGCGTATGTTCGATGATGGTTTTGTTATGGGAAGGTTGACGAATTGTGGAAGATCTGATGCCTTGATGACGTACCTTCAATTCCGATAGACATGCTAGGATTTCCGTAACTCTTACGAGTAGTTTCGTTCTCCTCTTGGTTATGTTGTTTGATTTTGATGACCTCTGAGACTGTAGAAGGACTAGGTGGATTAAGATAGGTTGTTTTGTTCACGACTCGAGATAAAGTATGACCATCATGAGGGCATATTTATATGATGCTAGTATTATGACGTCTGGCCAACGTGATAATACTTACATAATATAACGTGCACTTATTGTGATCATAGGATATTTCGAGGAGTGCCTTAGAAGCCTTAGACTTTCTGATATCTATTTGATATAATCGTGTAACATGTCACTTAAAATGCTTATATGAATCGGCTAAACCTTGAACATGTATACGAATAAGATTTGTCACATAAAATCATAAGAACATCATATAAAATAACGAATTAGGGTTAGGGTTTTGAATGGAATTTTTGTGGGTGATCTTGTGGGATTTTGTGGTTATGTTAAAATGGTGTTAAAATACATATCTTATGAGTTTTGAGGGTCGTGGATGAGTTTGGGTGCGTAAACATGTGTTATATGGTCTAATAAGAAAGCTTGAATCTGAGACAGCAGGTATACCTAAATATGTGAGCAAGTTATGTCATGATATAAAATGGTTTGATTTGGATTATTTTCACGAAAACTTATTTTTATGTCTTAGTAAAGTTCTCCAATTGATTTGGAGTGATTTCGAGTTGATTTGGTCGGTGTTTTTGATTTTTGTGTGATTAAGTGCTGAAACTGAATTCGGGATTCTGAAAATTAGTCCACTTTGCCGATTTTTCATTTTCAAACCATGAGGAGTTGGTTCATGAAACTTTCCAGTATTTAACTTCTATATGCCTAGTAATGACATGAATTTTTGGGGATTTTTCCTGGATGTATTGGTGGGTCATCCAAGTGGATACTTTCTGGGTACTACAGCAGATATGTTTTCTGGGTAGTCTGAGTTGGAGTATTTTTCGTGTGGGGTTAAACTAACTAATAAATTCTGGTAAAATTCTTGTGGGTTCTAAAGACATTGAAGTATCTGTGTGAATTTTGTGGATTTTATTTTTGAGTGCTGATGTGGTAGAAAAATTCGTATTGTGGTGACCTATTTATGGGTAAAAGCTGTTAATAAAACTAAAAAGCTAAAAAAGTGTATAACTTAATCAAAAAGGGTAAAATTGATCTTAAGTTATAATCCTTCAATCAACTTGATATTCATGAAGTAACTAAGATACTCAAACACTTTTCACAACTCAAATTAATATGGAACATGGTTAGTGTGTTTAGGTCATGAAACCCGAAAAGTGCATACATGGCTATAATTAGTATGTAAACTAAACAACGACCTATTGTAAACCCTAATTAGAATCAAAGTAACCCTAAGATACTAAATGTGGAAACTTACTAAATCGGGGAACTTACTAAATATGGAAACTTGCTAATTCGGGAAATCTGCTAAAAATAGAAAGTTACTTAAAATGGTTAAACTACTTAAAAAGGAAACTTACTATTTTTGGAAAGTTATTATTTTTGGAAAGCTGCTATAAAAGAAAAGTTACTAAAAATGGAAAGCCGACTAAAATAAGTAATCTTATTTAAATAAGATATTAATAATAAGATGATCATGTATTCGTGTAGATTCACTAAAGAAGGAGTTGCTCCAATCTTTATGTTTTCTGTTGTGTTTGCACTTGCGGTCTATGGTACAGATATTCTGACCTTATCTCTTAAGGTTTCTCATGATTCGTACACATCTTTTTGGTATTAGTTTTGATTATGATACCTATGATTTGAGCCTCCTTATTGTGGTTTTCTTATATGATCTATGCCTTTGCTATGTTCCCTTAGAATTGTGAACCTTTGATTATGAACCTTCTCTTTGATCCTTTGCTATGAACCTTTGATATGAACTCTGATTATGATATGATATTTGACTCCTAGTTTGATACCCAAGCCATTTTTCACTAGGCATGGGGGTTCCATGTCCATGTCATTGATGCACCAATGGCATGACTCTAGTGTGGTTGAGTGATGTTCCACACCGTCCCCTTTATGTTATATGATATGCGCACTATGTTATTATGGACACTATGATTTTCTGCGGGGGCGTATGGATGCATCCTAGATCTGTTTTCTGTTAGTGGATTATCTGTTATATGATTTGATATATGTCTGGTGATTGGTACTGTGTACAATACATGCCTTTCACATATCTGAGAGGTCGCACCTCTATGGTTACTTATGGTTATTTGAGGTCTCCCCTCCTACTACATTTGGTATTCCGAGGCCACCCCTCCGAATACAATGGCTAATTTTGGATTATGATATGATAGGATATGATATGTTATGTTTCTGGGCTCGTGGTGGATTACTGTCCTATCCTACTCTTTATCCTTTCTCTTTGTTTATACCTTATGATATTTCCCCAATGCACCATATTATATTCTTTGTCCTTTATCTTTTGCTTCGTTTATATATATCTGTTCACTGGGCTTTTTAAGCTCAGCCGCATTTCTTTTCCTGCGGCAGGTTTTATTAGGAAGCTGGGTTATGGGTGGAGAGTACTTTTGGACTTAGAAGACTACACTTTGATAGCTATTCTGGATTAGAGATGACTAGAAGTGTTACATTTTCAGACTTAGTATTTTATTGTTGTTCTCAGTTGTAACCTTGTACTTCAGATTTTCCTTTGTAACCTTTGAGATTTCCATTGTATTAATTAAGTCATATGCTTTGTGTTTGCTTTGATATGTCACCATAACGTAATACTTCTACCTTATCGGGTTGGGGTGTTACAAGAAGGAGAAGAACAAGTAGAAGAGGAAGAAGAAGAATTGACAGAAGAACAGCTTCAACAAATGATGATTTTCATTCCAGAAGCAGGACTGAATGTTGAAGCATTACAGGCAAAGTATCCAATCATAGACTAGGACGTCTATGTTTCAGACATAGGAAAGTTCTGGAAGATAATCACAGTTGGAAATCATTTTGAATTTTATCAATACTTTGAAGATATGTTGATGTCTTTTGATATAGATGATCTGATGCAGCTATGGGGATTAGTCAAAGAAAGGTTCAAGTTAGCAGATCCTTCAGATGACAAAGACAAGGTATTATTGGTTGAGTTGAAAAGAATTTTTGAACCAGATCCAAATGATAGTCTATGGAAGTTTCAAGCAGACAGTCTAGGATTGAAATATAAGTTATATGACACATGTGGAGTTCACCATGTATCTACAAAAGCTGGAGTTGATGTATATATGCTTGTTGAAAAAGAATATTCATTAAGAAAAGGTATTCTCATTGTGATGTTATCTGTTAAACTCACAGTGGATGAAGAGACAGAGATGGCAAGAGAGCTGCTGAGAAAGATCTTCACACAAGTAGAAAGAAAATGAAGTGTTTGGAAGAATCCTCTCAAGCTTAAAGGTTTAATTCAGAAACTTGATGATTTGGAGGTAAACCACAAGTTTAGGGGAGGATTGTTGGGAATTATAGTACTTCACACTTAGTACTGCCAAGCCAAGAAGGTACTGTCAAGCCAAAAGTTAAAACTGTTGAAGTTATAACTAACAGTACTAACTGAGTTAGTACTGCTAGTGTAAATGTTAGTACTGCCAGACTAATAGAAGATTGCTGATGAAGATGGTACTGCCAAGGTTATGAAGACGTGTGATGTGATATGTATAGAAGATATTTAGTGTATATCTTATATGTTTAAAAAGATACGTATATTGTAGATTTATAGTTATCTTGTAAAGGACTCCTTGTGCCTATAAAAGGAGGTCCTAGGTTAAGCTATTAGAATGATCATTTATCTCTCACGTATAAGCTTCAAGGTTGTAAACCCTAGAGCTATTCAAAGTAATCGTATTATTATTCTAATAATATTGAAGCATTTGGTTAAATTGTTTGTTCAAGTTTACTATTTCATTAACATTGTTAATATTCTTCTAAGTGTTAAAGAGTAGATTCCGCATACTCTTTGGCATTTACAAAGTTTCAAACAAAGTTGTTTTGGATTTATCCAAGGTATCTTAACCTTACAAGCTCAAGGAATCGGTCTGTGTTTGGGATCAACAAAGAGTATATATTCAAGTAAAATGATACAAATAATGAGCATATTAGGGGGAAATTGGCACTAAAATATCAGGACTATTTGATGTTATCAAATATCCCCCCACTTGAACTCTACTTGCCCTCAAGTAGACCTTATTAGAATCATTCTTAAAAAGATATTCCCCAAGGGACTCGGAAAATATGAGTTTAAAAACTTCCTATGCTAGAATTTATCAAAGTCGAACATCTCATGAAATGGTAACAAAACACTCATACTCTCTCTCTATTCTAAGTGTCAATTTCAGGGTGGTCACTCATTGCACGGTCGTAGCATGTACTCTATCATATGCTTGGCAGTTACACAAATCTCCACCACTGGAGCTAAGGTCAAAACAATCTTTAAAGGCAACGTTGTGTGAACAATTTTGTAAGGCTAAGGTGAATTGTCAGTACTAACATGCAACGGCGAAGGCGAAAAAGACCATCGATACATGACCAAATCCATGGCCAAGACACCAATGACTGCTCACTCCCTCACCTAAGCATGATTCATGACTAAAGGGTAGGATATGGCATGGGATGCACATAAATGGTGAAAAATAAAAATAAACAAGAAAATAGTCTTAGCCTATAACCAAGTTGTCACCGCCCACCGTCTATCCAAAGTCCAAGCTTCAAGACGTGAAAACCGGATCATGATGTAACAAGTTAGTGTGCCATGATTATATGTCATATAGCGAGGTGCACCCTAAATTGGTCTTCAAAAATAGTTGACGTAGATTTGCCATCAACTTCAATCTTTAATCGAATGTGATCGAGGTAGGTTCCTTGATTCTAGTCCAATAAGCTCCATAACTAAGGACTAGTGCTTGTAATACTTGCACTATCCTTTTTACAAAAATTAACAAATAAATAGACATCCCCCCACTTACTATTTTTTTCACATTTTTTTTACAAAAATTAACAAATAAATAGACATCCCCCCACTTGGGATGAATCATATATGAGGAATATGGGGGGTCTTCAATGATCTTCAAAAGTATGTCTAGAATGTAGGCGTGATTCCCGAATCTCTCTACCTAAACCTCAAACTTAGGCAAATGGCGACTTCCCAGTCATAAACTAAGTCTACACGGTAGGCTAAGGCGAATAGGTGTAACGAAACAATACATTATATAGGTAAATAAACGAAAAGAATGGCTCGAAAGGGTGTATCTAGGGGTATCTTGCACTAAAGGTGAGTGCAACAAAAGGGTTTAACACGGTGGTCAAAAAGTCGAGGTGACTAATCGATAAACACACACAATTAAACAAAAATGGGCTATTTGGGTGTAAATCCTAAAACATTGCCTTCTCAAATTATCATTTCCAAATGTATCAAGCTAACTCGACACACTACTCGTCTATGGTCTCGAAATGATGAAAATGCCAAGTTCTAAAGTTTACAATACTACCGG
The DNA here is from genome assembly GCA_021014915.2 of Artemisia tridentata subsp. tridentata. Classification (NCBI taxonomy): domain Eukaryota; kingdom Viridiplantae; phylum Streptophyta; class Magnoliopsida; order Asterales; family Asteraceae; genus Artemisia; species Artemisia tridentata. The sequence goes on from CP139502.1 coordinate 278,715,952, forward strand.
CACACTCAATATTTGGTTGATTTGAGTACAATGGGGAAAATGAAAGGCGAAACCTCACCAATGAAATCCAGGGTTATAGTGTGCTCGGCTAAGGTCTATTCTAGTTCGGTTAAGAAATACATGTCAAAATTTTTCAAAATGGCATAATTTTTCAAAATAAACTAGAAAAACGAGGGAAAATAAAGTTCAAGTTATAATTCTACTCCCGTCCCACACTTAAATTGTACAATGTCCCTATTGTACGTAAGTATAAAAATTAAAATGAGAAAAGTAGAATTGGAACGAGAACTTCCCTGAAATTTGCTCTAGAATGGTAGAAAGATCACGTGTAAATGTGTCTCGCCTTGAGATCCATGAGCTAACTTCAATTCCCTGAATTCACTAAAATAACCAAATGTATCACACTAGAAAAACATCAAGTAAATAAAGAAAAAGAAAAACCTAACTCACTTTCGTAGTAATCAGGGTTACATTTAGCGTATGCAACAAGCCTTTTGAACCACTCGGTGTCCCGAGTGGACGAGTTAAGTCTCGTGAGGGTTTATAGGAAACACACCCACAAAGTTCCTTTACTACTAAAAATATACAAGCTTGGAAATTGTTTTTGAAAATGGCTCGCTACAGGAAGAAATTACGGCGTAACTACATCGAATGAGTTACGCCGTAAGTAAAGTGACCTGACAATTAGCGCGTGCTGGCAAATAGTTACGGCGTAACCGCAACGATGAAGTTACGCCGTAGAAAGTCTCTGATGTAAATCTCAGAAAACTCGACTTCTTTAGACCACAAGAGGTCCCTCCAACACTTCTCCTGAATTTCTTCGTCGTAGAAACCTGTGAAAATGATGCACAAACATACCAAGCATAAAATCCTAATAAAATCTAAAGCTAAAAAATAAAATAAAAAGATAGGCATGGGGTGCCTCCCACGAAGCGCTTGTTTTTGTTCGAGTCACGAGCTTGACTCTACCCTTATTTACTAAGTAAAAGGGTGTTCATCCCCTCACTTGAAATCAAGTGTGGGTGAAAATAGCAATAAACACCATGAGGGCGTAAATTTGCTACGGGATATGGAAATGATAAATTGAGATTATACCTTGTAAGAGATTTCATTTCCTTTTTTTCTTACCTGGATTGGTTGATGCCTTGGATGATTTGAATACTCCATCTTGTGGTTGAATTATTGGCCTCCATGCCACGGTAGTGTCCAAGATTTCATTTCCTAGTTCCTTCGCAAGCTCAACCAAAAGAGGTTCGGTAGTTGGTGCTACACAACCATCATCGGGTGGTGTGATAAGCATGGCTTGTGAGGTTAAGGGTTCACTATTTCATTCATAATTTTAGCAACCTGTATGGGAAAACTAGCAAGATTGTTAGTAATAAAAGAAGAGTTAGAAGTCATACCATTTTGTGTTGTAGTTAATTCCATATTAGTTTGTGGAATTACATCTTCATCGTGTAAGCTCCTTGCTTCTATCTTCTTTGGTTGATCCTTGCTTGTTTCTTCATTCCTCACATCCTTTAATTGATTAGGATATGTAACTGGCGGCAGGTACGGTTGCATCACCGGCTTTGGGTTAGATTCATCTTGCATGGTAGGCGTTAGTATTTTCCTAAGCCTTTCTACATCTTCAACCGTGATATCCCAAAAATCATCCATATCCCATTCATCGCATTCCTCTTGGACTTCCTCTTTCTCCTTTGTAGTGTCGATATCGACCTTATGTATATCCTATTCACAAACACTAGCAAAAATATTAGTAAAGGGGGAAATAGGAAAGTTAATAAGGTCATTACTTTCATGGTTTACATCCCCAAATTCTTCATTATGACACCCATTATGAATCTCCTATTGTTTCATTCTTTGAAGGTTTTCAGCTCCAATTCTGAACAATTCATCCAACCCTCTTGCTATCATCAATTATCTATCTTCAGGTTGAGGATCAGGTATGTTTTGCAAATAATCTCTAAAGTTGGAACTGAAACCGCGAGTGTGATTATTCCCTTGACATTGCTTGGCCATGTATAATTCATATTCTTCAATGGTCATGTTGTCAATGTCGACTTCATCATACACTGCAAGAGATACAAAACCAGCTTTGGAGTATGGTCGAGGAAATCGAATGACGGGTTCTAGAGGAGACGATCTAGTAATAGCCTCCTTAGACATGAATTCCTTCCAAAAGTTGTCAATCTCAATCTCCTCGTCCGAATCCGGATATTATAAAGCTTCTTTTTCTTTACGGCAAAAAGGATCAAAGTAAGACCCTTATACCTTCTAGAAATGCCCCCAATCTTCGGACTTGGAAATAAAGAACCGGCTTTAATGTATGGTTTCTAGATTTGAGATGAAGGTTCTAAAGGGGCCAATCTTGTAGTAGCTCTCCTTGATTGAAAATTCCTCAAGAATGTATTTGCGTCTTCGCATTCATACCTCAAGTATTCATTCATCGTCATGTTATTAATATCCGGTTTCATCTCCATGATTTCCTGAAATTCAAAAAGAAACAAAGAAAAAAGAAAGGAAGGAAAAAGAAAACTAAAAACAAAAGATCCTAAAAAGCAAGTAAAAAGCCTAAAACAATAAAAGCAAAACTTTAATTAAAATCCTAATTAGCTCCTCGGCAACGGCGCCAAACACTTGATGCAAGATTTCTGACCAGGTTTTAATATTTATAAAGTCTCGTCTACCTAAGGTCTACCTGATGCACTAACGGGCAGTGTACCCGGTCGTGTAGTAATCGGTAAATCCGAGGTCGTCCCAAGAGCTATGCGTGTGGATCTAATCTAAGTTCTAATTGTCACGGATTTTTAAGGGGGTTTTGAATTTGTTAGTGCAAATATTACGATAATTAATCTTTACAGTCTCGTTTGTTTTGATTAATGACAAACATGTAACTTGATACATAACGTAAAATGTACAAGTTACTCGTAATCATATTTTGTCTCAACATACATTCACCACCTCTCGACATCTTAAGTCCTCGTATGCTACAACACATGTTCGTACATATTTGTTATGTGGCATTATGATCAAACCCCTTAACAAATCATTTAGAATGTTTAAAATACGTTTAGAGTCACTAAGTATTTTAATAGGTTAACTATTCTATTTCGAACCTCATTTTACATTTTGCATTCACAAGTATTTTTATACAAATACATCTTTTGTAAAATGTCTGACAAATATATAAATTTATTTGTACTAGTAAACTAACTATAATATTCATACAAGTACTAAAGTTTACTTACACTTGGCAAAATAAATTTTATTTTGATAAACACTCAACTAGATATTTTATTTTACAAAAGGCTGCTTACATTTTTTAATATACAAGTAACTTACATTTTTAAGTAAGTATATATGTAATACCCAAAATTTCAAAACATACAAAATTACCAAAATAACCTTCTAACTTTAAATTTCAATTAATAAGTACATAAAACACCAAATAAATCCCAAACTCTTGGAAATGAGCAACATATGAAGTAAGATAATTTTTGTTGCAACATTTTAATATTTTACAATGTCCAAAAATTATTTTTCACCCATAAAAATACATTGTAGTCCGAAATACATACTTATGTATATTTAATTGGTATAAAATCAAGGATAAACATCAAATTAAATATGGAAACTCTGGAAAAATCAGAATTATATCATCAAAATAAGTATTGGGCTGAAATCACCTCCCTCCTCCTCCATAATACATGGTTTGTTAATTATCTTCCTTTTATTTCACTCTAAAAACCCTAAATCCAAACTAAAACTCCAAATCGGCCACCACCAATTTTCCACGAGTTCTTATCATTTTTCCTGAGTTCCTTGGTGCTAGAGGAAGTGTAGAAAAATGGGAGTTTAATTTTTGAAGGCTTGGTTCACTCGGTTTTAGTTTTTGTTCGATTCCATTCTTGCCGAGAGGTATGATTTTTTCACAACCCATTCGATCCTTCTATAAGCTATCTGGTATTTTTGTGACTCTTTTTACATCATATATGATCTAAATAAAATGACTATAACAATCCATGCATGCTACTCAAGTCGTTTGAATTAAAATATGAAGCGAAACCCTAAACACAAAGTAAATTGTAAATCGGCTATTATGAATTTTTTGTCCACCAAGACTATTTTTCTCAGGTCCTATTCGTGCTAAATAACACTATAAAAATGATACTTGGTATTGTTGAAGCTTAAATCATCCTTGGTGAGTTTTTGTTGAAACCGGATCATAAAGAAAAAGGGTTAAAAATGAAAATAAAATCAAACGGGCTAGGGTTTGAATTTTTGATGATAGATCTGATAAATTAATGTGTTTTTAAGGTTTTGTTAATGATTGGAAATGATTGGGAAATTTAGGGTTAGAGTTTATGCATGAAAAAGGTATACCGATTGGATTTTTAAAAGTAAAGGGTGTGTTTTGTAATTTTATAAACATGGGGGTTATTTTTGTAAGGTGATTTGGACCAGGGGAAATTTGTAAAAATTATTATATGGGGGTGTTATGTGTAAATTTTTTAATTAAAAGGTTTAAATGGTAAATTGTTTATATTATTAAATCGAATTGGAAATTAATTAAATAGAGGGGCTTGTTTTGTAAATTATGAAAAATAAAGGGTATTTCGTATAAACATTATGTAAGGGGTGTAATGAGTAATTTTTGATAATTAAAGGCTTAATGTTTAGATATGAATATTGTAAGGATTAAATTGTAATTTGATTAATTATAAGGTTTAATTTGTAATCTAATTAATTAAAGGGTTTAATTTTTAAAATTGTTGAAATTAAAGGATGGAAATTGTAATTATGGTAAACTTATGGATTAAAATGAATAACTTGTAATATTTGCATTTTGGACCTTAACTTTGGCATATTTACATTTAAAACCCTAAAATATGGAAAGTTGTCATAATGAACCCTAAACTATCATGACTTGCTAAAATGAACCCTATTTCCATAATAATAATTAATAAATGACTTAACCTAATTACTTTATGGAATTTGTCTGATTATGGAAAATTGGTATTTTTGGAAACTTGCTAAATAAGGAAACTTTCTAAAAATGGAAACTTACTAATTGAGGAAACCTGCTAAAAATGGAAAGCCGACTAAAATGAGAAATCTGATTTAAAGAAGATATTAATAATAAGACGACCATGTATTCGTGTAGATTCGCTGAAGATGGAGTTTGTTTCCGATCTTTATATTTCTAGATGTGTTTTCACTTGCGGTATAAGGTACAGATATTCTACCCTTTCTCAGTAAGGGTGTCCTTCTCATGACTTTTGATCTTGATTCACTATAGGGTTCCCTAAACCATTGCTATGTTTCCTTATACTTTGATTCGTTCTTCATGTTTCACTTACATCTGTCTATATTGGTTTGATTATGATCTGAGCCTTTTTATTTGGGGCTTTCTTATTTAATCTATGCCTTTGCTATGTTTCCCTTGATTTGTGAACCTTGATAATGGAACCTTGCCATGTTCCCTTGATACTTGATATGACTCGTTCGTCACCCTGTAACATGAATATTTGAATCACTTGATACTTTGAAGGTTCATTTGATTTTGGTAACTGGATGTGAAAACCTTTTTTAATTATATATGAAAATGTTTGAGAAAAGCTATTTCAAAAAGATGCGATAATACTTTTAAATGAAAGTTACTTAGAGTTTTTATGAAAACTATTTTGTAAGATCATTTTTATGAAAACCATTATTGAAAGACTGCTTTCAATGGACTTTTAATAGAAACCTTTTTAAATGAACTGTTGCTATGAAACTTTGCTTTATAAACCTTTGATATAAATCCTTTGCTATGATTCCTTTTGTTTTGACCATTTGATATGAACCATTTGATATGAGACATTTGATATGAACCATTTGATATGAGACATTTGATATGAACCATTTGATATGAACCTTATGATATAATTGAAATGGAAATTTGACTTGAACCACTTGATATGAAAATTGAACTTGGATACTTGGACATTTGATACTTGACCCTTGACCCACATTTTGAGACTACGAGCCATTCACTAGGCATGAGGGTTTCATGTCTATGTCGTTGATGCACCGATGGCATAACTTTAGGGGCAGGAGAGTGATGACCTGTCCCGTCCCTGATTTGATGTGATTTGTTACGTAGAGGCAGACTTTGGCCACCTGGGACATATGGATGCATCCTAGATTTGTTATTTGGGCTTTGCCATTATATTATTTGTTATATTTGGTGACTGATGGTGTGTGCGATACACGTCTTTCACATATTTGGGAGCTAGCTACTTAACCCTTTGGAGGTATCCCCTCATATTGCGTTTGGTACCGAGGTCTCCCCTCCGTATACCTATTTGATTTGATTTGGGCTCTTAGTGGATTTCTGTTTACTTTACCTTATAACCTTGTACTTAGAATTCCGAGGTCACCCCTCCGAATACATACTTGACTTGATACTTGACTTGATATGACTTGGGCTCGGGTTGGGATTACTGTTTCCCTTTACTCTTATCTATTGTAACCGTTTCTTAATTCCTGATATCTCTGCATAACCTTTATATTCTTTCCTAACTCTTGTGATACTTTGCATTGTTTCACTTACTTCACTATTCCATCATTACTGCTTTGTTATCGTTATATCTGTTCACTGAGCTTTCGTAGCTCAGCCGCATTTCTTTTCCTGCGGTAGGTTTAGTTGGAAGCTGGGTATGAGTGGAGAGTACCTTGGACTTAGAAGACCTTATTAGCTATTTGGATTAGAGATGACTTGAAGAGCTTATAATCGGACTTAGTAATTATTGTATTTCTCATTTGTAACCTTGTAGTTTCGGATTTTCCATTGTAACCATTGAAATTCTATTGTATTATTTATGTCATATGTTTGTGTTTGTTCTGATGTGAAACCATTATTGTGACATCTTTACCCTTGTCGGGTTGGGGTGTTACAATTTATGGTATCAGAGAACAGGTTGCGACTCGTAATACATTTACCCTTGGTTTGTGAGTTTTGGACCATTAGGCTTCCACTGTAAGAACATAGGAGAACACCTTGAGAACTTGCTTTAGGATTTCCTCATAAGAACTTAAGTTTTGACCGGTGAGGAATGGGTAGACTTTAAGGCATTGGTTTAAGTAGCATTGCTTTCGCATTACTCTGATTCGTTCCTTTCTTTTGGTTAAAGCCTGTTGAGATCACTTTTGGAGATTGAAATCTTATGCTTTGCACCACCTAAGCTTTGAAACCTAAATAAACCTTGAAGGCATTGAAAATTGCATAATAATTACCTGACACTATTTGATCCTTATCTTCAGATTCCGACTCTGACCTCTGATCCTTTTGCTAATCATTTTGATGCCTCTTCAGGCATTCTGAGAATCTCCATGGCGATGACGTACTTGGTACATTCTGTGATTTGTCTCTTGTTTTGATAAGCATCTATGAATCTTCCGACGCTATCTAATTTCGTCTTACCCATCTCTGTCCCTATGAGAAGTCTTGTGGTGTTTAACCACGAGTGTAAGAATGTTTCCCTCTCGCTTTTGAACGATAAGATTTACTTTGTTGATCTAGCTTTCTTTGGATAGTTAGCTTCAATTTTATTCTGATAAGGGATTGGTTGATTGAGCATTCAAAATATTGACAACTATCCTCCTATGTCTCACCTTTGGCGCTTGAAACAATTTTGAACTCCCTACCATGATTACCGATTGTTAAACTTTTGGCTATCGCTATTACTCTGGAGACTTGCGTGTTACTTTCGCGGTTATGAAGTTTTCCTAGAACCCATTTCGTACACCAATGAATGAACCTTATCTTGAGAGTTATTTGGCACCCTGAGTTTTCTGAATATGATTCCTGCTTGAACCACCAAGTTTTCCGCTGGAGTGTGAAGTAGGATTTGACATGATACCGAGAGATTGTCTAGTCACTAAGCGAAGATGTGTCCGGGATCATACCAGTTGATTGAGCAACTGGGAAGAGCAGCAACCGAAGACCAGGAAGTGAGTTTGCTTAGTGTATCTTTTGGGTGTGTTTCAGTTTCGTTCGCGATAAAGAAGGATGGTGACAGGAGATATGTATTAATTACTGGAAGCTGAACCGTATTGCTATTAGGAACCATTATTTCTCCACCTTGAAATGAGTATGTGTCTGTTCAATTTCAGAGCGCGAAGTTCCCTTCAGATGGAAGTATGAATTAAGGTTATTCTTAGAATCGCCTTCCTTATTCGTAACGACTGCTACAACGGTTAGTGACGCTAATAGTATTAGCTAAAGCTCTGACTATTTTGTGAATTTGATAAATGATGTTTTCTAGTGAGTACTTGGGAAAATGGTCATTGTATGACTTAATAGTACATTCGGAGACGAGGAAGAGAATGAAAATCATTTTTGCACTTTGTTAGAAATTTGTCGATCATTTGTGCATTCTGGAAATTTGATATTTGTTGAGACATCGGCGTTCTTAATTGAGGGTATCTCTTTAAATCCCGCAAGTTTTGAAACTATCACAAATTGGTCAAGACCGATAACCGAGTGGAGAACTGAAATCATTTGAACCTTGCAGAAGAATTACTTCACTGCATGACCTGGAGTTGACAACAACGGTGGCTACCCTGAAGAGTGAAGACATTCCTTACAAGACAGAAGTGTTGGCGATGCAGAGGAAATCTAGTCAAGACGGCGAACCAGGAACTGATGAAGACGTGCAGTCTCACTTCCCTATTCATCTTGGTTGTACTAAGATGAATTGAGAGCGGAAGCAGACTGGACGACGAAGGTATTTGAAGATCGTGCCAGAAATTCACATTACTCCATCACTTTCCAAGAAGAACTGTAGGAGGCTTGATGAACCAGACACAAGTTCGCGATTTTGTTTCACTTCCAGATTGATGGACAAACGAAGACATATTAACCGGACTTGAAGAGATTGAATGTTTTGAATGAACGGATTTTCGAAGCAGACCTTTTATGTTTGGAAGAATTGATTCTGTGAAGGCCGAAGTTATTGGCAACTAACTTTCACTTTCGTTGACTCGCTTAAGCTTCGTTATATAGTAATAAGATCCTTTAATGATTTAAGTCCCCTAGAAGCAATTCAGTTCCGTGTTTATTTTCGTGTGTTCGATGATGGCCTTGTTTTGAGAATTTTGGCGAATTGTGCTTGTGGACGGCGTACCTTACTTCTGCTAGGCAATCTGGGATTCCGATACTCTTGCGAGTAGTTTTGTTTTCCCTCTTGACTATGACATTTGACCTTGTTGACCTCTGAGACTGTAGAAGTACTAGGTGGATTAAGATAGGTTGTTTTGCTTACGACTCGAGATAAAGTATGATCATCATGAAGGCATATTTATGTGGTGCTGGTATTATGACGCCTGATCAACGTGATAATACTTACACCATATAACGTGCACTCATTGTGGCCATAGGATATCTTGGGGAGTACTTAAGAAGTTTAGAATTTGATCTCCGTTGGATTATCCGTGATTAGTGAGACGTTAGGTTCATTCTACCTATGCGTATACTCCACCTTCGTTCATTGGATATCTGGATGAATTTGGACTCTCGTTTTGCATTCTGTTTGACCTCAGTTATAAATCCTGAGCTCATTGTAGAACTATCTACTGTTGATACAGTTAAATTGATTTGAAATCTTGTTCGTTTTCCATATGAGCTTTCCAGAAGATTCACCTATTATCCATTTATGTTGCATGAACCTTTTGATCGGAATCAACCTATTTTGTCTCTTTTTGAGAAATTTGAACCCGCCTCGTTTTGATTTGAGTCATGAGAAACTATTTGGTCTGAACATACTTTTTGGAAGCACCTTCCCGGGCGTGAGAATGTTTGTGACGATCTTTTGCGACTTGCTACGACTTCGTCTAACCTTACGATTTCAAATTTCGAGGATGAAATTTTTATTTTAGAGGGGAAGAAGTTGTAATACCCAAAATTTCAAAACATGCAAAATTACCAAAATACCCTTGTAACTTTAAATTTCAATTAATAAGTACATAAAACACCAAATAAATCCCAAACTCTTGGAAATGAGCAACATATGAAGTAAGATAATTTTTGTTGCAACATTTTAATATTTTACAATGTCCAAAAATTACTTGTCACCCATAAAAATACATTGTAGGCCGAAATACATACTTATGTATATTTAATTATTTGTTAAATATTTAAAAGGTATAAAATCAAGGATAAACATCAAATTAAATATGGAAACTTTGGAAAAATCAGAATTATATCATCACAATAAGTATTGGGCCGAAATCACCTCCCTCCTCCTCCATAATACACGGTTTGTTAATTATCTTCCTTTTATTTCACTCTAAAAACCCTAAATCCAAACTAAAACTCCAAATCGGCCACCACCAATTTTCCACGAGTTCTTATCATTTTTCCTGAGTTCCTTGGTGCTAGAGGAAGTGTAGAAAAATGGGAGTTCAATTTTTGAAGGCTTGGTTCACTCGGTTTTAGTTTTTGTTCGATTCCATTCTTGCCGAGAGGTATGATTTTTCCACAACCCATTCGATCCTTCTATAAGCTATCTGGTATTTTTGTGACTCTTTTTACATCATATATGATCTAAATAAAATGACTATAACAATCCATGCATGCTACTCAAGTCGTTTGAATTAAAATATGAAGCGAAACCCTAAAAACAAAGTAAATTGTAAATCGGCTATTATGAATTTTGTGTCCACCAAGACTATTTTTCTCAGGTCCTATTCGTGCTAAATAACACTATAAAAATGATACTTGGTATTTTCGAAGCTTAAATCATCCTTGGTGAGTTTTTGTTGAAACCGGATCATAAAGAAAAAGGGTTAAAAATGAAAATAAAATCAAACGGGTTAGGGTTTGAATTTTTGATGATAGATCTGATAAATTAATGTGTTTTTAAGGTTGTGTTAATGATTGGAAATGATTGGGAAATTTAGGGTTAGAGTTTATGCATGAAAAAGGTATACCGATTGGATTTTTAAAAGTAAAGGGTGTGTTTTGTAATTTTATAAACATGGGGGTTATTTTTGTAAGGTGATTTGGACCAGGGGAAATTCGTAAAAATTATTATATGGGGGTGTTATGTGTAAATTTTGTAATTAAAAGGTTTAAATGGTAAATTGTTTATATTATTAAATCGAATTGGAAATTAATTAAATAGAGGGGCTTGTTTTGTAAATTATGAAAAATAAAGGGTATTTCGTATAAACATTATGTAAGGGGTGTAATGAGTAATTTTTGATAATTGAAGGCTTAATGTGTAGATATGAATATTGTAAGGATTAAATTGTAATTTGATTAATTATAAGGTTTAATTTGTAATCTAATTAATTAAAGGGTTTAATTTTTAAAATTGTTGAAATTAAAGGATGGAAATTGTAATTATGGTAAACTTATGGATTAAAATGAATAACTTGTAATATTTGCATTTTGGACCTTAACTTTGGCATATTTACATTTAAAACCCTAAAATATGGAAAGTTGTCATAATGAACCCTAAACTATCATGACTTGCTAAAATGAACCCTATTTCCATAATAATAATTAATAAATGACTTAACCTAATTACGTTATGGAATTTGTCAGATTTTGGAAAATTGCTATTTTTAGAAACTTGCTAAATAAGGAAACTTTCTAAAAATGGAAACTTACTAATTGAGGAAACCTGCTAAAAATGGAAAGCCGACTAAAATGAGAAATCTGATTTAAAGAAGATATTAATAATAAGACGACCATGTCTTCGTGTAGATTCGCTGAAGATGGAGTTTGTTTCTGATCTTTATATTTCTAGATGTGTTTTCACTTGCGGTATAAGGTACAGATATTCTACCCTTTCTCAGTAAGGGTGTCCTTCTCATGACTTTTGATCTTGATTCACTATAGGGTTCCCTAAGCCATTGCTATGTTTCCTTATAATTTGATTCGTTCTTCATGTTTCACTTACATCTGTCTATATTGGTTTGATTATGATCTGAGCCTTTTTATTTGGGGCTTTCTTATTTAATCTATGCCTTTGCTATGTTTCCCTTGATTTGTGAACCTTGATAATGGAACCTTGCCATGTTCCCTTGATACTTGATATGACTCATTCGTCACCCTGTAACATGAATATTTGAATCACTTGATACTTTGAAGGTTCATTTGATTTTGGTAACTGGATGTGAAAACCTTTCTTAATTATATATGAAAATGTTTGTAAAAGCTATTTCAAAAAGATGCGATACTACTTTTAAATGAAAGTTACTTAGAGTTTTTATGAAAACTATTTTGTAAGATCATTTTTATGAAAACCATTATTGAAAGACTTCTTTAAATGGACTTTTAATAGAAACCTTTTTAAATGAACTGTTGCTATGAAACTTTGCTTTATAAACCTTTGATATAAACCCTTTGCTGTGATTCCTTTTGTTCTGACCATTTGATATGAACCATTTGATATGAGACATTTGATATGAACCATTTGATATGAGACATTTGATATGAACCATTTGATATGAACCTTATGATATAATTGAAATGGAAATTTGACTTGAACCACTTGATATGAAAATTGAACTTGGATACTTGGACATTTGATACTTGACCCTTGACCCACAGTTTGAGACTACGAGTCATTCACTAGGCATGAGGGTTTCATGTCCATGTCATTGATGCACCGATGGCATAACTTTAGGGCAGGAGAGTGATGACCTGTCCCGTCCCTGATTTGATGTGATTTGTTACGTAGAGGCAGACTTTGGCCACCTGGGACATATGGATGCATCCTAGATTTGTTATTTGGGCTTTGCCATTATATTATTTGTTATATTTGGTGACTGATGGTGTGTGCGATACACGTCTTTCACATATTTGGGAGCTAGCTACTCCACTCTTTGGAGGTATCCCCTCATATTGCGTTTGGTACCGAGGTCTCCCCTCCGTACACCTATTTGATTTGATATTTGATTTGATTTGGGCTCGTATTGGATTTCTGTTTACTTTACCTTATAACCTTGTACTTAGTATTCTGAGGTCACCCCTCCGAATACATACTTAACTTGATACTTGACTTGATACATGACTTGACTTGATATGACTTGGGCTCGGGTTGGGATTACTGTTTCCCTTTACTCTTATCTATTGTAACCGTTTCTTAATTCCTGATATCTCTGCATAACCTTTATATTATTTCCTAACTCTTGTGATACTTTGCATTGTTTCACTCACTTCACTATTCCATCATTACTGCTTTGTTATCGTTATATCTGTTCACTGAGCTTTCGTAGCTCAGCCGCATTTCTTTTCCTGCGGCAGGTTTAGTTGGAAGCTGGGCATGGGTGGAGAGTATCTTGGACTTAGAAGACCTTATTAGCTATTTGGATTAGAGATGACTAGAAGAGCTTATACTCGGACTTAGTAATTATTGTATTTCTCATTTGTAACCTTGTAGTTTTGGATTTTCCATTGTAACCATTGAAATTCTATTGTATTATTTATGTTATATGCTTGTGTTTGTTCTGATGTGAAACCATTATTGTGACATCTCTACCCTTGTCGGGTTGGGGTGTTACAATATACATGTTTAACTGTATTTTTCATAAAAAGGAAAACACTCTTTTATTACCTCATGCATAGTGTCATCTAAATCTCTAAAGATCACAAAAGATATTTTGGAAATATTTGATAAAGGTTTTGGAAAGATTTGACAAAAGAAATCTTGGAAAGATTGTGAAAGATTTTGGAAAGATTTAAACAAGATTTTTTAGATATTGTGTCAGTCACCCGCGGAACCAAAAAATAACAAGGACGGAACCAATTTTTTGGTTCCGTGTGATCCGTGGGTTGCTGAGCTTGTTGGCTATAAATAGCAGCCCATTGTTCACTCATTTCTCAACCACTTGAACACACATTCTCTTTACTCTGTTTTCATACATTTAGATCAGTAATAACATACATTAATCATCCTCATTATCATGATCATAATGCTTCTAACTTTCATTATGTTGTAAGCATACTCCCAAAATGATCATGTGAAGCAAGCTCAGAGATCTTGAGTCGTCATCCACCACAAGCATACATATATGAAGATCTATCACAACAAGCTTAGGGAACTTGTGGTCTTCATTCATTGAATGCTTCCTATCAATGGAAGTTCATTTAGATTAGTCATTCATATCAATTAGTCATTTGTGTCATGTATCATCATTGTAAACATCACAGTACCAACACAATATATTCATCAAACTAGATTAGATAGTTTATGTGTTTGTGCCATAAAACACAAGGTTTGTTATGTTAGGCCATAAAACATAACGGGTTTGGTTGTACTCGAAGAAGGACTCGACATCTAGCTTAGTGTCGGAAATATTGTATAGGCGACGTCAGGTTGGTTCTACCTCGAACTAGAACCCGGTATTTAGCTTTGTACCAGAAAAAGTGTAAGCAACGTTTGTAAGGTTTTCTCCGCCAAGAAAGGAGCTTGTTGATTTAGTGAAGCAACTCTCGAGTTAGGTACTCTAGGAGTGGAGTAGGGCGAAGAGAAGCTCCGTGACCGAACCACTATAAATCATCGTTTCCGGCTTGCACTTTCCTTTACTTATTGCTTTACTTTTATACTTGCATCATACTATTTTTTGTGTTTTGGTTTGATGTTTATACTTGTGTGACAACTTGTTTTACTATATGCTTTATATTAGTCATAAGACTATAATTGGCATTTTTCATATTATGGCAAGCTTGATTGGATATTTGTTACAAAATATTTAAAGTTTTTAAATGGTAACGTATTCACCCCCCACCTCTACGTTTTCACAATTGGTATCAGAGCCTCGTGGCTCTTATTTTCAAAACAAATGGTTTTTAAAATGGTGTACGATCTATTTATCAAATTACCAATGAAGCGGAATATAATATGAAAAGTGTTTCGCTAATTATACTCAGAAGTTTTGTTGTTAAATATACATTCGTATACAAGATTGAAGGTTTCCTTGAAAATAAATGAAAATGTTTCTTAAAAGAATTTGTAAGTGTCATATTATGTGCTTAGAGCAAAATTACGAAGAAATATGTTTTTGAAAGGAGCGTTTGAGATAACTACAAATTTGTTTGAAAAATCATCTCCGTAAATGTTTAGATAAGTCAAATAAGTAAAAATGATATTAAAATATGTGTATTATATGTTCACTATTAAATCTAGTAAGTCCTACACATTCTCGCTATGCGAAAATACATTTTTTTCATTCTTTAACATTTTTTTCACAGTGGACCACGGATCCCACGGAACCCTTTGAAGGGTTCCTTGCGCTTTGGAAAAGGGTTCCTTGGTCTGCGCAGTCTAAAATTTTTGCAAACTTCAAAAATTCATAACTAATTAATGGTAATTCCGTAGGAGTCGCGGAACCTATCAATTTAAAGGGAATTTAGTCTACTTTCTTTTAAAAATACTCTTATGCCCTAAATCTAATTTGAAGTGAGTAGAATAATTAAATACTACAGTGTGTCCAAAATATTAAGTTTCGTTTTGACATAGAAACTCAAATTTTTGAGTCGGGCAATTTAAGTTAGTATCCTTTGAACATTGATATAATTTTTTTTGAAACTAAAGAATTTTGTGATATTTATATATATAAAGGAAACTAATCAAGCTTGGTATACATCGTCATATTTAAACGCAAAGTGACGAAAAATATCTTTCTTTTTATGTTATGCTAAATGCCTACTTGTTTTAGTTTATGTTGGTTGCATATATGTTACTTACTTATTGAAAATTGTTGTTTATACTTGTTTGTTTGTGTAACATGAGTATCAATCTTGTCATTTTATTTATTCGCTTGTTTGATTCTTGCTTATGCATAATAGGACATTTGCTAGATTTTGTGCACTAAGTTGGAAAATTGTTTTTGCATTACTTATAGACTTAGATAATTTTCCTTGCATATGTTACATTAAAATCTTGCATAATTCACTTAGGAATGAGAACTAAGTAAAACTAGTCAAGTATTTTGAAAAATGTTATTTCGCACAAACTCCCACCTAATAGTTCAAGTGTTAAAATGTGTCAATACTTTCAATGATTGTCGAAGCATTCAGTATCTTTGAAAAAGGTGTGTGAAACAATGATGTATGAACCATTATATTCCTTGTAGGATGTTAACCTGTTATTTAACGCTTTGTGAACTAACCAAGTGCCTTGTAGGTGGATAACATCATTATGTTATCAATTTTCATTTTTCACGTTTTAGTGAAATTTTTCTAGCCCTCGCATGATCTATACCCATACATGTGTTTATACCCGTTTTTGTGAACTAACCAAGTGCCTTGCAGGTGGATAACATCATTATGTTATCAATTTTCATTTTTCACGTTTTAGTGAAATTTTTCTAGCCCTCGCATGATCTATACCCATACATGTGTTTATACCCGTTTCATTGTTGTTTCCTAATCACAACTAATTAATTACACATGTTTTAGAAGAAATTATGGGATTTGAACGGGTTTCGGGGGACAAAAAATGCCCTTTGTGAACTTTTTTGGCACCACGGATGGGGCGGAACCAAAATTTTGGTTCCGCCTGTGTTAATTTTTGGCATCGCTAGAAACTTAACCACGGATGGGACGGCACCAAATTTTGGATTCCGCCCGTTATACATTTTGGTGCCGCCAGCCTGCAATAACACATTTTCATTTTCGTTTAAATCCCGCACTCTAGATCACTCACTTTTGTTACTGGGATACTTTTCACTGATATTCACTCATATTAGGATCATGTCATCTCACTTGCACCAATAGGATAACCATCTCTGATCATACTTTCAAATTTCATGAAAATGCTCCGAGGTACCTTTCTCTATAAAGGAAGGAACCCTAAAATTGGTTCCTTGCTATCCGTAGACCACTGAGATTTTGTAATCATTACAAACATTCACTGCATTCTTCCATCCTTCACTCATTCTTTATCCATTAGCTTGATTTGTTTTATGAATTGACAACTTCCTGACAAATCCGGACTCATTGTTTGCAATGATAACATATAATATCAAAAATCACAAGTCCAACTTATGACTGCAGATATTGTCTTGTATCCATATATGTTGCCTCACTTGGTTAACATGAAAATAATGTGTCATCCTTCAAGACGATAAGGTTTTACATTGAGTCATAACTCACACTCAGGTTAAAGATGTATTATCAAGTCTTGCTATCCTTGAGTGCGATCTAATCTCAACAAAGTAGGATTGACAACTTAAGTATTTTGTCCAAAATATTCAAGTAAAATTGACTTATGATTGTGGTCATTAAAAGTCATATCCGAAAAATCAAAGTATTTTAACAACATATGTTAAAACACTTATCCTAACTCTCTCCCAATCAATAGGACTAAAACAAATGTCAATAGGTCTTCATCCTTGAACATTTGGCACTTAAGTTCACTTGTTCTTTCACCATCATCTCATCATATTCACCTATGTGATATATCTCAGCCCATAAGCTACACAAACATGACCAAAACTTCAAGAACCTCACCCACTAGTTGTACCAACCAATGGACCACAAGAATTAGTATCCATCCTTGGTGTTTTCAACATCTATAAAACCTAAGTACTCACATAGCACAACAATCCTCTACATCACCACATCCTTCTTTAGACACACTAGAAGACCTACCACCTAGATCAACCAATCCACCATCCTTACCATCATTTGAATCCGTTGAGTGCATTACTCAAAAAGCCCTTTGTCCAACACTCGTACCGAATCAAATGCACGTTGATCAAACTCAACCATACTTTCCCACCTATGAGAACTTAGATAATTCATTTTGGCTAGAACTACTACTATCCGATTCAAACACTTTGGCTTCATATCTTCATTTAGGAAAACATGATGTTTTGGAAAACATTATCATGCGCTAAGTTTTCATCTTGTTAAAAGGGCAATAAAGGATAATGTATATCCTATGGATCATTCTCTCCTTGCGACATGAACGGTTGTGTTACAAGAGATTTCATTACACCTCATTGGCTAAATGATCTTGAACAAACATCTACAAGTTCTATGAACTAGCGTATCTCCTTCATCTTGTCATACTTGTTTTCATAAGCATGATAACTTTATCCCATGGGATAATCTTGCTTGTTGAAAGATACTATTTGTATCTATTTCCTTTTAAGCGTACATCACAACCAAGCCTTGCTCATAATCTAGTTCAAACCTTGTGCACATCCTAGGTTAAAACTACACATCCCTAGAGCATACACAAGATCTATTGAAGTTGATAACCTTACTTAGATTTTTGTTGAATAAAATTCCAAATAGCTTTCTTGAGAACGTTCTTAATTTAACATATTCCATTATCATACACAAACACATTTCTTGGTCTTAGATGATCAAATCACATTTATAACACATACTTCAACTCAACATGCAATAAGCTATGTAATTCGAACAACCTTAGATTCCAAACACAGGATTGAAATATATTGCTTGCTTTCCAAATGTTGACACGTCTTTGTTAAATTCTCGTGTATAACATGACATCTTCATCACCTTAGTTATAATGAATTAAGGTGAGTCTCATTAAGCCAAGTATTGGTGATCTATCATCTTTTATATACTTCAATAGGCAAAAATAGGAATTCCAATCTTTCTAACATGAGAATGACTACTGGATAACCTATTGCACTAGAAACTCAATTTAACCTAACGATTAAATTGCTTCCAGGAGAGAAGTTGGGTATCACCCGTAAAAATGGTCGTGTTTAGCCTTAATTGAGCACCGCTAGTAATAGTCTCATATTCATTCTCCAACTTGAAAAATCTTTATTCCTATAGTTGCCTAAGGTAAGTGTTAAAATAAGATATTTTGCCTCGCCTTAGTGATAATAATCAAACAAGTAGTAGATATACCTTTTCTTTCTTTAGTTTATTAAATTACTTGCATTACACATACATTTGTGGATTACATGTTTTTGTTTGATATGATTAAGTATTGATGTGCTCGTTTCGAGTGCAAGTTTTAAATTTATAACACGATCTACCAATGATTCAAACGAAACACATACGAGCAAGTATACTCATCCGTGTGTAGTAAGAGATAATATGGTTAGCCGAGGTCGTTCACTAGGATTTGTTTAGTTTTTGGGATGTGAGTTTTTGAATATAATATCGAGCTTAATTAACGATTCTAATAGCAAGCAAATAATGATGATGTAAATTCAATATATTAAAGCTACACTTGCCTAGACTAGTTTTGCACAATTATCTTGATATGATTATGACAATGGTTCCATTTGATTATGATCAATGAATTAGGTGGTGTTCAAATTCGATTAGTGGGTATACTAATCCTATTATTTCCAACACTTTCAATCCTCATCAAGATATTTAGATGACAAAAACAATTTTTAAGATTTGATCAACCAAGACTAACACAACTCAATCACTTGATTCGCTTTCATTTCACAAGCAATTGAAAACCACAATATTTTAGTTTTCCAAGTTTAACCAAGTTACTCATGAAATGGTCAATACATAAGGTAACACCCTCATAGACAAAGGTTTACAACTAATTGACTAACAATGTCTTTTTCAACCCATTACACTTTTAGCAATTAACCAAACTTGACAACTCTTTGGTGGAGAAAACTCTTAATAGCACAATTCGATCTTAGTATTAGCTTTTCGTTTAACTAGAACCAATGAGTCATAATCAATCAAGAATCATGTCACAAACATCATCTAGGCAAGTGCTCAAGGCACTTAGCCACTCATGGCAAACAAAGAAATAACCACAAGAAATTTATCACTTGAAAACATAAATAAAAAGTCTTACAAAAGTTATAATGATGATTACAAGAATTAGGAACACTTGTGAGACGATTAACAAAGATTCCTTGAATGATTAAATTGATGATTGATGAATGTAAGCTTCTTCTTTTCCTGTGTTTTTCTACCTTGTCGCCCCTTTGAGTATAAGATTAGTTGTAGTAGTTGTTGATGTGTAGATAATAGATTATAGATTGTATATAGATATGTCTTCTTTCATGGCCAAGCATACAAATATATAAGATGACTCCCCTTGGTCACCAAGCAAAATACTTGAGCCCAAAATGTCATAAAAATTCTGCACTTGGAGTAAATGAAGTGTAATGACAACCCATATGAAGAGTTAGTTCATTAAAGATAGTCATTAAGTGTGCCAACAATTGTATCAACCCAAGGTTGAAAGTCTCAACCTAAGGTTCAGATTCCAGCCCAAGTTTTGGAGTAAGGATGGCATGGCATTATTGAACCTTGGGTTGAACTTAAGCCTTAGATGTATTTCTTGAACCTTTGGTTGAAGAAGTAAGCCATAATTCTTTACATATAACTTTTCATTCATTTCATCAATTCTTGATCTTTTCTTGAACTTGGAAATCATTGTAATCTTGACTCTTTATCTTTAACGATCCTTCCAAATCCTTTATTGTGAGAAGAAACTTACGTTTTTGCAAAAGCTCTTGATTTAACAACTTTTTTAGCCATTTACTTGAACTTGATTGTACCTGAACCTGAATAAATCTTTTGTACCTTTTTAAGCATAATATGTTCATAAATACAACCAAATACAATGCATAAACATAGAAATAACGCAACTAAAACATGTATAAAATGAGCGTTATCAAATCCCCCACACTTACAGTTTGCTTGCCCCCAAGCAAATCTAGCTTTTAGAAATAAATCCACATGATATAAATTATAATGATTCTGAAAATGGGATGCAAATCCATCAAGCAAAAGTACAAGATAAGATCCATCTTTTTAAGTTTATAGGTGAAAAGTCGAGATGTTTGACAATACCTTAATGATTCTCTTGCTTGATAACATGTTAAAACAACTCACGAAAAAGAAATGAAGTGTTAGGAATATAAATATTCATATGTAGGTTCGGTCACCCCGAGTATCTATTTAGCATTTACATAGCTCGTAGGCTTATTTATATTAGCTTAGTATTATTAGTATTAGT
Organism: Artemisia tridentata subsp. tridentata; assembly: GCA_021014915.2. Classification (NCBI taxonomy): domain Eukaryota; kingdom Viridiplantae; phylum Streptophyta; class Magnoliopsida; order Asterales; family Asteraceae; genus Artemisia; species Artemisia tridentata. The sequence goes on from CP139502.1 coordinate 278,736,945, forward strand.
ATTAATATTATTAGTTGTATTTATATTTGTGGAGTGGGTCGGGGCTTTCCCCACTGTCAGCTCACTCCACAGCCCACTAGGGGCACAAATATTAGTAAGTATATAAACCCTTCCCACACATGGGAAGGGTGGAACTCTTCTCACACTTAATCTAATTTTTACATTTTGCTTTGAAAGAGTCTCCCACCTCTCTCTAACTTCATCTCTCTAAACTCCATGGATCTATTCTTTCATAACACAAGACCACCCGAATCATCCACACAATCAAGATGGTTATATTCTACAATTGGTATCAAGAGCCATGGTTAGGTTCGGTTTGATTGTGTGTCGATTTCATTGTTTTTTGGTTCGAATCTGGTTTCTAATCTCTCGTTCCCTTTATTTTTTTTGTTCTCTTTGATATTATTGCTCAAAGCCCATCTCAGCCCATCTTGGTGTTCAAGTCTTTGTTTTTCTTTTGAATTGGTTTTTAATGCATGTGTGGTTAAATACAGATTCAGTTTTCTTGATTCACAGTTTGGTCATTCACGTATTTCTTATGAGTTTGAAACTTTTTGGTTTTGTTGAGTGTTGAGACTTCAGCTTAAGGATTTGGTTTACTTGTTTTGAGGATTCGGCTTGTTAGATTTTAGTGTTCCATATTATTTTGGTGTACATGTCATGTTAACGTGTTAATGGCTTATCTCGTGTGTTGGAATAGTTTTTGTTTGTTTGTTGGGACTTGGCATTGTTCTTGCTAGCGGGTTGGATTTAAGAGGACTATTTTATTGGCTGTGTTTTTGTTTTTTTTTGGCTGGCGATAGCAACTTGTGGTCCAACTCCTGCAGCGGTTTATTGGTTTTTACTTAAACGGGTAAACTGGACAAAAGGACTTTTGAACCAGCGGTTTATTTTTGTTGCTTAAACTGGTAAACAAAACAAAGTTAATGAAAGTGACTAGTTTGGCTTGATGCTCCAGCGGCTTGACTGTTTGACCAGTCAACAGCAGTTTGACCTGTCCTAGCGGCTTGGCGATCTGGTGGTTTGCCTATTAATTTTTTTTAATTAGCAAAGCTAAAATGAGATGCTGCCAAAATTTCAAGAGGATTAGCGGTTTGTCTTTAGAATGAAGAAGAAGACGGTTTGACCACGTTGACCACAATTTTTTTCCAGACTCATTTCTGTCGACATGTTTAACAAAGTCAGTCCACAACGAGCAATAACAATCAAGCAATCCTACACAAAGCCTAAACCCATCTTATACAACAATCAAATACATACAAATCCAATCGAACCCTATACCCAGTCAACAGCAGCCGTACCTAATTATCCCATCTTCCAACTAGCTACAAATACATCAACCCACAACATCTACCCCATCCTCACACAAGAACGAGACTACAAACTAATAGGAACCAAAAGATCATCATAGACCTTTATATGAATTCGAACACAACTATGATTCAAATACGTATACAAAAATAAATCAATGATCTCAGTGTGTTCAATTTTGGTCCAATCTTTAAAAGGATATGCGTGCGTGAACTTCAATCATCATCGATCATTCTTTGAAGCCTAGCTTCATTTTAATATCCGAAACTTAGGATGAAAAGATTTATAACATGTATGTTAAAATCGTTTTCTTGTTTCGTTCGACTACTCAAGACCAAGAACAAAAACAAACAATACTCTAACCGAAAATTCAAACCTACCCGTGAGCTATGAAAGATCGTGCTCCATGGACTTCGTGTTCTTCAAATATCAAGAAAGTTAACGGAGGTTTTGTAATTGTTTCATTATGTGGGTTGTTGTTCGGTTTTTTAATTCGAGTGTAGGGTGTGACTAATGCGAGTATTGTGATGGAGCTACAAGGTGGGTTGAGTTTTTCTCTTCGACACACGTATATGAGTCAGGATACTTGTTTTTGTTATGAGGTTGATTCAGATTGATTAATGATGATGATAAGATGATGATTGTCTTGATGGACCTTATGGAAATGTGATCAGGCGTGGTGATGTGATTATGGTTTTGATTATGAGGGTGACTGAGAGATGGGTTATTGACAGATCGTAGATATGTTTGATAAAGATTGTTAGGTGGGAGCAGGAAGTGTTAAAAAGGGGCGGATTAAACTAAGCTTAGGGTTAAGGATATTATTAATACCCTACATTTTAGGTTTAGTTTGGTATGGGCTTAGTATAACGCATGGAGTTGGGCCATTTTGATGAATCGAGAATATGTTTTGGACTTCATGGATATTCCTTCCGTTAACATGGGCTTGATCCTAATGCCATTTAAGTTGGGCTGTTATATACGAGTCATGTGGGATTTTGGTTGACACAAAATTTCACGAGGAAACACATATTACGGCCAGTATTTGGGTTTATGAATGTCAAAGTGATTACCAAGTTGTGGATTTGTCAGCATTGTTCTACTAGTGCCTACGACTTGAGTGAGCATGCAATTTGATCTTTGCAATTTGAGTTATAGCCGACAAATAACAATTTGTTTAAATTGTGATTTGTCAAGTTGCATTTTGACTTGTTGCGACTTGACTGATTGCAATCTGTCCAGTTGCGATTTGACATTGCGAGTTGACACTTGCGATTTGACTAATTGTGATTTGGTTGATTGCAATCGGACTTGTTGTAAGTTGACAACCTGTGACTTGACTTGTTGCGATCTGATCAAGTTGTGATTCGACTTCTTTGACTTGAATTTTAAAGATTAGTATTGCAATTCACTCTTAGTTGTTCTTGTTGATTTTACGGTTTCTTTTGTAGGTTTTAGAAAATCCCGCGAAAGATTCGATTTCTCGGTTTAAATCTCAAGAGCTGTAAAATCCCGTGAAATTAATTTTGGACAAGTAGGCTGGACTTGGATTTACACTTAATAAAACTTACGGGGTTTGATTAATTTTTCGGGATAAGTTTGTGGTACGAGATCGGCAGGAATTGGGAAATTATGGTAACTTGGTTGGTTGTTAATTCACGGGTTGGTGTACTTAGTGTCACAAACATCTCGGGGTAGATGGATGCACGATGTTTGTTGACCCTTGCTCGAGCGTATTTAAGGTGATTAGACTTGGATGTTCAAGAAGTGGATATATACAATAAAGGATGGAAGGTTGGGCATATATCACTACCTATATTTAAAGGAGTTACGTTCTTGTGCTCAATATAGGTTCTAAATCACAAATTTAGTGCAAGTATAAGTCGCGGACTTGTCCTTTCTCAAGCTTCATCAAGTGATTGTTGTTTCTCAAGCTTCTAATGGGATTGTAGTACAAGATCTTCTCAAGAGGTGGTCAGACTTAAAGACAGGAGGTGGTTTGTTCAGAGACGTGTTTTAACCCGTTACACATTCCATAGTTAAACATATTTCAACAAGCGGTGTTGGCATATTATGAGCTTCAGGGAATTTTTAATCTGCTAAACCATTGATGAGGAGACAAACGAGGGGTTACTACAAGAGAGTCTTAATCACCATCTTCGTTGGAGTAGCTTTATTTGTAACTTTCCATATATTGTGCCTGACAAATTCACAAACATCATGGACTCTCAGCTTTGGCAAAAAGGTCATTTCATGCCCTTTTTGAGGGGGAGAATTAGCACGTGTTTCCTAGCGGTTCCTTCTCTAGCGGTGTGAATCTTAGCGGTTCCGGTTACAGCGGGTCAGATCGTATCGGTTCTGTCTCCAGCGGTTTGTATCTTAGCAGTTCCGGTTTCAGCGGGTCAGATCGTAGCGGTTCAGGATTCAGTAGTTCAGTCTCCAGAGGTTTGAATATTAGCGGTTCCAGTTTTAGTGGTTTAGCTTTCAGCGGTTTGGGGTTTAGCTATTTGCCTAAGATTTCAGAGTACGACAACTATTCCATGCACTGCACCGATATCATCCAAACATCTGGGTCAGAAAGCTATGTTTGATTGGACTGACTATGAGTCATGGGCACTGCTAAGAATTAGCGCATGTTTCTTCTCCCTTCGACTATTCAACCGCACAAAATGATCTCGAAGTTAATTTTGTATTCCTTGCTTGAGAGTGAAGTTGAATTTCACGAAAGAGTCTACCTATTTTATCTTGAAATCGGGGATGGTTGGATGCATGATTTCAATGATAACTTGCTCATGCTTAAGATGTAAGTTGAAGACTTGGGTTATCTAGTTTCCAGAAGTCGGGGTGGATGGTTGAAGACCTGGTTAACTATCACTTAAAGGAGATACATTGTAGTACTCAGTGTCACACGTAGAAGACGTTGTGGATAATTGCAAGAGGTGATGAAAGTCTCATACTTTGTCAGGATAACATTAAGTACTTAGAGACTTTACACCGTTCTTTCAACAACAGTGCAAGCTTAGGTAACAAATTTGAGTAATTCTACTTCATTCGCAGTACTGGTATATTGGGTTTCCTTCATCAAGTGGTCACGATTAGTTGTTTGTGTTCGAGGTTGGTTAGTTGGACGAAAGTTTTAAAAGTTGTGATGTGCTCAGTAATTCTCACGGGATGTTCTTAACACAAACTGATATTCACCAAAAATGAATCAGTCATGCCACATCCAATCTGTTACTGTCTCACGGTTTCTTCTTGGTTTTGTAAAATCCCGCGAAAGAACTTATTTCTCGGTTTAAACCATAGATTTGTAAAATCCCGTGATGATGGGCTATGCGCTCTTGACCAGGATCGGGTTAAAACCATTATCGAAGTTCAGTTATAACATCACAAATGGCTGGATCGAGGCATTTAATTGACAAGATGTGACTACGGGGTTAGTTCAGTATTATTTATTTGAGGCTGAAGTGAAATTTCATGGGTGCGTGTACTTAGTATCTGAAGATATCGGGGAGGTTGGATGAAGATTCTTCGAGATCCTTGTTCGAGCTTTCAATACAATGACAAGGACTTGGATATCTAGTTATTTTTTCTTTCTCCCTATTATAAAATAACTATCACTTTAAGGGGTCACGTTGTAGTGCTCAGTGTCACACGAAGTTGTGGATATCCAAGAGGTGATGTATGTCTTATACTTGATGGTTGGTTGGTTGAAGAGTATAGAGTACTTAGGGATTCGATGTTGCACGAAGTCTCTGCACCGCTCTTTGTCTCGCATTAGCACAAGTTTAAGTCACAAGTTCGGGTTATGTTACTTCAGTCTCAAGTTCATCATATTGGGTTTTTCTCCATCAGTGGTCACGTCATCAAGCCGACAAAATGATAATGGGGTTGGTAACGAGTTAGATGAGAGAAGTAGTAAAGAGAGAGATAATGACGTCTGTACACGTCAGTGCAGGCCTCGTTCTTCAACATAATGACGTCTGTACACGTCAGTACAGGCCTCGTTCTTCAACATAATGACGTCTGAACACATCAGTTCAGGCCTCGTTCATCAAAGAAAAGAAAAGTGTACACTTGAGTGCACTTTATCTTCAAAAGAAGAGGAATCTTCTTATTTTATGGCCATTCTCATCAACAAGTTTCATGCTCTTTCCGTGCTTATTCAGTCTTCAAGTGGATCGGCGCACATTGGAGTATACTCTTATTCACTTATTCAACCAAAAATTGCAGTTGACAGGCATATGCAATTTTTGAGGGGGGGGGGGAAAGGGTGAATAAACAACATGTCAGTCTTCAAGAACCGTCAAGTGGAGCTGCTTACCGTTGATGGTATTCATATTCACTCGTTCAATCATCAAAAATTACAGTTGGCAGGCATATGCTATTTTTGAAGGGGGGAGGGGGGGGGGAAAGGGTGAATAATCTACATGTTGTTTGATGATTGAGAAATGGTCATACGACTCCTGAATATGTCAGTTCAGGAGTCGTGCAAACCATGTTTCTCCAACACTGCTTCTTCCGTCTATCAAGGTGTTGAAGAACATGGTCATGGAATGCTAATCGACATCTTCTCACGGGCTGATTCAATCAGCAACAAAGGGTTTCTAGTCAATGCTTCATGTATACGTCATTAGGCTACATGTACACATCATGATGATGATTCCGATTAGTCGTAACCATCATGGGGGAGAGAAATGTGTACACCAAGGACGCACAACAGGTTCACGTGATCGGGCTTTATACTGCTTCCGAGTTGAAGTTATTCCGGTGTTGATAACCGCAGAGATGATCAGTGGTTCAACTTATTACCTTGGTATTATCGTTTCGCTTTTACGTAATGGGCTGATTAATCGTAACCATCAGGGGAGAGAGAATGTGTACATCAAGGACGCACAACAGGTTCACGTGATCAGGGCTTAATATCCAAGGATGGATACATACTATAGAGGATCAGTGGTTCAACTTGTTACTTTGGTGTTATACTTAAGACTGAAGAAGGTCGAGTCGTCAGTCTACTCTTCATTCTCTGTTGGGTGTTATCATCTCATGTGTAAGCTGCGGGCTGATGGGTTATATGTAAGGTTACTGGAAGGCATTTGGTGAGATGAAGATGATTGGTATTATGTTCCTCCACATTGGGCAATCTAGAAGAAGGTCAAGTCTACAGTCTTCTCCATATTAAAAAATATTGAGTTCTTTTCTCACAACTTGATATTTAACTTAATCCCATGACAGTTCTTGTTTGATGAGTTGTGGAGTTAAGTTAGGTTCAAGTTGTTCTGTAGTTTAAGGTTAGGTCCAACTTGATTTTAACCTAATCTCATGACAGTTCTTGTTTGATGAGTTGTGAGGTTAAGCTGAAATCAAGTTGTTACTGGGCTTAAATTTGTGGTTTAGCTTAACCTCATGACAGTTCTTGTTTGATGAGTTGTGGGGTTAAGCTAGATTTCAGTTGAGGCTCAACTTAAACTAACGAAAAGATGCCTAAGGTTTTTGACGACATTACTCAAGGACGGGAGTGTTAGAAGACTAAAGACGGCATGCATTTGGTTATCTAAAGACTTCTTCACATTATGGGTGTTCATCCAAAGTCTTCTTTCTATTATGGGTGTTCATCAGAAAGGTTGTCATATTGGGGGAGAGCACTAATTAGGGGAGAGTGAAAAGCTTGAATTAATCCCTAATTAAATGTGCTCACGTTACTCTTCAGCAAGTCAAATGATGGAAGCGGAAACGATTCAGGATGCTGAGGAGTAATGGTTTTTGGTTCGTATCCTTGTATATATTTTGCTTCTTACATTCTTTTTTCATATCTTATACCATTTTGTGAATAGATATATAGAAATCTTGCTAATTGTAAATAGAGAAACGTAAAATCAGAAAAACCATAAAAATTAAAAAATTAGAAAAGACCAAAAAATAGTTTCATCTAGGCATGTCTTCTGTTTATCGATAACATTTACGGACTTAGAAATGTCATTCAATAATGGCACGGGTCTTTAAATGAAGCTCGAGCAGAAGTTAAAATGGATGGTTAAAACATGTCTAAATGGCTTGCTATTACTTTAGATAGCAACCCGAGCTTCAAAATGGGGAAAGCACGTCGCCAAAAAGACGGCTGTTCCTTCAACTGGGTGATGTTCACCTGGGCATGGATTACTTTATATCCATGTTTCTTCGATCTGATGTACATTTTAGTGCATCATTTCTTGAAAAAGAAGAGAAGTCTTCTTTGTATACAAATAGTTTTCATTCTATGATTCTTTTGAAAATTATTTGTGAGACACTTGGTGAATATGTGTTGTATGAAATTTGTTTAAACTTGGATTATGCATAAAATGTGTCACTCAATCAACGACTACAAATCTTTAATACGGGTCATTGATTGAGGGGGAGAGTGAATTCAAATTTTATATCATCAAACGGGTTTCTTGGTTAAATCATACTTGTTGAAATGGTTTTGCAGTTAATGGGGTATTAGTTGAAGAGGATCTTGCTAAAATTTTATATCAAATGGCCAAATGTGTGAATTGCTAGAAAGTTTAGGTCATTATGTGCAATATGCTTATAGTTTCCTAGCTTTATATATCTAGAAGGTTCATTTGTGTTACTTTGGAATCCTCGTGTAATCCCCTAAATACTTTAAGACTCAAAACCTAAAAGAAGTAAGAAAACCAGTTGCAGTTGATGTTTTTGAATACTCCTATGACATGTGTATGATCTGAATGAATGAGTTTCAACTGTTGTTTGACTCTTGTTAGTCGATTACTGCTTAATTGTTGTTGATATTGTGCATATGTTCTCAGGATTCGCTTAGGTATATAGCTATCATGATAGAATCATGTTCCTAAGATCCTGAATTGAATATTGAAATCTGTGTGAATTGCCATGCTCATGATTGCTACTTGCTCTTCATGCTAGATAGTAGTTTGACGTATTTCCTGACTGTGGTTTGATTAAATGAATTTGGTATAATAATGTGGCAAGCTGCTGAAGGGTAGCTATTAAGGAATAGTGTATCTGTATGTATGTATATCTGTGTTGATAATCTTATGCAGATTCCATAGCCAAAATGAATGTGCCAGTTCCCATTCTAACCATTTGATCAGACGTTCAAACTCTATTGATTGGCTCGGAATTCACCACAACAACAACGTCGGCAACAACAACAACACCAACAACAACACTTTCACCACCACCACCGCCATTCATTTATTTTGGTCTCGCCAAGTGGGGATCAACTACATTTGCAAAAGATTTGTTGGTGGATGGATGATTGATGTTGACCACTGATTCACTTAGAAAAGCGGATGATTACATTGTCTGCACAAAAAGGTCAATATCATTTGTGTTATAAAAGTTATCTTGTGCATAAAAAGCAGTGAATCTCCCTCTTAGATTAAGGGGGAGCATAGTATGTTCCATCATCAGACTACATTAAATTGGACACATTTTCTCCCACATTTTCTAACTTATTTAAATCAATTGGGATCACAAATCTCAAAAGGTTTGAAATTTTTGATCGGGGGAGAGAATGTGATTTAAATATGAAACCTGATGAAAATGTGATGTTTTGGACTTAAATGTAAGCTCTCCCATATGTGCTAAACTCTTTCGTATATCGATGCACATATTGAGGGGGAGCGAATTGACAAAAAGGATTTGGCATGCATCTTATGTGAGCAAGGCTCAGACTTCACCAATGAATTGACGATAGCTAAAGTCAGTAGTCGAAAGGACATGTCCTGGACGGGTAATAATTTCAAGTCAGTTTATCTGGTGATGTAAGCGTGTCTCGCAAAGGAAGTGTCTGAGTAGAATGTACCGATTTCGAGCGATCTTCCTTGAATGTGATCTGGACGGGTAATAATTTCAAGCTAGTTTACTAGTGATGTAAGCTTGTCTCGCGATGATCTTGTTCTTGGAAAATCAATCAATTCAAAAGTGCGAGCTTCACCTGACATGTGCAAATTTATAAAACAATCATTTGAGCACATGTTGAGGGGGAGCATTTGAAAAATATAAAACTCTCAAGTGTTAGAAAAAATGTGTTTCAGAATCATGAACACTTTGAGAGATTTTTTCAAAGATTTGGTTTATGGCAATCGTGGAAGTACACCAAAGACCGACCATTTTAATGAATGTATGGAGTTATAAGGATGGTTAGGTGATGACCTCAAATAAGTACATTTTATTACTATCATTTATCCTATTAATTTGACTTGTTTTACTATATTATGTATGAGGATTGATACTTAATCGTTTACTTTTGTAATTCTCAGGTAAAAACAAGCATTTGGTGAAACTTAGCTATTTTGGACTAATTAAGGAGCAAAACGTGCATAAAGTGAAAGTCTACTGACATGGACAAGATCAAGTCAATTCTGCTCCAGATGCGCCGCATCTCACTCTCAACATGCGCCGCATCTCTATCAAGATATCACCAGATACGATCCAAGATACAAGAGGACATGCGCCGCATCTAATAAAGAGTTACGCCGCATCTTCTGGCGGTGTACGAATATTCCTGAATATTATAATCTTGGACCCCACGCGAAGTTAAGTACATGCGCCGCATCTACTTAGTAGATGCGCCGCATCTTCCCTCAGACAGAAACTATAAATACCCCGTAGACCAGACGAATTAAAGAGTTCCAAAAACCCTAACACCGAAGACCGAACAGTAGGAACAAAGGACGAATTCAGTCAAGGAGGCAGCACAAGACACACCCAAATCAAAGATACAAGAGCTGTAAGAAGGTGCTGCATGCATTTAATTCATTAAGTAGTTTTGTTTTATTGTGTTAGCAAACTTTAATTCATCAAGATTGGTGGCTTGTGTAATGTGACAACGGAAAGATTGCACTCCCTTTAATACTTGCTTTCCCATCAATTAAAGTTTATATGTTGATGTCTTTGGTTACTACTTATTAGTGCATTGATAACCTCTGTATTTATTAGTGGCTTGCGGGCATTTGACTGCGGGACATAATGTGGCTCCCACGGTTGTTTCTAAATTGATCACTTAGGAATAACTTTTAGACATAAGTAATCATTAAGGGTTTACTCGCCGATAAGAATAGGATCAACGAGAAAGGATTAACTACATACACTTCATATAAAGCTATCAATAAAACAAGTGACAATCTACTTAATTATAAGGACAGCCCTCTTATTGTCTCGAGTATCTATCTGTGTACGTGTGTGCTACTTGCTGATTCGTGCCTATTGGTTTATTTTATTATTTTAATTGCAACAAACCGTGCCAGTCTCTCAGGCTGAAACCCCCTTGCGTTAGGATATTAAAATACTGATTAGAATAACGAGATAATACGTTCCACTCTTAGTGATCGACACTCTACTTACCATTATCTTCATACTGACCGGGTACACTGCTCGTTAAGTGTGTGTGTTATTGATAAGTCGGCTAAATATAAATTTAAAACTTGAGTAGGCATTAAAACTGCTAAACCGCAACGACACATCACGCGCATCATTAGGTTAGGCTCAAGTTCCCACGATCCAGCCAGAGCTGGAGGGATCTACCCAGGGACAATCCACTAGTTAGTGTAGAAGTCCTTAGGTATGATTAAAAAGGAGAAAAGTGGATAAGGGAAAAGTGCCGACTGAGATGGAGCTAGTACTGGAACAAACCCAACAAGGTGCTAGTTATGAAGTCTCGGTAAGCACTGAAGGGGTTGAAGAATGAAAAAGAAATGTAAAGATGAAGGGTGAAAAGAAAGAAGCCCTCCTTACACTTTAGGCAGAAACCGGGTCAATTCATATGCTGTCAGAATCACTTAGTTGATTACTGACATTGAAGACAAAGTATCATGGACCCAGTGATACGCTGCACAACCCTCCCTAGCCACTCAAGGTCCCTCAAAGGATTCTTGTTTCAATTGTCACGGAGTTCAATACATTTCTATCATCTCTCTCACTCCGAGTTAGATGATATTGAAAAGGTGGCAGTTCTCTCCAGCCTCCGCTCACTAAATCAAAACGCACTATCGAGTCTAGTGCCACGAGATTCATAATAAGATCTCATAGGGACACTAATATTTCTACACTGGTTGTTCAACATTAAGGACACTAGTTGTAAACTCATGAGTCCTACGCAGATCTTAGCAATCTGCCAGAACATTTATGAGAGAATTTACTAATGTAATTCTCAATGATTGAATGGAAATTCCTGCCAGGGTCAACATCAAGCAGCCTTGAAAGCAGGTCACTTCGGTAATTCCCTGTGGATTACGCTTAGTGATCGCGGCGGTTTCAAACGGTCTATAGTCGTGGAGTGATCTCCAGCGACTCACCTAATCGTTGACGTGCTACGGTTCGATCTTAAAAAGCCCTCTGTGGGTTTTCGATTAGGAACGGTCTTGGTAAGGATTAGAGAGAGTTTTCACACTATGCTGTTAACAATCTCGAAGTCCAAACCTGTAAGTACCGGTCGATTTGTTGCTAACTGTCGTATGCAGGAACTTCTGGCGATTGTAGCTGGAATGCTGTAGCTGGTTGCTGTTGTAGCTGGTTGCAGAAAAGATGCCAATCCTCTACCACATGTTTACACTACATCATCATCTTAAACAAAGAAGTCATGATCAATCTAAAAAGACCTTCAACACTGCTTCCGTAACTCTGAAGCTAAAGATCATGATCCAGAAAAGTGTGAGCATGTCGACACAACATACACAATCTATTACCACATGTTCACTCTACTCCATCATCATATTCAAAGATGTCATGACAACCTAAAAGACCTTCAACACAGCTTCTGCAAACTCTGATGCTAAAAGTCATGACCCTGACTAGAGTGAGCATGTCGGCTCTAAGAATAACACATCACGTGGTGACATACTGCTGAAAGATGACTTGAAGACAAACGTTGGATGACGAACTCAAAGAATTCTCAAAGATCATCCAAGACAACCGATCAGTCATCAAAAGATTACTGCTGAATGCACAAAGTTTCAAGACGTTGAAGAATCGAAGACTACGAGCTATGAAGTCAAGATCAAAAGATCAAATGCTAGAATTCGAAATATTATTTCCGGGGTGACCTCCCTTAGGGGGAGATTGTTAGGAATATAAATATTCATATGAAGGTTCGGTCACCCCGAGTATCTATTTAGCATTTACATAGCTCGTAGGCTTATTTATATTAGCTTTGTATTATTAGTATTAGTATTAATATTATTAGTCGTATTTATATTTGTGGAGTGGGTCGGGGCTTTCCCCACTGTCAGCTCACTCCACAGCCTACTAGGGGCACAAATATTAGTAAGTATATAAACCCTTCCCACACATGGGAAGGGTGGAACTCTTCTCACACTTAATCTAATTTTTACATTTTGCTTTGAAAGAGTCTCCCACCTTTCTCTAACTTCATCTTTCTAAACTCCATGGATCTATTCTTTCATAACACAAGACCACCCGAATCATCCACACAATCAAGATGGTTATATTCTACATGAAATATAATTCACTCAACACTCATTGCTCAGTCATGATCTAAATATTACCATAAGCTTGTATAAGAAACAAAACTCCACAGACGTGGCGTAAGCACCAAGTGTAAACATCTAAGAGGACTTTTATTTGGGTTTAAGGCTTCAAAGGTTATATAAGACTTATGTGCAACTATCTCATGCAAAACATAATAGCTCGCTAACAACGAATTCTTGCATCATCAAATAACGGATGGTCACTAGATCGTACCTTGGTTCGCTAACAACGTTACTTGCATAACAGATGGTCACCAAAACACGCTCTAGCTTGCTAGCAACGTTACCTAATTCCTCAAGAAATCGGATGGTCACCACATGTCAATACACTTGATAATTTCCACAAAATCAAATAGGTAGGGATAAGACATGGGATATATATATATATTTATGAAATTGGTTTAAAATAAAAACTTTACAAATAGTCAAAGTCTACAACCAATTGCTACTAGCTACATCAACCATTTTCCTTTGAATTCGAGAACTATCCTTGATCGATATCTGACTTTTATAGCTCATTGGCTATTCCTGTCACCAAACAATTGCAATTACTTATTTTATTTTTTCTCTTTTTCCTTCTCTTCTTTTCTTTCATCATTTTTTTTTTAATTTTTTTATTTATTTTTCGATCATAATACCAATAGTTCTTCCATGAGATTATCATGGAGTTCGCAACTTCTCATTTTCAAGGATTCCCACATAACAACCATCTTTCCTTGTAGCTAGTAACCAACCAAGACTTGACTATGGGTAAGGTTAAGGCTAAAAGTGTAAAATATTTTTATATTTTTCTGGTGTAACAAAATGAAAATGAATGGCTCAGAGGGTGTACTAATTGTATCTAGCACTAAAATTGAGTGCTAACAAAGGGGTTTTATATAAGTGGTTAACTAACCGATGTGGCTAGCTAATATATCATTAGATGTAAAATGGAAGGCCATTTGGTTTAACTCCTAAGGTTGCCTCTTATCACACGAATACACTTATATCATACAAGGTAATCTTACTGCGGTCTGGTAATGATTTGCATGTACAAGTTCTAGAATAAATAAGATCACCGGCACACTCATAGCAAAAAGATCAAGCATAAAAGATGTATGCTATATGAAATAGGCTTAAATCCCCACAATTTAGTGGAATGGGCTATAATTGTGTTAGCAATGTTATCAATCCTAAAAATGGATCGCAATATCAATCAGGACACATCTCGAATTTTCAAAAATTACATGTTCTATTAGTGGATTAATCTAGTTATTCCTAAATGTGTGAAAACAACTAGATTATAGGGGTAAACAAATTAAAAACTAGGCTAAAAAATATAAAAAAAAATTAAAATCCAGTTTCATTTTCCTATTTCCTCCCCCCCCCCACACTTAAGTTTGATATTGTCCTCAATGTAAAGAACGATGAACCATAAAAATAGGGAAATGGAACACAAAAAAAATGATACTGCCTGAACCTCGGAATCTATATCAGGCTCTAAATCAAATATTGAGATCGAATGATTCCACATCTTCAAGATCAAGCATCCTAACCTGCATCAATTATTAAAACAAAAACACACAAAATGCAAAGTATTTTTGTATTTTATTATTCATATTAGTAAGACCCCCACACTTATGGTGAAACCATTGGGGCATAAAAGTAAACAAACAATTTAAAAACACACAGGTTGCCTCCCGAGAAGCGCTAAATTTATTAATGAGTCATCAGCCCGACTCAATCTTTCTTACTTTCGTGGTTTATATTCGGAATTCTTCCCCGACTTCTTTGGAATATACACCACATTGCCTTTTACTATTCCTTTTCCGGTTTTATCAATATCATGTAACTTTGCAGTATTGCAAGTTCTAGGGAGAACATCCCAGATGTAACCAGTTTCCGCAGCCCATGGTATTACTTTTTTATAATCAACTGGAAAAGGTGCCATAAATGGAATAGCAGTGTATTTCTTTTCATCGAGCAGTTCAAGTGGGATTTCTTCACTTGATAATTCATTCAATTGCTCTTCATCATGGTAGAGTTTGATACGATGTCCATTAACAATGAAAGTTCCACCGTGCTTGTCATATAATTCGACATATCCAGATGGAAAACCATGTTTTACCAAGAATGAACCAAACCATTTGGTTATGAGCTTAGGAGCTTTGAATTTATATCTAGAATTGAACAAAAGAACTTTGTCCCCGGCCTTGAATTCTTTCCGGATTCTTAGTTTCCTATCATGATAAGCTTTTGTTCGAGCTTTGCCCAGCATGGAATTCTCATACGCCTGGAGTCTTAATTCATCGAGTTCATGTAATTGCAAGTATCTTTTTTCTCCAGCGATTTTGAGATCGGGGTTACATTATCTCAACGCCCAGTAGGCGCGGTGTTCAATTTCAAACGGCAAATGACAAGTTTTTCCATATATGAGTCTATATGGAGTTGTACCGATTGGAGTTTTATATGCCGTTATAAACGCCCATAGAGCATCATCGAGTTTCCTTGATCAAACAGAAGGATTATCCTTTACTGTTTTTTCAAGTATTCTTTTCAAAGCTCTATTGGTGTTTTCAACTTGACCACTGGTTTGAGGATGATATGCTGTTGAGAAACGATGGTGGACTCCATATCGTTTCCTAGCTTATCCCATTTGACGGTTACAGAAGTGAGTTCCTCTGTCACTTATTAAAGCTTTTGGAATTCTGAATCGAGAGAAAAGCTTTTTAAGAAAATTCACAACTACTCGTGCATCATTTTTGGGTAAAGCCTCTGCTTCTGCCCATTTAGAGACATAATCAATTGCAACGAGGATGTATTCGAATTTATGAGATTTAGGAAAAGGACCCATGAAATCAATTCCCCAAATATCAAATATTTCAGAAACTTGTATGCTCTTTTGTGGCATTTCGTCTCTACGAGAAAGACTACCAGACTTCTGGCATGCATCACAATTTTGCACAAGCGTGTGTGCTTCTTTAAAAATTGTTGGCCAATAAAATCCCGCATCAAAAACTTTTTTCGCGGTTGTGGATGGACCGTAATGTCCTCCAGTTGGGCCGTGATGACATTCATCTAGAATTTTTCGGGTCTCTGAACCATACACGCATCTTCTAATTATCCCATCGGGACACATTTTAAATAGATACGGTTCATCCCAAAAATAGTATTTCAGGTTTGCGAAAAATTTACTACGCTCAGCGTGAGATAGACCTTTTTGTAATATTCTTCCAGCTAAATAATTTGCATAATCTGCAAACCATGGAACTTCTTCTTCATCAATTCCCATAAGGGTTTAATCGGGAAAATTATCATCAATTTCTTCTTCACCGAGTTCCTCTAAATTAGGATTTTCTAATCTAGATAAATGATCTGCTGCAACATTTTCTGCACCTTTCTTATTCTGGATTTCTATGTCAAATTCTTGAAGCAATAAAATCCATCGGAGAAGACGCGGTTTGGCATCTTGTTTGGCAAATAGATATTTAAGAGCTGAATGATCAATGAATACAATTGTCTTTGATAAAACAAGATAAGAACGAAATTTGTTAAATGCAAAAAACAACTAAGCCAAATCTTCCTTTTCAGTTACTGTGTAGTTTTGTTGGGCACTATTCAAGGTTTTGCTAGAAAAGTAAATAGGACAAAAGTTTTTTCCTTCTCGTTGCCCTAATACTGCCCCAACAGCATAATCGCTTGCATCGCACATAAGTTCAAATGGCAGCGACCAATTTGGTGAAACCATAATCGGTGCATTTGTTAACTTATTTTTGAGTCTTTCGAATGCCTTGATGCACTCTTCATTGAAATCAAATATTAAATCTTTTTCGAGAAGCTTCGTCATAGGATGAGATATTTTCGAAAAATATTTGATGAATCTGCGGTAAAATCCCGCATGTCCCAAGAAACTCCTAACGCCTTTGACGTTAGTCGAAGGTGGTAATTTAGCAATAGCTTCAATTTTTTCTTTGTCAACTTCAATTCCCTCGCTTGAAATCTTGTGACCAAGCACAATGCCTTCTGTCACCAAAAAATGACATTTTTCCCAATTAAGCACGAGATGAGAAGTTTTGCATCTTTCAAGCATTTTGTCAAGATTGGAAAGGCATGACTCGAATGAGCTCCAAATACCGAGAAATCGTCCATGGAGGTTTCAAGCATATCTTGAAAAATAGCAATCATGCATCTTTGAAATGTTGCTTGTGCGTTACAAAGAACAAAAGGCATACACCTATACGCATATGTACCAAAAGGACATGTGAATGTGGTCTTTTCTTGATCAGCTGGATCAATTGGAATTTGGAAATAACCGGAAAATCCATCGAGAAAACAAAAGAATTTGTTCCCCGCAAGTCTTTCCAACATTTGATCCATGAATGGTAAGGGAAAATGATCTTTCCTGGTGGCGTCATTTATTTTTTGATAATCAATGCACACTCGCTAACCAGTTATGGTTCTGGTAGGAACAAGTTCATTACGTTCATTAGTCACGACAGTTGTTCCTCCTTTCTTAGGAACACAGTGAACAGGACTCACCCATGAACTATCCTCAATGGGATAAATAATTCCAGCATCAAGAAGTTTGATTATTTCTTTCTTAACAACTTCCTTCATATTTGGGTTGAGTCTTCGTTGTCTTTGAACAACGGGTTTCGAATCGTTTTCAATATTTATTTTGTGTTTGCAAAAGTTTGGACTTATTCCACGAATGTCAGAAGTTTTCTAGGCGAAAGCTTCTTTATGCTTTTTATGTATAGAAGCAAGACGTTCTTTTTCATCGGGTTTAAGTGCTGAAGATATGACAACTGGAAGAAGAGAATTTTCTTCCAAAAATGCATATTCCAGATGATCAGGAAGAGGTTTCAAGACTAGATCCATTGGCGGATCTTCAATTGAGGTTTTGATTCTCATATCATCATTGAATTCCAACTCAAAGTTGGTATTTTCTTCCTCAGAAATTTCTTCGGTATCTATCTGCATAAATTCAGCGAATTCTCTGTCGAGATCTTCATCACTGATTTGCCCAGACGTTTTATGAGTCTTAATTCTTTCGTCAAGAAACTTGTCGAATGTTTCCTCCGTTATTTCATCGATAACATCAATGCTATAACAAGTATCATCATTTTCATGAGAATATTTCATGGCTTGATTTATCGAAAAAGAAATTATTTCATCCCCAACTCCAAGGTTGAGTTCTTTATTTTTCACTCGAATGATAGCATCTGCTGTGTTTAGGAAAGGTCTTCCTAGAATCAATGGAACTTTGCTATCTTCCTCCATTTCGAGGATCACAAAATCAACAGGAAAAACGAATTGCCCAACTTGAACAAGCATGTTTTCAGCTACTCTAACAGGATATTGGATAGTATGATTTGCTAAACGTATACTCATTCTTGTGGGTTTCAACGTATCGATCGAAAGCTTCGCATACAATGAGTATGGCGTAAGATTGATACTTGCACCGAGATCGGCTAAAGCATCACAAGTGATTGAATTTCCCAGAGTAGATGGGATAAGAAAACTTCCAGGATCACCGAGTTTTTTTGGTAGTTTATTTTCAATAATGGCTATGCAATCTTCATTCAAGAAGGTAGCGGAAATGTTTCCATTTAACTTTTGTTGCTCACAAGTTCTTTCAAAAACTTCCCATAGTTGGGCATTCCAGCTAGGACATCCACAAGAGGAACGTTGATCCTAACTTCTTTGATTAAGTCAATGAACTTTCCATATTGCTCTTCCATCTTTTCTTTCCTCAAACGTTGAGGATATGGAATTCTTGGTTTATACGCTTTAAGCTGTGGAGTATGTTTAACAACTGGTGTAGGAATTGGTTTGTTATCGTTTGCTTCTTCTTCTGCTTCATCCTAACTATCATCATGAACGTTAGTGGTTATTTGGGTTGGGTTGGATGGTGGATCATAGGATAGACCACTACGAGTATATACAACATTTACATGCTCATTCCTTGTTTGAGATGGACGATAAGTTCCAGATGATGATGGTTTGGGTTTGTTTGAGTATTGCTTGGCAAGGTACCAGACGGTCTTGCAGCAAGTTGATCAGAAAGACGACCAAATTTGGTTTCAAGATCTTGGATAGAAACTTGATGCTTCTTTTGACCTTGTTCGACTTTGCTTTTGAGCATGAAGAACTGATTTTTCATGAATTCATTTGTTTGCTTTTGGGCATGCACGAATTCACGCATGGTTTTTTTGATTCAGATTCTTCATTTTTTGTTTCACGTGATTGTGATGATGAATGGTTATCATCACGAGAAGATGTCTGACGATTGTCTTCACGAGTTTGGGGATTACGGTTATCATCCCTTGGTGGACGATCTTGCCAATCTCTAGAATTTCTACCGTAGTAGTTTCCACGATATCCTCCATAAACATAATTGACTTCGGCTTCGGGACCTCCCATGGGTTTGTCATCACACTCGGATGATGAGTGATTTCCACCACAATGAGTACATCCCTCACGCATTTCTTTGATTTCTTTTTGGATATTTTGGAATTTAGAATCGATTTTAGAGGTGAGATCTTTCATCATATCCATGATTTTGGAATTTTCATTTGTTCCTTCGGTGAATGCAACGGATTTTTGTTGAGGTTTTATTTTTGAATCCTTAAACCAATCGAACTTAAGAAGTACACGGTCTTCTAGTAAATTATAAGCTTCGTTAGGGGTCTTATAAAGGAAAATTCCTCCGGCATCAAGTATGCCTTGAGTTGTGTCATCGAGACCATGGTAAAAGATTTGAATGATATTACCACGAGACAATCCACGCCCATGACAACTTTGGAGCATGTTTTTCATTCGAAGCCAAGCTTCGACAAGATTTTCTCCTTCCTTTTGAGTAAAGCTACAAATTTCACCTAAGAGACGATTAAACATGGCCGGTGGAAAGAAACGTACAACAAATGCTTCTCTCATTTGGTCACAAGTTGTGATCACTCCGGGGCTTAATTC
The DNA here is from genome assembly GCA_021014915.2 of Artemisia tridentata subsp. tridentata. Lineage (NCBI taxonomy): Eukaryota > Viridiplantae > Streptophyta > Magnoliopsida > Asterales > Asteraceae > Artemisia > Artemisia tridentata. The sequence goes on from CP139502.1 coordinate 278,756,717, forward strand.
GTTATACCAAATTTTCGCTTCTCCGGTGAGAGACGATGGAAAAAGTTTAAGACGGATTGCATTTGCGTCGGTAGTTCCATAACGAAACATGTCACAAATTTCAAGAAAATCGGCGATATGTTTGTGTAGATCGAATTTAACTCGACCATCAAATTGGCTGTCTTTAATCATCGAGAGATGATGACCTTTGATAGTAAAGTTTTCTCCAAGATTAATGGGAACAACGGCGGCTGCGGGTGTAGGAGCTACAACCCTATTGGTATCCCACATAGGTCGATCGTCGGCCATTGGAAATGGTAATTCAAGAAAAAGATTAACGATTGGATGAACTTCGGAAAGGTTTTCAAATGGTAGGTTAACGGTTCTTGGAATTCTTTGATCGGGTGGAATGAATGAAGTTCTCTTTTTACGAAATAAACTTTCGGGGTCAGACAATGGTGTGCTCAATTCGTCGCTTGAAGAGCGAGTGGTCATGCACGAGAAAAACGAGCCTTATCGAAAAGAAAGAAAAAAAACTAAATTTTAAAAGCATTTTTTTTAATGAACCGGCCGGTTGGAAGAATGAACTGGACGGTTTGGAGAAATGAAGGGTTACCGAGAGGATGAACCGGACGGTTGGAAGATTGAACCGGCTGTTAGAAAATATATATATATTTTTTTATTTAACGAAGGTTAAACTGCCGCGGTCGAGGTTTGGACCCGGCGGTTTGGATTTTTTAAATTTTTACCGAGAGCTTGGACCGAGGTTGGAATGTACGGCGGTTCGTCATTTTAGATTTCGCGAGTTGAACCGCCGCGTTGGGGGATAAACCGGCGGTTTGCAGAGAATTTTTTTTTTTTTTTTGAAAACAAATTTTCTTTTTAGATCCACGATGACGAGTACGATTTAAAAAAAAATTATAAACAAAAACTTACAAAAAAAACGTGATAAAATCCCCGGCAACGGCGCCAAAAACTTGATGTGCTCGTTTCGACTGCAAGTTTTAAATTTATAACACGATCTACCAATGATTCAAACGAAACACATACGAGCAAGTATGCTCGTCCGTGTGTAGTAAGAGATAATATGGTAAGCCGAGGTCGTTCACTAGGATTTGTTTAGTTTTTGGGATGTGAGTTTTTGAATATAATATCGAGCTTAATTAACGATTCTAATAGCAAGCAAATAATGATGATGTAAATTCAATATATTAAAGCTACACTTGCCTAGACTAGTTTTGCAGAATTATTTTGATATGATTATGACAATGGTTCCATTTGATTATGATCAATGAATTAGGTAGTGTTCTAATTCGATTAGTGGGTATACTAATCCTATTGTTTCCAACACTTTCAATCCTCATCAAGATTTTTAGATGACAAAAACAATTTTTAAGATTTGATCAACCAAGACTAACACAACTCAATCACTTGATTCGCTTTCGTTTCCCAAGCAATTGACAACCACACTATTTTAGTTTTCCAAGTTTAACCAAGTTACTCATGAAATGGTCAATACATAAGGTAACACCCTCATAGACAAAGGTTTACAACTAATTGACTAACAATGTCTTTTTCAACCCATTACACTTTTAGCAATTAACCAAACTTGACAACTCTTTGGTGGAGAAAACTCTTAATAGCACAATTCGATCTTAGTATTAGCTTTTCGTTTAACTAGAACCAATGAGTCATAATCAATCAAGAATCATGTCACAAACATCATCTAGGCAAGTGCTCAAGGCACTTAGCCACTCATGGCAAACAAAGAAATAACCACAAGAAATTTATCACTTGAAAACATAATTAAAAAGTATTACATAAGTTGTAATGATGATTACAAGAATTAGGAACACTTGTGAGACGATCAACAAAGATTCCTTGAATGATTAAATTGATTATTGATGAATGTAAGCTTCTTCTTTTCCTGCGTTTTTCTTCCTTGTCGCCCCTTTGAGTAGGGCGGAGAGAAGCTCCGTGACCGAACCACTATAAATCATCGTGTCCGGCTTGCACTTTCCTTTACTTATTGCTTTACTTTTATACTTGCATCATAGTATGGCTTGATGTTTATGCTTGTGTGACAACTTGTTTTACTATATGCTTTATATTAGTCATAAGACTATAATTGGCATTTTTCATATTATGGCAAGCTTGATTGGATATTTGTTACAAAAGATTTAAAGTTTTTTAATGGTAACGTATTCACCCCCCACCTCTACGTTTTCACAATTGGTATCAGAGCCTCGTGGCTCTTATTTTCAAAACAAATGATTTTTAAAATGGTGTACGATCCATTTATCAAATTACCAATGAAGCAGAATATAATATGAAAAGTGTTTCGTTAATTATACTCAGAAGTTTTGTTGTTAAATATACATTTGTATACAAGATTGAAGGTTTCCTTGAAAATAAATGAAAATGTTTCTTAAAAGAATTTGTAAGTGTCATATTATGTGCTTAGAGCAAAATTACGAAGAAATATGTTTTTGAAAGGAGCGTTTGAGATAACTACAAATTTGTTTGAAAAATCATCTCCGTAAATGTTTAGATAAGTCAAATAAGTAAAAATGATATTAAAATATGTGTATTATATGTTCACTATTAAATCTAGTAAGTCCTACACATTCTCGCTATGCGAAAATACATTTTTTTCATTCTTTGACATTTTTTTCACAGTGGACCACGGATCCCACGGAACCCTTTGAAGGGTTCCTTGCGCTTTGGAAAAGGGTTCCTTGGTCTGCGCAGTCTAAAATTTTTGCAAACTTCAAAAATTCATAACTAATTAATGGTAATTCCGTAGGAGTCGCGGAACCTATCAATTTAAAGGGAATTTAGTCTACTTTCTTTTAAAAATACTCTTATGCCCTAAATCTAATTTGAAGTGAGTAGAATAAATCAAATACTACAGTGTGTCCAAAATATTAAGTTTCGTTTTGACATAGAAACTCAAATTTTTAGTCGGGCAATTTAAGCTAGTATCCTTTGAACATTGATATAATTTTTTTTGAAACTAAAGAATTTTGTGATATTTATATATATAAAGGAAACTAATCAAGCTTGGTATACATCGTCATATTTAAACGTAAAGTGACGAAAAAGTATCTTTCTTTTTATGTTATGCTAAATGCCTACTTGTTTTAGTTTATGTTGGTTGCATATATGTTACTTACTTATTGAAAATTGTTGTTTATACTTGTTTGTTTGTGTAACATGAGTATCAATCTTGTCATTTTATTTATTCGCTTGTTTGATTCTTGCTTATGCATAATAGGACATTTGCTAGATTTTGTGCACTAAGTTGGAAAATTGTTTTTGCATTACTTATAGATTAGATAATTTTCCTTGCATATGTTACATTAAAATCTTGCATAATTCACTTAGGAATGAGAACTAAGTAAAACTAGTCAAGTATTTTGAAAAATGTTATTTCGCACAAACTCCCACCTAATAGTTCAAGTGTTAAAATGTGTCACTACTTTCAATGATTGTCGAAGCATTCAGTATCTTTGAAAAAGGTGTGTGAAACAATGATGTATGAACCATTATATTCCTTGTAGGATGTTAACCTGTTATTTAACGCTTTGTGAACTAACCAAGTGCCTTGTAGGTGGATAACATCATTATGTTATCAATTTTCATTTTTCACGTTTTAGTGAAATTTTTCTAGCCCTCGCATGATCTATACACAAAACATGTGTTTATACCCGTTTTGTGAACTAACCAAGTGCCTTGCAGGTGGATAACATCATTATGTTATCAATTTTCATTTTTCACGTTTTAGTGAAATTTTTCTAGCCCTCGCATGATCTATACCCATACATGTGTTTATACCCGTTTCATTGTTGTTTCCTAATAACAACTAATTAATTACACATGTTTTAGAAGAAATTATGGGATTTGAACGGGTTTCGGGGGACAAAAAATGCCCTTTGTGAACTTTTTTGGCACCACGGATGGGGCGGAACCAAAATTTTGGTTCCGCCTGTGTTAATTTTTGGCATCGCTAGAAACTTAACCACGGATGGGACGGCACCAAATTTTGGATTCCGCCCGTTATACATTTTGGTGCCGCCAGCCTGCAATAACACATTTTCATTTTCGTTTAAATCCCGCACTCTAGATCACTCACTTTTGTTACTGGGATACTTTTCACTGATATTCACTCATATTAGGATCATGTCATCTCACTTGCACCAATAGGATAACCATATCTGATCATACTTTCAAATTTCATGAAAATGCTCCGAGGTACCTTTCTCTATAAAGGAAGGAACCCTAAAATTGGTTCCTTGCTATCCGTGGACCACTGAGATTTTGTAATCATTACACACATTCACTGCATTCTTCCATCCTTCACTCATTCTTTATCCATTAGCTTGATTTGTTTTATGAATTGACAACTTCTCTGACAAATCCGGACTCATTGGTTGCAATGATAACATATAATATCAAAAATCACAAGTCCAACTTATGACTGCAGATATTGTCTTGTATCCATATATGTTGCCTCAATTGGTTAACATGAAAATAATGTGTCATCCTTCAAGACGATAAGGTTTTACATTGAGTCATAACTCACACTCAGGTTAAAGATGTATTATCAAGTCTTGCTATCCTTGAGTGCGATCTAATCTCAACAAAGAAGGATTGACAACTTAAGTATTTTGTCCAAAATATTCAAGTAAAATTGACTTATGATTGTGGTCATTAAAAGTCATATCCGAAAAATCAAAGTATTTTAAAAACATATGTTAAAACACTTATCCTAACTCTCTCCCAATCAATAGGAATAAAACAAATGTAAATAGGTCTTCATCCTTGAACATTTGGCACTTAAGTTCACTTGTTCTTTCACCATCATCTCATCACATTCACCTATGTGATATATCTCAGCCCTAAGCTACACAAACATGACCAAAACTTCAAGAACCTCACCCACTAGTTGTACCAACCAATGGACCACAAGAATTAGTATCCATCCTTGGTGTTTTCAACATCTATAAAACCTAAGTACTCACATAGCACAACAAACCTCTACATCACCACATCCTTCTTTAGACACACTAGAAGACCTACCACCTAGATCAACCAATCCACCATCCTTACCATCATTTGAATCCGTTGAGTGCATTACTCAAAAAGCCCTTTGTCCAACACTCGTACCGAATCAAATGCACGTTGATCAAACTCAACCATACTTTCCCACCTATGAGAACTTAGATAATTCATTTTGGCTAGAACCACTACTATCCGATTCAAACACTTTGGCTTCATATCTTCATTTGGAAAACATGTTGTTTTGGAAAACATTATCATACGTTAAGTTTTCATCTTGTTAAAAGGGCAATAAAGGATAATGTATATCCTATGGATCATTCTCTCCTTGCGACATGAACGGTTGTGTTACAAGAGATTTCATTACACCTCATTGGCTAAATGATCTTGAACAAACATCTACAAGTTCTATGAACTAGCGTATCTCCTTCATCTTGTCATACTTGTTTTCATAACCATGATAACTTTATCCCATGGGATAATCTTGCTTGTTGAAAGATACTATTTGTATCTATTTCCTTTTAAGCGTACATCATAACCAAGCCTTGCTCATAATCTAGTTCAAACCTTGTGCACATCCTAGGTTAAAACTACACATCCCTAGAGCATACACAAGATCTATTGAAGTTGATAACCTTACTTAGATTTTTGTTGAATAAAATTCCAAATAGCTTTCTTGAGAACGTTCTTAATTTAACATATTCCATTATCATACACAAACACATTTCCTGGTCTTAGATGATCAAATCACATTTATAACACATACTTCAACTCAACATGCAATAAGCTATGTAATTCGAACAACCTTAGATTCCAAACACAAGATTGAAATATATTGCTTACTTTCCAAATGTTGACACATCTTTGTTAAATTCTCGTGTATAACATGACATCTTCATCACCTTAGTTATAATGAATTAAGGTGAGTCTCATAAAGCCAAGTATTGGTGATCTATCATCTTTTATATACTTCAATAGGCAAAAATAGGAATTCTAATCTTTCTAACATGAGAATGACTACTAGATAACCTATTGCACTAGAAACTCAATTTAACCTAACGATTAAATTGCTTCCAGGAGAGAAGTTGGGTATCACCCGTAAAAATGGTCGTGTTTATCCTTAATTGAGCACCGCTAGTAATAGTCTCATATTCATTCTCCAACTTTGAAAAATCTTTATTCCTATAGTTGCCTAAGATAAGTGTTAAAATAAGATATTTTGCCTCGCCTTAGTAATAATAATCAAACAAGTAGTAGATATACCTTTTCTTTCTTTAGTTTATTAAAATTACTTGCATTACACATACATTTGTGGATTACATGTTTTTGTTTGATATGATTAAGTATTGATGTGCTCGTTTCGAGTGCAAGTTTTAAATTTATAACACGATCTACCAATGATTCAAACGAAACACATACGAGCAAGTATACTCATCCGTGTGTAGTAAGAGATAATATGGTAAGCCGAGGTAATTCACTAGGATTTGTTTAGTTTTTGGGATGTGAGTTTTTGAATATAATATCGAGCTTAATTAACGATTCTAATAGCAAGCAAATAATGATGATGTAAATTCAATATATTAAAGCTACACTTGCCTAGACTAGTTTGCACAATTATCTTGATATGATTATGACAATGGTTCCATTTGATTATGATCAATGAATTAGGTGGTGTTCTAATTCGATTAGTGGGTATACTAATCCTATTATTTCCAACACTTTCAATCCTCATCAAGATATTTAGATGACAAAAACAATTTTTAAGATTTGATCAACCAAGACTAACACAACTCAATCACTTGATTCGCTTTCATTTCACAAGCAATTGACAACCACAATATTTTAGTTTTCCAAGTTTAACCAAGTTACTCATGAAATGGTCAATACATAAGGTAACACCCTCATAGACAAAGGTTTACAACTAATTGACTAACAATGTCTTTTTCAACCCATTACACTTTTAGCAATTAACCAAACTTGACAACTCTTTGGTGGAGAAAACTCTTAATAGCACAATTCGATCTTAGTATTAGCTTTTCGTTTAACTAGAACCAATGAGTCATAATCAATCAAGAATCATGTCACAAACATCATCTAGGCAAGTGCTCAAGGCACTTAGCCACTCATGGCAAACAAAGAAATAACCACAAGAAATTTATCACTTGAAAACATAATTAAAAAGTCTTACAAAAGTTGTAATGATGATTACAAGAATTAGGAACACTTGTGAGACGATTAACAAAGATTCCTTGAATGATTAAATTGATGATTGATGAATGTAAGCTTCTTCTTTTCCTGTGTTTTTCTTCCTTGTCGCCCCTTTGAGTATAAGATTAGTTGTAGTAGTTGTTGATGTGTAGATAATAGATTATAGATTGTATATAGATATGTCTTCTCTCATGGCCAAGCATACATATATATAAGATGACTCCCCTTGGTCACCAAGCAAAATACTTGAGCCCAAAGTGTCATAAAAATTCTGCACTTGGAGTAAATGAAGTGTAATGACAACCCATATGAAGAGTTAGTTCATTAAAGATAGTCATTAAGTGTGCCAGCAATTGTATCAACCCAAGGTTGAAAGTCTCAACCTAAGGTTCAGATTCCAGCCCAAGTTTTGGAGTAAGGATGGCATGGCATTATTGAACCTTGGGCTGAACTTAAGCCTTAGATGTATTTCTTGAACCTTTGGTTGAAGAAACAAGCCATAATTCTTTACATATAACTTTTCATTCATTTCATCAATTCTTGATCTTGGAAATCATTGTCATCTTAACTCTTTATCTTTAACGATCATTCCAAAGCCTTTATTGTGAGAAGAAACTTACGTTTGTATGAAAGCTCTTGATTTAACAACTTTTCTTCCTCTTTTTAGCCATTTACTTGAACTTGATTGTACCTGAACCTGAATATATCTTTTGTACCTTTTTAAGCATAATATGTTCATAAATACAACCAAATACAATGCATAAACATAGAAATAACGCAACTAAAACATGTATAAAATGAGTGTTATCAAGTATCTTGACGTTATCATGATATTTTCATTATTTCTTTATATGATGTTTCGCAAGATTAACGTGTTACTTGTTAACTCATGATATGCCATTTTGATACATGATGTTTTTATATGATGTATCTATGTTTAAAAGCTCTTTTCTTTTGTTGGCATTCATTAAATATATGCTTAGGATGGTCTAAATAATACTTGCTCCAAAATGTTACAATTTAAACACACTTTGCATGAACTTTTCATCTTGCTTCTTTTGTGACTTTGTCACACTACTTGTCTGCTACTTGTGCATTCATAATTTATCCAAGTGATTTTGGTTTGATAAACATTTAGAAGTTTTTTTTTTTTTTTTTTTTTTTTTTTTTTTTTTTTTTTTTTTTTTTTTTTTCCTACAAAGTAATCACATAGATCATTGTGTTAATTAATGGATAAGTATGCTTAAATGTCTAAGCCTAACAACAAAACAATTTCACAATGAAGTTTCTCAAACAATGTCATGCTCTCTCGTAATATGATTATTTGTCTTGATGCTATCTTGCTATGTGGAAACTTTATGTCTAGTAGTCTAATGTGTTTGTATAAGATATAATCTTATGATTTCTATTTTTTTGACATCTTTAGACACTAATTCACTTGTTTTGTATGTTTTATGGACCCCTGCACTTGCATATAATTTTGAAGCATATAGAATTAAGTTTTAGAGGCTTGGCATTGCATTTTTATATCTTTCAATCGATCTCTTTCCAAATCTCATTATTGCTTCCACTTTCCAAAAATCACCTCCATCACTATTTAGCTATAACAATACTATAATTCTCTCTACCTCCTATGAGGAAACCACATGCCTTGTCATGCGATCATCTCACATTGATAGAGAAGAGCTACGTGACTTCAAGGATGAAGTTCTTTGTATGCTAACCAACATCCGCAAAAACATTACTAAGCTCATCGCTTTCATTAACCTGCAACCTCCTAAACACTTTATCGTCATTCTTCATTCGATGCATTACACATTATGTTGGATATCCACCGATTAAGGTGGAAATAAATTCATTCACATAATTGTCTTTTGTCAAAATGTATTAAAGAACACTTACACATGTTTCTTACACCCTAAAATACCAACACATGTGTACACACCATTTAGTTAAAATCGGTTCACAAAACCACAAGTGTTCCTAGCCTTTTTAACACAACATCACAAGTTTGCACCGATACCTCATCAAGTGAAAAACACATCATGTGTTTGAGAAACTTCTTAATCTCCATAACCAACAACTAATTTAAATGGAGTCTAGGATTTTTCTTAAACCAGGACCTCACAACTTCATTGTCTAGAACACCACCATAGGATCTCTTCTTTTTCTTCCTCGAAACATATCATGCACGTCATTGTCAGTGCAAATGATATATTAATCAAAACTGTCATTCCCAACACTTTTTCAACACGTTGGTCTAACCAACACTCTCCTATCGTATGGTGCCGTTCTCATCCTCATATAGGTATTTAGTATTTTTATTTTTTATTTTTATATGGAATTTCTAATCCTAGGTGCTTATTGTGGTCACTTCCTTTAATACCATTCAAGCGTATATTATGGCATGATACATCATCTTTGGTAGATGATAATGTCATAAAAGATCATGTCAGCCAAAACCATGTTAATACTCTCTCTCCCATTGTCACCTAAAATAGGTCATTTTTATAATTTGTGTCAATCAATGAATGAATTTCTTTCTTGTTAGCGTCAATAATATCATTCAAACCGTAACCCTTATGCATTACGAGGGTCACATTTTTTGCTTATCACTTAAGTTTTGAATTTTAGATAAGGATTGCATGAGTCCATTTTTTTTTATATTTTTTTTAATAGAATTTCCTATACATACGTGTTTCTAATTTTTTAATAGTTGTCTACGTTATCACCACCACCTTCTATCACCACTTTCACTAATCATCACCACCATGGATTAGCGAAAACTTGCTTTTATCAATCTTGAATCATCTACTGAGTTATCACCACATGAATTCTACTAGTAAGTCGACACCAACACTAGCACCACCCACTTTAACTCTTAATATTCCAACTTTACTTAATATCTTCTTTCTAGGCATTATTTTGTAGGCTCTTATCATATTATATTCTCGTTTTTCTTATGATTTTAATTCTTATTAGAAGACTACACTTCATGAGATATTTGATTTCATAATCATGGTTCTCTACTTTGAGTTGTTTATGATTATATAATTTATATATTGCATATATACATCTTATTTTCTCTTTGTCAAAAAGATGAAATATATTGCACTAATTCTTTCATTGGAGGTTCATCATCATATACACTCGATTGTATATAGCATACTCATCTAAGGATGAAGTTTGCATCAATTATTTTCCTTATTTTAGGTGCTTCTTGACACCCTCGAACAAGGAGGAATATCCATCAAGCACTCATATTGCATCTTCTATACACTTGGTTGTATATGACATATTTGTCTAAAGACAAAGCTTCTATTATACTAATATTTGTTTTGTAGGTTCATCTTGATGCCCTAAAGCAAGGGAGAGCTTCCGTCAAGCATTTATAGAATGCATCTTATACACAATTTGTTGTATATCACATACTCGTCCAAGGAAGAATATAGTTTTGCACTAATATTTGTTTTGTAGCTTTTTAATCATACCTTGACGCCTCGATCAAGAGGGAGCATACACGCATTCATCATCATTCTCACTCTTCGACACACCTTTGTGTTTCGACAAAAAGGAGAAGTTAGACTAACATAGCTTACCCACGTGTATCGTTTGCTATGTGCATTTTCTTCATCATGCATTTCTCATATTTTTTTATATGTATATAAATATGTTGCAAAAAACTAACCTTGATGTAGGTTAAGCCTCTAAATTTGATCCATGGATCTGCTACCAAATAAGGGCAATAACCTAGGAGATGCAACAACCATAGGGGATTGGAGCAGACAATTTAAATTCACTAGGGATGATGCAAGCTCGACTTTTCGAGGAGAAATGAAGTTTAAAACTCGAAGGACACACCCTTTTTGTTTCGACAACAGGGGAGAAGAGTGTAAACGGAGAAGGTAATACGGACACAAGTAATTTTTTACATTTTACTATCTATCGCGTTTACATATTTTGTCATCATCAAAAAGGGGGAGATTGTTAGTGCAAATGTTACGATATTTAATCTATACAGTCTCATTTGTTTTAATTGATGACAAACATGTAACTTGATACATAACGTAAAATGTACAAGTTACTCGTAATCATATTTTGTCTCAACATGCATTCAACACCTCTCGACATTTCAAGTCCTCGTATGCTACAACATAGGTTCGTACATGTTTGTTATGTGGCATTATGATCAAACCCCTTAACAAATCATTTAGAATGTTTAAAATACGTTTAGAGTCACTAAGTATTTTAATAGGTTAACCATTCTATTTCGAACCTCATTTTACATTTTGCGTTCACAAGTATTTTTATGCAAATACATCTTTTGCAAAAGCTCTAACAAATATATACTTTTATTTGTACAAGTAAACTAACTATAATATTCATACAAGTAGTAAAGTTTACTTACACTTGCCAAAATACATTTTATTTTGACTAGCACTCAACTAGATATTTTATTTTACAAAAGGCAATTTACATTTTTTCATATACAAGTAACTTACCTTTTTAAGTAAGTATATACATTTGTTTAAATGTATTTTTCATAAAAAGGAAAACACTCTTTTATTACCTCATGCATAGTGTCATCTAAATCTCAAAAGATCACAAAAGATATTTTGGAAAGATTTGATAAAGATTTTGGAAAGATTTGACAGAAGATATCTTGGAAAGATTATGAAAGATTTAAACAAGATTTTGTGGATATTGTGTCTGTCACCTGCGGAGCTAAAAAATAACAAGGAGGGAACCAAAAATTAGTTCCGTGTGATCCGTGGGTTGCTGAGCTTGTTGGCTATAAATAGCAGCCCATTGTTCACTCATTTCTCAACCACTTGAACACACATTCTCTCTACTATGTTTTCATACATTTAGATCAGTAGTAACATACATTAATCACCCTCATTATCATGATCATAATGCTTCTAACTTTCCTTATGTTGTAAGCAAACTCCAAAAATGATCCTATGAAGCAAGCTCAGAGATCTTGAGTCATCATCCACCACAAGTATACATATATGAAGATCTATCACAACAAGCTTAGGGAACTTGTGGTCTTCATCCATTGAAGGCTTCCTATCAATGGAAGTTCATTTAGATTAGTCATTCATATCCATTAGACATTTGTGACATTGATCACCATTGTAAACATCACTGTATCGTCACAATATATTCACCAAACTAGATTAGATGGTTTATGTGTTTGTGCCCTAAAACATAAGGTTTGTTATGTTGGGCCATAAAATATAACGGGTTTGGTTGTACCCGAAGAAGGACTCGACATCTAGCTATGTGTCAAAAATATTGTATAGGCGATGTCAGGTTGGTTCTACCTTGAACTAGAACCCGGTATTTAGCTTTGTACTGGAAAAAGTGTCAGCAACGTTTGTAAGGTTTTCTCCTCCAAGAAGGGAGCTTGTTGATTTAGTGAAATAACTCTTGAGTTGGGTACTCGGGGAGTGGAGTAGGGCGGAGAGGAGCTCCATGACCGAACCACTTTCCTTTACTTATTGCTTTACTTTTATACTTGCACCATACTATTGTTTGTGTTATGGCTTGATGTTTATGCTTGTGTGACAACTTGTTTTAGTATATGCTTTATATTAGTCATAAAACTATAATTGGCATTTTTCATATTATGGCAAGCTTGATTGGATATTTGATACAAAAGATTTAAAGTTTTTAAACGGTAACGTATTCACCCCCTTTCAAGTTTTTCACAGAATCAATTAATTAGAAACTAAAGAAATGAAATAAAAATGAAAGCAAATAAAAGTGGAAGAGATAATCAGAAGGGAGAAATGTGCTAGCCTAATTACTAATTTTGTTATGCCATGATTAAGTTTTCTAATTAGTGTTTTCTATCGCTCCACATGGGGGTTTAAGTCACTAGACTCTTCGGGAAAATTTGTCTAGCCTATTTTCCATAGCGTCCTATTCTGTAACCATATGATTACAAGAGTTCGTGGGTTTACCCTATGGAAGAGTCATTAAGTACCGCTACGATCTAAGATTTATTCTATGAAACCCGGCCTCTCGGAACTTAGGTTTCCCCTAACTTCTTAAGCATCTCTGTTTGGTAGGTGATCCTTTGGTCAATTCACACGCAAGATAGTGGTAGTCCTATGGTCAATTCTTCCCATTATTCGCAACGTATTTCACTAGGGCCCGATGGTCAATTCTCCGAGTTTCCTAGATACTACCAATACAAGGGTGTCTGCAAATAAGCAAAGAAAGCATACACATAAAGCGATATGAAAAAGAGAAAACTAACTTATACCAATAAAAATTTCATAACTAGGCTAACACCAAAGGTGTTTAGGCAATCATACTGAAAATTGCGTAAACAATAATGAATAAAAGTATTTGGTTTTAGAGCTGCTGCTGCTTGTTTAGTTAAGACGGCTGATGGAATTTGCTCAAAGACATTGTTGCTGCTAGAACAAATTGTTACAACTGCTTTTGTATTTTACTACTGCTAAGTGTTGTTGAAGGTGTTCAAGAAAAGATACAAGTGGTTACTACTGCTAGACAACATGTTACTACTGCTAGTTCAACATTAGAACTACTTTCACTACTGATGAACTTGAAGAAAAACACTCTAAGTGTTTAGTGCTGCTAGAAGAAAAGTTAGTACTGCTAGTACAAAATTACAACTGCTGAAGAGTTTATACTGCTAGAGTTAGAGTTAAGACTGCTAGAGTGTATAGTTAGTACTGCTTATGAGAAAAACATGTATAGTCGGTTAGATAATTATAGAAAAGATTCTTTTAAGATTTATCTTGTATAGCAAGCAATTGTAAGCCGACTAGGACTCCTTAGTCTATAAAAGGAGGACCTAGGGCATAGAGATAGATACGATTCTTTAGAAAACTTCAAGGTTGTAAAACCCTAATACTCATGAGTATTCGTATTATTAATAATATTGAAGTGATTTGTTTGAGATTGTTTTGTTTAATTCTTCTTAAGATTGAAGTTTAGATTCCGCATAAACTTTAATACAAATCAAAGACAGTTTCTACATAAGTTATATTGGATTCATTCAATATTAACTTAACCTTTACAAGCTGAGGGAAATCGATCGAAGTGCTCAACTGGGATCAAAAATTGGTATCAGAGCTTGTAATCTAAAGACTGTGAATCAAGAAGAACCTTTTTAATCTCATCTCACTGAAGAAGGAAGACATGGACTCAGAATCTACTCACATGATTACTGCATCTAAGGTGCCCATGCTCAAGTCTGGAGAGTATGAGCTATGGAGAATGAGGATCGAGCAGTACATTTAGATGGCTGATTACTCTATGTGGGAGGCACAGAGAATGGCAATCAACTACCTAAGACTGAAACTTCTGCTGGCCTATCAAGACTGCTGAAGACAAGGCACAAAGAAGGCTGGAAGTAAAGGCTAGAAGCACTCTTATGATGGGGATTCCTAATGATCATCAGCTATCCTTCAATCACATCAAGGATGCTAAATGGTTGCTACAAGTAATTGAGAAAAGGTTTGGTAGGAATGCTGCAACCAAGAAGACTATGAAGAACCTCTTGAAGCAACAATATGAAAATTTTGCTGCTTCAAGTTCTGAAAACCTTGATTAGACTTTTGATAGACTTCAGAAACTCATCAGTCAATTGGTACTTGTAGAAGTCTCAATTTCTCAAGAAGATGTCAATCAAAAGTTTCTGAGAAGCTTGTCACTAGAGTGGAATACACACACTGTGGTATGGAGAAACAAGGATGATCTTGATACCATGAGTTTAGATGATCTGTACAACAATATTAAAGTCTATGAACCTGAAGTCAAAGGATCATCAAGCTCATCAACAAGCACACAAAATTTAGCTTTAGCGTCCTCCTCCAATAACATTACTAGCATTATTTATGAAGTAGTTAATACTGCTCATGGAGTTAGTACTGCTGGCACACAAGTTAATGCTACTGGGTCTTCAACCCTGGATAACTTGAGTGATGTTGTTATCTATGCTTTTTTTGCTGGTCAATCTACTAGTCCTCAAATTATGCATGAAGATTTGGAGCAGATCCATCCAGATGATCTTGAAGAGATGGATTTGAAGTGGCAGATGGTTATGTTGACAATGAGGGCATGAATATTTTTGAAGAAGACTGGAAGGAACCTCAAGGTTAATGGGCAGGATAACTTGGGATTTGATAAATCCAAGATTGAATGCTACAACTGTCATAGGAAGGGTCAGTTTGCAAGAGAATCCCGGGCTCCAAGAAGCCATGATTACAAGACTGGAGAGAACTCTAGGAAATCTGGAGAAAGAACAACTTCTACAGCTTTGGTGTCTCAATTTGATGGTCATGGTGGATATGACTGGAGTGATCAAGAAGCTGAAGGACCTAACTTTGCACTTATGGCCTACTCTTCTTCATCAAGTTCTGATTCTGAGGTATCAAATGATTCTGGTTGTTCATTTAAATCTTGTTTAGATACCATTGAAGACTTTAAGGCTAGGAATGAAAAGCTAATGGAAGAGGTAAAGATGTTAAAGTTAGAAAATCTAGGCTATAAAGTAGGTCTAAAATCTGGTGAGGAAATACTTGACTTTTTCAAACAAAATGAGTTAGAATATGTAGAAAAAGTGAATGTTCTTGAAGGTAAGATTTTTATTTAAGAACATGAAGTAATAGGGCTTACTAAAAGGTTAGAAAAGGCTGAAAAAGGAAAAGATGCAACCTATCAGGAATTAGAAAAACATTAGGTTAAGGTTAATAAGCTTGAGTTTGCATCTGAAAATGTTAATAAGACAATTGAGTGTCAGTTAATGAGGAGAGGTAGTGGAATAGGTTATAATGAAGTTCCTCCCTCAATAACAGGAAAGTATGTACCCCTTATTCCAGAATTCTCTTGTTTAGGTGAGTCAAATGTTAAGCCTTTAGGAGAAAGTAGTGAGTCTAATGAGAAGAAACCTAAGGCTGAAAAGAAGTATTCTGATGCACCTATCATTGAGGATTGGGTGTCTGATGATGATGAGGATCAGGAAAAGGCTAAGCCTAAGGTTGAGAGTGTAACAGTCAAACTTAGGGTTGAACAAATTAAATTTGTTAAACCTAGTTTTGGTAATAAGGTGTCCAAGAAAATTGTTAAATACACAAAGCAACCTAGACAGAACACAAACAGGCCTAGAGGTAACCAGAGGAGTTGGAATGGTATGATATCTCAAAGGTTAGGAAGTGACTTGGAGATGTTCAATAAGGCTTGTCATCATTGTGGTAGTTTTGAACATTTACAAGATAACTGTTTTTACTATAAAAAACCAGCGTGGAACTATGCTAGGAGGGTGAACCATAAAATTTTTTCTAAAAATACTCACCCACATGTTAAAAGAAACATGGTTCCATCAGCAGTACAAACAAAATCTGGTTTAGTATCAGTTACAACTGCTAAGCAAAATGTTTCTAAACCAGTAGCTGTAATTAATACTACAAGATCACTTAGTACTGCTAACACCAAAAGAACAATGAATGGTGCAACTAAATTGTCAAAGTTTTCAAAGAAAGCACATTCCACTGTAAAGAAGCCCATTCAAAAGACAACATCAATTAGTGCTGCTAAGGCAAAAGCAGTAGTTTCTACTACTAAGTCAAAAGCAATAACAGACACTGTTTTGGGAAATCATTTTTATGCTGTTAAGGCCTCAGCTTGTTGGGTATGGAAACCAAAAGTTAAAGTTTTAGATCATGTTTCCAAAAACAGCAGTGCATCTATAGTTTTAAGGAAATTTGATTATGTAGATGGACATGGCAGATCCAAGTCAGTATTGGCTTGGGTACCCAAAATGAACTGATTTTCTTACTTTATGTACAGGGCAATCCACAGGTGGAATTGAAAGATAAATGAGTATTTGACAGTGCTTGCTCAAGGCACATGACTGGAAACATGTCATATCTTGAAGATTTTGAAGCTATTGATTGAGGATATGTTGCTTTTGTGAGTAATCCCAAATGAGGGAAAATCACTGGTAAAGGTACTATAAAAACAGGTAAATTGGATTTTGATAATTTGTATTTTGTCAAAGAGCTTAAGTTTAACCTTTTTAGTGTCTCACAAATGTATGAAAAAAAGAATAGTGTTCTTTTTACTGACACTGAATGTTTTGTCTTATCTCCTGACTTTAAGTTAACAGATGAAAGTCATGTTCTACTTAAAGTTCCTAGAACAGACAATATATACAGTGTTGATTTAAAGAATATGGTTCCCAAAGAAGGTTTGACTTGTCTCTTTGCAAAGGCCACATCAGATGAATCCAAACTTTGGCATAGAAGACTTGGACATTTATATTTCAAAACAATGAATAAATTGGTTAAGGGAAACCTTGTAAGAGGTTTACCTTCAAAAGTTTTTGAAAATTATGAAATCTGTGTTGCTTGTCAGAAGGGAAAACAACATAAAGCTTCTTGTAAGGCCAAAGTAGTGAACTCTATAAGTCAGCCATTACATATGTTGCACATGGACTTATTTGGACCAACATTTATAAAGAGTTTAATGAAAAAGATGTATTGAGTAGTTGTCACAGATGATTATAGTAGGTTTACTTTGGTGTTCTTTTTAGCAACTAAGGATGAAACCAGTAGCATTCTTAAGGCTTTCATAACCAAGGTAGAAAACCTAGTTAGCCATAAGGTTAAAGTGTTAAGATGTGACAATGGAACTGAGTTCAAGAATAGGGAGATAAACCAGTTTTGTAAGATGAAAGGTATTGAGAGACAATATAGTGTAGTTAGAACTCCTCAACAAAATGGAGTTGCTGAGAGGAGGAATAGGACACTTACTGAGGCTACTAGAACAATGTTAGCTGATTCTAAATTACCTACTACTTTTTGGGCTGAAGCAGTTAATACTGCTTGTTATGTGCATAATAGGAGTAAGGTAGTTAAGCCTCGTAACAAGACCCCTTATGAACTTTTACATGGTAGAAAACCATTGCTAGATTTCTTATGACCATTTGGGTGTCCTGTTACTATCTTGACTACTATAGACCACTTAGACAAGTTTGATGGCAAGGCTGATGATGGATTCTTTGTTGGATACTCAATGAATAGCAAATCTTTTTGAGTATTCAATGGTAGGAACATGAAAGTGGAAGAGAACTTGCATGTTAGGTTTAGTGAGAGTACACCTAATGTTGCAGGGGGTGGACCAAACTGACTTTTTGATATTGTGTCACTAACCAAAACTATGAATTATGAGCCAGTTGTTGCAGGTGTAGAGTCTAACAATTTTATAGGTACTAAAGCAAGTACAAATACAGGTTAAGCTGATATGATGTCAAGACCTGAAAAAGATTATATGTTGCTGGCTATTTGGACTACTGATCCACCCTTCTCAACCCAAGAGTCAAAGAGTTCACAAGATGATAAAGAAGATGGTGCAAAATCTTCTAATGAAGATAAATAGGTTAATGAAGAAAAGCAGAATGATGAAAGGGATGATGTATCAGATGATATGAACACTAGCAGTATTATATCAGTTAATACTGCTAAGCCAAGTGTTAATGCTGCCAATGAAGAAATTAACACCAACAGTACTAATTTTGTTAATACAGCTGAGCCAAGTGTTAATGTTGCTGACAAGGAAGGCATATCTTTTGATGCTGATGACTATCCAGATGATCCAGACATGCCTGAATTGGAAGAAATCTATCCTGATACTGATGAAGATATACTTGGTGCAGAGGCTGACTTAACCAATATGGAAGATGAGGTACCTGTCAGTCCTATTCCAACTACAAGAGTTCACAAGAATCATCCTATAGAACAAATCATTGGAGAGTCAAAATCTGCTGTTCAAACAAGAAAGATGTTAAAGGATTTGAAGGACCAAGGTTTCTTTGCTAGATCCATTCATCAAAGAAACAGTCACAAAGACCTTCAAAACTGTCTGTTTGCATGTTTTCTATCATAAATAGAACCCAAGAATGCTTACAAAGCATTGCAAGATCCAAGCTGGGTGTAAGCTATGCAAGATGAACTTCTACAATTCAAGCTTCAAAAAGTTTGGACACTAGTAGATTTGCCTAATGGGAAGAGGGCAATTGGTACTAAATGGGTTTTTAGATGCAAAAAGGATGAAAGAGGCATTGTGATAAGAAAAAAGGCAAGGATTGAAGCCATTTGATTATTCTTGGCTTATGGTTCATACAAAGACTTTGTAGTGTATCAAATGGATGTCAAAAGTACTTTTCTGTATGGGACTATTGAAGAAGAAGTTTATGTCTCACAACCACCTGGTTTTGAAGATCCTAATTTTCCTAACAAGGTTTACAAGGTGGAGAAAGCACTATATGGGTTACATCAAGCTCCCAGAGCTTGGTATGACACATTGTCAACATACTTGTTGAACAATGGTTTTAGTAGAGGGAAGATTGATGAAATTTTGTTTATCAAAAGGGACAAATATGATATTTTGTTAGTTCAAGTTTATGTTGATGATATCATCTTTGGATCAACAAACAAGGCTTTATGTGTAGAATTTGAAAAACTTATGCATGAGAGATTTCAGATGAGTTTAATGGGTGAACTTACATTCTTCTTATGGCTACAAGTTAAGCAAAAGGAAGATGGCATATTTATCAGTCAAGAAAAATATGTGGCTGAAATTTTGAAGAAGTTTGGATTTACTGATGTGAAGCCTGCAAAGACAACTATGGAAACATCCAAGCCCTTGCTCAAAGATGAAGATAGTGAAGAAGTTGATGTACATTTATATAGATCAATGATTGGCTCACTAATGTACCTTACAGCTTCAAGACCTGACATAATATTTGTTGTATGTGCCTGTGCAAGATATCAAGTTACACCAAAAGTATCACATCTTAATGCTGTGAAGAGAATTTTTTGATACTTGAAAGGTCAACCCAAATTAGGCCTTTGGTATCCAAAAGATTCACCTTTTGACTTGATTTCATACACTGATAGTGATTATGCTGGAGCTAGCTTGGATAGAAAATCAACAAAAGGAGGTTGTCAGTTTTTGGGGTGCAGGATGATTTCATGGTAGTGCAAGAGACAAACCATGGTTGCAAATTCCACAACTAAAGCTGAGTATGTGGCTGCTTCAAGTTGTTGTGCACAAGTGCTCTGGATTCAGAATCAGTTGCTGGATTATGGGTACAACTTTATGCATACTAAAATATATATTGATAATAGCAGTACTATGTGCATTATTAAAAATCCTGTTTATCACTCAAAAGAAAAACATATTGAGATAAGACATCATTTTATAAGAGATTGTTATGAAAAAAAGTTGATTCAAATTGTTAAAATTCATACTAATAATAATGTTGCAAATTTGCTTACAAAAGCTTTTGATGTGGGTAGATTTCAATTTTTAATTGTCAGTATTGGAATGATCAATCTTTGAAAAAAATTCTTATCTCTATGTGTTTTTGTCAAGTTTTAAAGGATTAGTACTGTTATTAGGTCAATAAATTGTTTCTGATGCTAAGTATACTTAGTGTTGCTGGTGTACTTACAACTGTTGTGTTATTACTGCTAATTATAATTAGAACTGCCGAGTTTAACTTTAGAAGTGCTAGTTAATACTACTAGTTTTTTCTGAACAACTGCTAAGTATAATTAGATGATGTAAAATGTTATTGCTTGTGTTTTTCTTGGTTTGGACTAACATTTTCAGGTTAAACAAGCAATATCAGGTGGTATTGATGGTATGTGAGAAGCAATGTGGTACTTTATTTGCTGTGGTGTATCTGATTAGTGATAGAATAGATTTGGGAATCTCTTGACAAAGGTTTACACCTTAGTTAAGAATTTCTTTAAAGTCTTTTCTTGAAATCAATCTATCTTGAATATGAATTGATGGCATAGTTAGTTAAATAGTAACTGCACTAACTTACTCTTTACCATTTTATACTATTCATTAGTATAATGTGCTAGTCTAAGGACATCTGGTATTGAGAACAGCGAACAAAAGTGAATCTAATGCATATGTATTAGAGGCAACACCTGCCACGAGCTGGAAACCCTGTTAAGAAAGCTCTTTTAATGAGTTTATCTGATCACAGGCAGTATTTATACTGATATTAATAGTTCTCACACAAGCAGAGGTTAATAGCAACCTAAAAACATTAAGTGTCTTCCTTTACACTTAATCCCTTCAAAATTATTGAGTGTAGTATTATTTTTAAAGAAATAGGGAAAATACTGCTGGGAAAATTGTTTTTATTAAAAGTTAATGTTGCGAAGCATAAACTTAGTGCTGCTAAGTTTAACTTAGTGCTGATAGGTTTCTGCTGCTAGGGTTGGAACTGCAGGGTATGTTTGTGTAACTTTTTACTTAAAAGGTATAAATCCCCAATTGTGGCACACAATCAGTTTCACGTGCACATAATACTCTCTCATCCAAGCCCTAATCAAGTTTTAATCGTCAAATCACAAAACCCCTAAATTATATCATAACGTCGAACCTAACTTTTACCGAACCTCATAATAATGTTGCCTTTTTAGAAAAATCCAATGAGTCTGTAGATTTTATTGAGATTATTGATTTCCTTAATGCAAGCTATATTAAGGTTGCATTAACAGTAAAACCTACTATATACACTTCCAACATTATTCAGTTTTGGTCGTCTACTAAGGTCAAAACTATTAATGGAGAAGTACAAATCCATGCCCTTGTAGATGGGCAGAGGATTCTCATTACAGAGGCATCTATTTGAAGAGATCTTTTCCTAGATGATGCTAATAGAGTTGAGAATCTTCCAAATGCAGAAATTTTTGAAAAACTTTCACTGATGGGATATGAGAGAAAATCTAATGCTTTAAAATTTTACAAAGGTAACTTCTCTCATCAATGGAAATTCTTAATCCATACTGTCTTAGTGTGTCTAAGTCCAAAGACCACTGGGTGGAATGAATTTAGCTTCTGCTATAATTTGTTTGGCTGAAAATACTAAAAAATTTAATTTTTCAAAATTGATTTTTGATAGTATGGTTAAGAACTTGGATAGTTCTACAGGTAAATATTTTCTATATCCAAGGTTTTTGCAACTCTTTTTGGACAACCAATTTGAAAATAAGAAAAGTCATAAAAGAGTTTACTCCACTCCTTGTCTTACCAAAAAGGTTTTTACTATTATGAGGAGGGATTGAAAAGATTTTCAGGG
>CP139502.1:278779212-278964011 GCA_021014915.2 Artemisia tridentata subsp. tridentata
ATTGGGTATAGAAGGTTTGATTTTCTTAGACGCACTGGAAGCACTACCAGTCTTGTTGCTTCCCTTTGAACGAGTCTTAGTAAAACCAGACCCTTCTTCATGCTTGGAAAACCCTACGCGTCCTTGTCTGAATGCACGATCATAATCTTGGTAGGCTTGAGTTTTCTTTACTTTTTCGGTCATTAAAGAGTCTGGTAGTCTAATCCCTTGCTTATGTGTGCTTTGTTTTGGAAAGTAGATTGAGCTGATAGTCTTGTCCAACTTGTACAGATGCATTTCTTTGTCTCCAGGATGTGGAGAAATGTCTTTGTTCTCGTCAAGTAAAAGACTGATGAGCAGTTTGGTGTATCGGACAAATGGAATTTTGTTGAATGATTTTTGCATCTGAAAAGTCATGTCTTCCCAGATAAGTTCAGCATAGTCAATCTTTTCCTGATTGACTAAACCCTAGAAGATTTGAAGATGCGACAGATGTGGATGCTCATGACCACTATCCCTTCCTGATACTGAGCGGATCATGATGTAATAGATAGTTCTCCAGGGTTGTGGGATGTACTTGGCGTTGACTTTTGAAATTTTCGTCAGTGGTGTAACTGGTTGAACATCGTATCCAATCTCTTTGAGGAATTTGAGGACTTCATCTTCGGTTGGTGTAGGCCAATATCTGTTTGCAGGTTCTGGTGCTTCTAGTAGATCCAAGGCTCTGCGAAGGTGATTTGGAGTGACTTTAACCTTTTTGCGATCCAGTGTGCATGTGAAGTACCTCTTATCTGAGTCCAGCTCTATAGTATTCCAAAATTGATGAATGTACAATTCAGGAATGCTATTAGATCTGTCCAATAAGCTCCTGCACTTGTGTCGTTTGAGTATTTCTACAGCAATCTGACTGCTTGGTTCAGAGCACTTGATCTTCTCAAATTCTACCCGTGCGTTGTTGTTGCCAAATTCTGCCTTGTACCCTCGTGGGAGAACATCAGCTCTTGTGAGTATTGGGAGTGGTTGTTGTTGAGGTGCAGCCATTGGAGATTTCTGAAACATCAATCAAGCAAAAATATGCAGGATACATGATAGTTAGCAAATAATTAAACTTAATGTTACACATGTGATCCTTTTGTTGCTTAGATTGATTTTACATGTTTAACCATAGTAGTTATCTAAGAATATCAATTTTACCAACTTCTATAGAATTTGTCCAATTTCGATAGACTTGGAAATATCTAAGGAATGTGTTCAATTTCTATAGAAATCACACTTGCGATAACATCACTTTTCGATAACATTACATTTGCGATAACATCACATTTGCGATAGAATCACATTTGCGATAGAATCAAATTTGCGATAGAATCAAATTTGCGATTCTATTGGCTATTTCAATAAACTCTTATACAAGAGTTTTCGATAACAATTGTAGTCGTACTGTTCATCAGATTTTAACGCGTTTCATCAAAACCTTGTTAAATCTTGTCTAGTCTTATTCCAATATCATCTTATGATGTTTCTGAGTCTTGTGTTTAAATTATAACATCATTTAACCACAGAATCAAAAGATTCAACCTGAACGTGTTCTTCTTAAAACCTAGCTATCAAAAGCACATCTTTGGTGTTTCTGGGTTTAATTTAAAGGCATAATCATTCAATTCGAAGCATAAGAACAACATTTCAATGGTTTAATTATGCTACAAGACAAACAATCACTTTTCCCCAATTTGTACGCTTAAACCCTAAAATTAGAACATGCAATAATCTTGTTTCTAGGTTCATTTAAGCACATGAATCATGTTTAGGAACATATTCCGAGCAAATCCCACCAACAAATTACAACTTAAACACTTAAAATCAAGAAACACGATTAAGCATAAACCCTAAGTCTAAAGCATTCGATTGTGATAAATTGAACCGTTGGATTGTTAAATCCTTCAAAACCGTTTCATATAATCGTATAATAAACAAGTTTTTACTCACAAATTAGCAGATTCTTGAACGGATTTCATGGTTGATTCTTAGCCGTGGATCTTGGTGGGTGGGAATTAACTGCGGTTGGTGTGGTTTGTCAGTGAAAGTAAATGTTGCATTTACTACTTTTTCCCGTTTTGTTTAATCTGTTTTAACCCTTTTTATCTTTCACACATTTAGTCCCTAAACTTTTTATGTTTGCGCTTTAGATCTTAACTCACTAATTCTAACTATCATACTTAGCATATTTGGCACTAACAACTCTTAATCCTATGATATTACCACCTTTCTTTTTGAAGTAACAATTTTAGAAGAAATTATGCAAGTACAAATTTTAAAAAAATTTAAAATTTTAATTTCTGTCTCTCCCTCAACACTTGTTCCGAAATAATTGTTAGCATTTTGAAATGAACAAGGTGTTGGAGAAGATTTTGTACTTGCAATTTTTTTTTTCTTTAAATATATTACATGGAAAATATTTTTGTGTTTTTCATTAAATATTTACAAAGATAGTTTGATGTTTGACTCTATTAATTCTGTGTAAGAAAATTGTTCAATTCATCAGGAGTCAAACATCTGATACCAATTTGGTGAACCAGTTTCACAAATCTTGCATGAGGCAAGGCTTTGGTGAACAGATCCGCCAATTGGTGTTCAGTACCTACGAAGTATAATTCAATTGTACCCATTTCCACGTGCTCTTTGATAAAGTGATACCGGAGAGCAATATACTTCGATTTTGAATGTTGAACCGTGTTGCAAGAAATAGCGATGGCACTCTTGGAAGCGCAGTACATTGGAATCTTGTTGAAGATATAACCATAATCCATCAGTTGTGATCGCATCCATATGACTTGAGCACAACATGCTGACATGGCCATGTATTCAGATTCCGTTGACAACAGTGATGTACAATCTTGTTTCTTTGATTGCCAAGAGACGAGCTTGTCACCTAAGAATTGAACTCCCCCAGACGTACTTTTCCTCGTGTCTAAGCACCCTGCATGGTCAGCGTCTGAAAAAGCAACAAGTTCAAAACCAGAATCCTTCAGATACCAGATCCCCAAATGAATGGTTCCCTTTATGTATCAAAGGATCCTCTTAACAGCAGACAAATGACGTTCAGTTGGTCTTGACTGATAACGGGAGCATAGATACGTGGCAAATACAATATCCAGCCGGCTAGCTGTGAGATACATGAGAGACCCAATCATACTACGAAATTTCATAGGATTAATGGGTGTGCCATGTAGATCAGCATCTAGCTTTGGGGATGAGGAAGACATGGGGGCATTATAGGTGTCACAGCTGGTCATGCCATGTTTTTTCAAAATCTCTTATGCATATTTGGACTGACTTTGGAAAATACCACGGGGTGATTGATGAACTTTTAGTCCTAAGAAGAACTTGAGTTTACCCATCATGGACATCTCAAAGTTTTGTTTCATTAGTCTTGCAATAGCGTTTGAATATTTTTTATGGGTAGACCCAAACATGATGTCATCCTCATAAATTTGAACAATAAGAATATCCTCCCCGTGTTTTTGTATAAAAAAATTCGGGTCAACTGATCCTTTAGAAAAGTGATTGGCTAGTAAGAATGCAGATAATTTGTCATACCATGCCCTCGGGGCTTGTTTAAGGCCGTAAAGGGCTTTCTTGAGCCTGTAAACGTGGTTCGGATGCTCTGGATCGACGAAGCCCTCTGGTTGTGTAACGTACACCTCTTCCCGGAGTTTTCTATTAAGAAATCTCGTCTTCACGTCCATTTGATAAACAGTGATATTCTTGTGAGCAGCGTACGCCAGGAACATTCGAACGGCCTCAAGACGCGCCACTGGTGCAAAATATTCTTCGAAGTCGATTCCTTCCTCTTGACTGAATCCTTTAGCCACCAACCGGGACTTGTTACGAATAACCGTACCATCCGCATCTAACTTATTTTTCCAGATCCACTTCCGCCCAACGACATAAACCCCATCCGGTCTTTCTACCAATTCCCAAACTTCCAACCTCTTGAATTGATCTAATTCCTCTTGCATAGACTCAATCCAATTGTCGTAGGTAAGGGCTTCTTTAATGTTTTTGGGTTCGGACTGACAAACGGTGAGTGCATAAATGCAAGTTTCACCATCTGTATGGAGTCGTTGTCGTGTCATGACTGGGTTTTCTGGGTTGCCAATTACATTCACAAGGGGTGATCCTTTGTCCATTTGTGTGTGGAAGGGTAGTGTTGATACGTATGGTGCAAATTTGACGGTTCCAAATTGCTCGTGGATGATTCTCCGATGTCTGGAATGGTAGGAGCTGGAGCAAATGGATTGAAGAACGCATTTCCGTCATAATCTGCTAGTGTGGGTACTTCAGAAGAGTGTAGAGGGGGATCTTCAGCTGCAGACGCAGAAGTAGAAGCTGTTTGATCTACGGATGATGATGTTTCTTGTTGAGGTGCATCTTCAGCAACTGTTGTGGTTGTAGTTACTGGTGTATCAGGTTCTTGATTATCGACGAGTGGTTGTGCAGCGGAACTTGTGGATACATCAGAAGCACGACTGACAATAGTATCATCAAACAGTGGAGCAAACAAGTCTTCTAGGTCTTTACGGTTTAGAGAGAAGGGTGCAGATGAAGGATCAGGGAAGTTGAGACGGTTTGATTCGGGTCCTAAGCTGTTTTGCTCAGAAGCCATTTCGGTGAGCTCATCGAAATTAGCATGTATAGTCTCCTGAATCTCCCGGGTGCGACGGTTCCAAATTCTGAATCCCTTTGAATTTTCACAATATCCGACAAAAATTCCTATGTCTGCTTTGGCTTTTAATTTCCCAAGGTCATCACGATCATTCATTGGATAGCAGAGAGCTCCAAAGACATGAAAGTAGTTAATGTTTGGTTTTCTTCGGTGAATAAACTCATATGGAGTCTTGGTGTGCCGTTTGGTGATCATGCATCTGTTTTGGGTGTAGCAGGCAGTTGAAACGGCTTCTTCCCAGAGATAATCCGGTAGTTGAGCATTGATCAACATCGTTCTTGCAGCTTCCACTAAAGTTTGGTTTCGTCTTTCGACCACGCCGTTCTGTTCGGGGCTGCGTGCAATGGATGTTTGATGTTCAATACCCACTTTCTCATAATACTCCCGAAGAGTCTGATTCTTGAATTCAGTGTCGTTGTCTGTTCGAATTTTTCGAACGGTGTTGCGTAACTGAACTTGAATCTTTGTGAGAAAGGTGATGATCATTTGAGGAGCTTGATCTTTTATACGAAGGAAGTATACCCAAGTCCATCTCGAGAAGTCATCAACAATTACCAGTATATATCTCTTTCCATTGATAGTTTGAACAAGCATAGGGCCACAAAGATCTATATGAAGAAGTTGAAGAATGTGATCATTATTGTGCTCGGGTTTAGGAGCAAAGTGAGCACGAGTACTTTTTCCTTGTTCACAAGGAGGACAAAGGTGATCTTTGGCGTATCTGAATCTTGGAAGACCATTGACCAACTTTTTACGAGCGAGCTCGGTCATAGTTCTAAAATTCAGGTTAGACATTTCTTTGTGCCACAGCCATGCTTTGGTGGAATGGGCCTTGGATAGTAGACAAATCGGTGAAGAAGCTGTCATGTCGGAGGAGGAAATAGCATAAAGACTGGTTCCGCGTTTTCCTTTCATAAGGTCGTTCCCCTGTAGATCTCGAACAAAACATGTTTTCTCCTGAAAAGCCACTTCTAAATCACCATCGCAGAATTGCCCGGCAGAGAAAAGATTATGACCAAAGCCCTCGACATAGTAGACACGGCTAATTTCGATATTCCCGTTGACATAATCACCATATCACATGATAGCCGCGAAATGATCATTCCCGAACCTGACAGTGCCTATGAACTTCGCGACGAAGTTTACTTGAAGCTTTAAGTTGCCTGTCATGTGCCGGGAACACCCGCTATCAACAATCCATAGCACAATCTAAATCACCTGCATCACAAGAAGACACAGATGGAGAGTTGGAACCGGTGGATACCGTTGGGTTAGTAATATAGGTGTTAAGCATCTTTGGTACCCATGTAAAACTAGGTTTATATTGTAACCAACGCTGCCACGTCCAACTAGTTTTTGCTTTCTTCCAAGTGAATGCGCTTGGTGAATGGATTGTCCTAGGAGCAACTACGGTCTTGTCAACGGTGATCTCAGAGACTGCTTGTGGCAGTTTTCCTAAAATGGACTTAGCAGCGGTAGTGAGCCTAGAGGAAATGCCAGAAGTACTTTTCTGTGTACGAGATAAAAGGGTTCTAACAACACAGTTATGATGATTTCCAGACAATATACTTTTATGACAAAATACACAACAAGCATCCACAATAACATCATTAGAAACATTCATAGCATTTGTTACATCATTTTCAGAATTACACTTGGACAAGTTGGATTCTATGTTTGACATAACATGCGTCTTATTCGACTTCCTATTGAAAACTTCTACTGCTTCAGCTTTAGATAATCCACTCTTAGGTTTCCAGACTCTAAACTTCTTGTTGGACTTTTTGGTCTTTGGTCTGCTAACTTGAAGAGGAGTTCCTAATCCTGTAGAACTTGAAGCTTGCATATTAGAGGTCTGTGGAGATGCTATCTTTGGTGTTTCATCTATTTTGTACATTCCTGGGGCAATCACATTTGTATTTACATATTTCAATTTTTCAAGTATCTTTATTTTTGCTTTCAAATCAATGATGATGAGTTTCTGTTCTTGAATCTTTGACTCTAACTCTCTGTTTAACCGAACAGTGTCATTTCTATTTTCACAAACTCGATCAATGTCTTTTTCATATTCAGAAATTTGTTGTTTTAAAACAGCATTTTCTTTTTCAAATTGACTGTTAGAAGCATGACTGTTTTGGAAAGACACTGATCCCTTTTGGCTTTGTAGTGCTAACTCAAAGTTAATACTCTGAGCCTGACACCATTTCAACCTTTGGTTAAGTTTGAAAATTTCTTTTGCACATTTTGTTTCCACATCATCATTGATTTGTCTAATTCTTTCATTTTCTTTTCGCAGATTATCAATCTCAAGTCTCATTGTCTCAATTTCAACACAGTGATCATCAACAAGCAATTCATTACATGACAAATAGATAGAATTCATAATCACAGAGATCACATCAGAACTGAGAACATTCGTTAAGAGTCGATCTGAATCTTTTTCCAAATCTTTCTTTTGACATTTTTGTTTTGCAATTTTGTTATCTTTTGCTTTGAAAATGCTCATCATTCATGCAACTTCTGATTGATGTTCCTGTTCCCACTGTGTCGCCCAGAGTCACAGGTGTTTGACATGTGGCAAGAATTGTTTTTGAAAAACTTCTCGCTTTTCTTTCTCATAAGGAGAAAGAAAAGTGGAGATTTTGATTTCAGAATTTCTTTCAATTACGTCTTCCAAAAGTTTGATGTCATCTATAAATGTATTAAAATATTTAATAATGCGACATTCTTTTGGCATTTCTTCATTGACACCTGAATTAGGTAGAGGACCATTGACTTGTGCTACAGTGGATACTGGATCAACTTCAGATAAAGCATTTATTTTGGTTAAAGACCACGTTTGATTAGATCTATCTTTTTGAGGTACAAAAGTTTCACTAATATGAGGTGTTTTCGAATAATTTTATGGTTTGTTATAATGTATACAACTCAACTTAGATCGACTCTCGTCCTCGTGTTCCAGTTCCTCTTCAGTATTATATACAACCACACGTGTGAAAGTATCTGATGTGCCCGTCAGAGTGCAAGTTTTAAACTTATAACACGATCTACCAATGATTCAAACGCAACACATACGAGCAAGTATACTCGTCCGTGTGTAGTAAAAGTTGAAATGGTAAGCCGAGGTTGTTCACAGGGATTTGTTTAGTTTTTGGGATGTGAGTTTTGAATATAATATCAATCTTGTTCAACAATTCTAATAGCAAGCAAATAATGATGATTTAAATTCAATATATTAAAACTACACTTGCCTAGACTAGTTTTGCATAACTATCTTGATATGATTATGACAACGATTCTATTTGATTATGATCAATGAATTAGGAGGTGTTCTAATTCAATTAGTGGGTATACTAATCCTATTGCTTCCAACACTTTTAATCCTCGTCAAGATTTTAAGATGACAAAAACAATATTTAAGATTTGATCAACCAAGACTAACATAACTCAATCATTTGATTCGCTTTCGTTTCACAAGCAATTGACAACCACACTATTTTAGTTTTCCAAGTTTAACCAAGTTACTTATGAAATGGTCAATACATAAGGTAACACCCTCATAGACAAAGGTTTACAACTAATTGACTAACAATGTCTTTTTCAACCCATTAAACTGTTAGCAATTAACCAAACTTGACAACTCTTTGGTGGAGAAAACTTTTAACAGCACAATTCGATCTTAGTATTAGCTTTTCGTTTAACTAGAACCATGGAGTCATAATCAACCAAGAATCATATCATAAACATCATCTAGGCAAGTGCTCAAACACTTAGCCAATCATGGCAAACAAAGAAATAACCACAAGAAATTTATCACTTGAAAAGATAATTAAAAAGTCTTACATAAGTTGTAATGATGATTACAAGAATTAGGAACACTTGTGAGATGATCAACAAAGATTCCTTGAATGATTAAATTAATGATTGGTGAATGTAAGCTTCTTCTTTTCCCGCGTTTTTCTTCCCTTGTCACCCCTTGAGAGTGTGAAATGAGTTGTAGTAGTTGTTGATTATTGATTATTTGTAGATAGATTATATGATAGTAGCCTCCTTCTCTCTTGGCCAAGCATACATATTAATAAGATGTCTCCCCTTGGTCACCAAGCAAAATACTTGAGCCCAAAGTGTCATAAAAATTCTGCACTTGGAGTAAATGAAGTGTAATGACAACCCATATGAAGAGTTATTTCATTAAAGATAGCCATTAAGTGTGCCAGCAATTGTATGAACCCAAGGTTTGAAGTTTCGACCTAAGGTTCAGTATTTCTTGAACCTTTGGCTGAAGAAGCAAGCCATAACTCTTCACATATAACTTTTCATTTATTTCATCAATTCTTGATCTTTTCTTGAACTTGGAAATCATTGTAATCTTGATTCTTTATCCTTAACGATCTTCCAAAGCCTTTATTTTGAGAAGAATCTTATGTTTGTGCAAAAGCTCTTGATTTAACAACTTTTCTTCATCTTTTTAGCCATTTACTTGAACTTGATTGTACCTGAACCTGAATACATCTTTTGTATCTTTTGTATAAAATGAGCGTTATCAAATCCCCCACACTTACACTTTGCTTGCCCCCAAGCAAATCTAGCTTTTAGAAATAAATCCACATGATATAAATTATAATGATTCTAAAAATGAGATGCAAATCCATCAAGTACAAGTACAAGATAAGATCCATCTATTTAAGCTTATAAATGAAAAGTCGAGATGTTTGACAATACCTTAATGATTCTCTTGCTTGATAACATGTTAAGACACCTCACGAAAAGAAATGAAGTATAATTCACTCAACACTCATTTGTTTAGTGGGTGAGTATATAAGAAAATAACACTCATTGCTCAGTCATGATCCACATATTACCATAGGCTTGTACAAGAAACAAAACTCCACCGACGTGGCGTAAGCACCAAGTGTAAACATCTAAGAGGACTTTTATTTGGGTTTCAAGGGTTATATAAGACTTATGTGCAACTATCTTATGCAAAACATAATAGCTCGCTAACAACGAATTCTTGAATCATCAAATAACGGATGGTCACTAAGGATAACCTTAGATCGCTAACAACGCTACCTAATTCCTCAAGAAATCGGATGGTCACCACATGTCAATACACTTGATAATTTCCACAAAGTCAAAAGGTAGGGATAAGACATGGGATATATATATATATATATATATATATATATATATATATATATATATATATATATATATATATATATATATGTATATGAAATTGGTTTAAAATAAAAACTTCACAAATAGTCAAAGTCTACAATCAATTGCTACTAGCTACATCAACCACTTTCCTTTGAACTCGAGAACTATCTTTGATCGATATCTTACTTTCATAGCTCATTGGCTATTCTTGTCACCGAACAATTGCGATGACTTATTTCTATTTTTCTCTTTTTCCTTCTCTTCTTTTTTTTCATCATTTTTTTTTCTTAACGATCCAAATACCAAAAGATCTTCCATGTGATTATCATGGAGTTCGCAACTTTCTCAATTTCAAGGATTCCCACATAACAACCATATTTCATTGTAGCTAGCAACCAACCAAGACTTGACTATGGGTAAGGTTAAGGCTAAAAGTGTAAAATATTTTTCTGGTGTAACAAAATGAAAAGGATGGCTCAGAGGGTGTACTAATGGTATCTAGCACTAAAATTGAGTGCTAACAAATGGGTTCATATAAGTGGTTAACTAACTGATGTGGCTAGCTAATATATCATTAAATGTAGAATGGACGGCCATTTGGTTTAATTCCTAAGGTTGCCTCTTATCACACGAATACACTTATATCACACGAGGTGATCTCACCGCGGTCTGGTAATGATTTGCATGCACAAATTCTAGAATAAATAAGATCACCGGCACACTCATAGCAAAAAGATCAAGCATAAAAGATGTATGCTATATAAAAATAGGCTTAAATCCTCACAATTTAGTGGAATGGGCTATAGCTGTGCTAGCAATGTTATCAATCCTAAAAATAGAATGCAATTTCAATCAGGACACATCTCGAATTTTCAAATTACATGTTTTATCTGTGGATTGATCTAGTTATTCTAATATAGATTATCCTAAATGTGCGAAAACAACTAGATCATAGGGGCAAAAAAATTAAAAACTAGGCTAAAAAATATAGAAAATTTTAAAATCCAGTTTCATTTTCCTATTTCCTCCCCCCCCCCCCCCCCACACACACTTAAGTTTGACATTGTCCTCAATGGAAAGAACGATGAACCATAAAAATAGGGAAATGGAATATAAAAGAAATGATACTGCCTGAGCTTTGGAAATAGGATGATTCCACAACTTCAAAATCAAGCATCCTAACCTGCATAATCGTCAAAAACAAAACACACAAAAATGCAAAATATTTTTGGATTTTATTATTCATATTAGCAAGGCCCCCACACTTATGGTGAAACCATCAGGGTATAAAAATAAACAAACAATTTAAAAACACACGGGTTGCCTCCTGAGAAGCGCTAAATTTATTAATGAGTTATCAGCCCGACTTAATCTTTCTTACTTTGGTGTTTTATATTTGGGATTCTTTCCTGACTTCTTTGAAATATACACCACATTTCCTTTCACTATTCCTTTTCCGGTTTTATCAATATCATGTAACTTTGAGGTATTGCAAGTTCTAGGGAGAACATCCCAGATTTAACCAGTTTCCGCAGCCCATGGTGTTACTTTTTTATAATCAGCTGGAAAAGGCGCCATAAATGGAATAGCAGTGTATTTCTTTTCATTGAGCAATTCGAGTGGGATTTCTTCACTTGACATTTCATTCAATTGCTCCTCATCATGGTAGAGTTTGATTCGATGTCCGTTAACAATGAAAGTTCCACCGTGTTTGTCATATAATTCGACATATCCGGATGGAAAACCATGTTTTACCACGAAGGGACCAAACCATTTGGTTATGAGCTTAGGAACTTTGAATTTTTACTTAGAATTGAACAAAAGAACTTTGTCTCCGGCCATGAATTCTTTCCTAATTCTTAGTTTCCTATCATGATAAGCTTTTGTTCGGGCTTTGTATAGTTTGGAATTCTCATATGCTTGGAGTCTTAATTCATCGAGTTCATGTAATTGCAAGAATCTTTTTTCTCCAGCGATTTTGAGATCGGGATTACATTGCCTCAACGCCCAGTAAGCGCGGTGTTCAATTTCAAATGGCAAATGACAAGTTTTTCCATATATAAGTCTATATTGAGTTGTACCAATTGGAGTTTTATATGCCGTTCTAAACGCCCATAGAGCATCATCGAGTTTCCTTGACCAAATAGAAGGATTATCCTTGACTGTTTTTTCAAGTATTCTTTTCAAAGCTCTATTGGTGTTTTCAACTTGACCACTGGTTTGAGGGTGATATGCAGTTGAGAAATGATGGTGAACTCCATATCGTTTCATAGCTTTCTCCATTTGACGGTTACAGAAGTGAGTTCCTCTGTAACTTATTAAAGCTTTTGGAATTCCAAATCGAGAGAAAAGCATTTTCAGAAAATTCACAACCACTCGTGCATCATTTGTGGGTAAAGCCTCTGCTTCTGCCCATTTAGAGACATAGTCAATTGCAACGAGGATATATTTGAATTTATGAGATTTAGGAAAAGGACCCATGAAATCAATTCCCCAAATATCAAAGATTTCAGAAACTTGTATGCTCTTTTGTGGCATTTCGTCTCTACGAGAAAGACTACCAGACTTCTGGCATGCATCACAATTCTGCACAAGCATATGTGCTTCTTTAAAAATTGTTGGCCAATAAAATCCCGCATCAAAAACTTTTTTCGCGGTTGTGGATGGACCGTAATGTCCTCCAGTTGGCCGTGATGACATTCATCAAGAATTTTTCGGGTCTTTGAACCATACACGCATCTTCTAATTATCCCATCGGGACACATTTTAAATAGATACGGTTCATCCTAAAAATAGTATTTCAGGTTTGCGAAGAATTTACTACGCTCAGCGTAAGATAGACCTTTTTGTAATATTCCTCCAGCAAAATAGTTTGCATAGTCTGCAAACCATGGGATTTCTTCTGCATCAATTCCCATAAGGGTTTCATTGGGAAAATCATCATCGATCTCATCTTCACCGAGTTCCTCTAAATTAGGATTTTCTAATCTAGATAAATGATCTGCTGCAACATTTTCCGCACCTTTCTTATTCTGGATTTCTATGTCAAATTCTTGAAGCAATAAAATCCATCGGATAAGACGTGGTTTGGCATCTTGTTTGGCAAACAGATATTTAAGAGCTGAATGATCTGTGAATACAATTGTCTTTGACAAAACAAGATAAGAACGGAATTTGTCAAATGCAAAAACTACAACCAAAAGTTCCTTTTCAGTAATTGTATAGTTTTGTTGGGCACTATTCAAAGTTTTGCTGGAAAAGTAAATAGGACAAAAAAAATTTCCTTCTCGTTGTCCTAATACTGCCCCAACAGCAAAATCGCTTGCATCGCACATAAGTTCGAATGGCAGCGACCAATTTGGTGAAAGCATAATCGGTGCGTTTGTTAACTTATTTTTGAGTGTTTCGAATGCCTTGATGGATTCTTCATTGAAATCAAAGACTAAATATTTCTTGAGAAGCTTCGTCATAGGACGAGATATTTTTGAATTTTTTTTGATGAATCTACGGTAGAATCCCGCATGTCCCAAGAAACTCCTAACGCCTTTTACGTTAGTCGGGGGTGGTAATTTAGCAATAGCATCAATTTTTGCTTTGTCAACTTCAATTCCCTTGCTTGAAATCTTGTGACCAAGCACAATGCCTTCTGTCACCATAAAGTGACATTTTTCCCAATTAAGCACGAAATGAGAAGTTTTGCATCTTTCAAGCATTTTGTCAAGATTGGAAAGGCATGACTCGAATGAGTCCCCAAATACCGAGAAATCATCCATGAAAACTTCCATGGAGGTTTCAAGCATATCTTGAAAAATAGCAATCATGCATCTTTGAAATGTTGGTGGTGCGTTACAAAGACCAAAAGGCATACGCCTATACGCATATGTTCCAAAAGGACACGTGAATGTGGTCTTTTCTTGATCAGCTGGATCTATTGGAATTTGGAAATAACCAGAAAATCCATCGAGAAAACAAAAGAATTTGTTCCCCGCAAGTCTTTCCAACATTTGATCCATGAACGGTAAGGGAAAATGATCTTTTCGGGTGGCGTCATTTAATTTTCGTTAATCAATGCACAATCGCCAACCGGTTATGGTTCTGGTAGGAACAAGTTCATTACGTTCATTAGTCACGACAGTTGTTCCTCCTTTCTTAGGAACACAGTGAACAGGACTCACCCATGAACTATCCTCAATGGGATAAATAATTCCAGCGTCAAGAAGTTTGATTATCTCCTTCTTAACAACTTCTTTCATGTTTGGATTGAGTCTTTGTTGTCTTTGAACAACGGGTTTCGAATCGTTTTCAATATTGATTTTGTGTTTGCAAAAGTTTGGACTTATTCCACGAATGTCAGAAGTTTTCCAGGCGAAAGCTTCTTTATGATTTTTAAGTGTAGAAACAAGATGTTCTTTTTCATCGGGTTTGAGTGCTGAAGATATGAAAACTGGAAGAAGAGAATTTTCTTCCAAAAATGCATATTCCAGTTGATCAGGAAGAGGTTTTAAAAAGAGATCTACTGGCGGAACTTCAATTAAAGTTTTGATTCTCATATCATCATTGAATTCCAACTCCTCAAAGTTGGTATTTTCTTCCTCAAAAATTTCTTCGGTGTCTATCTGCATAAATTCAGCGAATTCTCTGTCGAGATCTTCATCACTGATTTGTCCAGATTTTTTATGAGTCTTAATTCTTTCATCAAGCAACTCATCAAATGTTTCCTCTGTTATTTCATCGATAACATCAATGCTATAACAAGTGTCATCATTTGCATGAGAATATTTCATGGCTTGATTAATCGAAAAAGAGATTCTTTCGTCCCCAACTCCAAGGTTGAGTTCTTTATTTTTCACTCGAATAATAGCATCTGCTGTGTTTAGGAAAGGTCTTCCTAGAATCAATGGAACTTTGCTATCTTCCTCCATTTCGAGGATCACAAAATCAACAGGAAAAACAAATTGCCCAACTTGAACAAGCATGTTTTCAGCTATTCCAACAGGATATTGGATAGTATGATTGGCTAAACGTATACTCATTCTTGTGGGTTTCAATGTATTGATCGAAAGCTTCGCATACAATGAGTATGGCATAAGATTGATACTTGCACCGAGATCGGCTAAAGCATCACAAGTGATTGAATTTCCCAAAGTGCATGGGATAAGAAAACTTCCAGGATCACCGAGTTTTTTCGGTAGTTTATTTTCAATAATGGCTGAGCAATCTTCATTCAAGAAGGTAACGGAAATGTTTTCCATTTTACTTTTGTTGCTCACAAGTTCTTTCAAAAACTTCCCATAATTGGGCATTCCCGCTAGGACATCAACAAGAGGAACGTTGATCCTAACTTCTTTGATTAAGTCAATGAACTTGCCATATTGCTCTTCCATCTTTTCTTTCCTCAAACGTTGAGGATATGGAATTCTCGGTTTATATGGTTTAAGAGGTGGAGTAGGTTTAACGGTTGGTGTAGGAATTGGTTCGTTATCTTTTAGTTCTTCCTCTACTTCATCCTCACTATCATCATGAACGATAGTGGTTGTTTGGGTTGGGTTGGGTGGTGGATCATAAGATAGACCACTACGAGTATATACAGCATTTACATGCTCATTCCTCATTTGAGGTGGACGATAAGATCTAGATGATGATGGTTTGGGGTTGGTTTGAGTATTGCTTGGCAAAGTACCAGATGGTCTTACAGCAAGGTGATCGGAAAGACGACCAAATTTGGTTTCAAGATCTTGGATAGAAGCTTGATGATTCTTTTGCCCTTGTTCGACTTTGCTTTTGAGCATAAAGAGTTGATTTTTCATGAATTCATTCGTTTGCTTTTGAGCATGCATGAACTCATGCATGGTTTTTTCGAATTCAGATTTTTTTTTTGTTTCACGTGATTGTGATGATGAACAGTTATCATCACGAGAAGATGTCTCACGATTGTCTTCACGAGTTTGGAAATTGCGATTATCATCCCTTAGTGGACGATCTAGCCAATCTTTAGAATTTCTACCATAGAAGTTTCCACGATATCCTCCTCCTCGATATTCTCCATAGACATAATTGGCTTCAGCTTCGGGACCTCCCATGGGTTTGTCATCACACTCGGATGATGAGTGATTTCCACCACAATGGGTACATCCCTCACGCATTTCTTTGATTTCTTTTTGGATACTTTGGAATTTAGAATCGATTTTAGAGGTGAGATCTTTCATCATATCCATGATTTTGGAATCTTCATTCGTTCCTTCCGCGAATGCAACGGATTTTCATTGAGGTTTGGTTTTGGAATCCTTAGACCAATCGAGCTTAAGAAGTACACGGTCTTCTAATAAAGTGTAAGCTTCGTTAAGGGTCTTATAAAGGAAAATTCCTCCGGCATCTAGTATGCCTTGAGTTGTGTCATCGAGGCCATGGTAAAAGATTTGAATGATGTTACCACGAGACAATCCATGCCCATGACAACTTCGGAGCATGTTTTTCATTCGAAGCCAAGCTTCGACAAGATTTTCTCCTTCCTTTTGAGTAAAGCTACGAATTTCACCTAAGAGACGATCAAACATGGCCGGTGGAAAGAAACGTCCAACAAATGCTTCTCTCATTTGGTCCCAAGTTGTGATCACTCCGGGGCTTAATTCATTATACCAAATTTTTGCTTCTCCGGTGAGAGACGATGGAAGAGTTTGAGTCGGAATGCATTTGCATTGGTATTTCTATAAAGAAACATTTCACAAATTTCAAGAAAATCGGCGATATGTTTGTGTGGATCGGATTTAACTCGAACATCAAATTGGTTGTCTTTAATCATCTAGAGATGATGACCTTTGATAGTAAAGTTTTCTCCAAGATTAACGGGAACAATGGCGGCTGCGGGTGTAGGAGCTACAACCCTATTAGTATCCCACATAGGTTGATCGTCGGTGATGAGTGTGTAAATACTCATCATTTTATACCCATAAAAGATACAAAAATGACCAAAAATACCCAAATAGATCAAATATTGTTGCAAATATTCGTGGTTTGTGTTTTTATGTGTTTCAGGTACAAAAGGATCGAAAACAGGGCAAAAACGGACAAAACCGAGCACAAGATTGGAAAATCGTGAAAAGCCGAGGATGGGGAAGAAATTTACGATTTTGGACCAGGATATTGCTCAAGTTATCAAAAGTCAACCTCCAAGAATATCAAGTTGTCAAGATCGGCCCTTGGAATTATTTTTGCACAAATGACAAATTTGGTCCCTGGATTTTCTGAAATGGCAAAATTGGTCCTTAAGCTTAATCCTAAAAACTATGACTAAACCTAAACCCTATCCTTTAATAAATCCAATCCCTTTTACCCCTTAACCCATTCAACCCAACCCCGTATTTTAGTTAGATAAAAATCAGTCAACCACCAAAAGACAAACCCACCCACACCCACCATTTTCACTGCCATTACCACCTCACACCTCACCTTTTCTGACAAACCCACTCCTCTGCCATAGCCACACTACCTCCCCCCCTCTAGCTCCAGACTAGTACATCTTCACGTGATTCCCATCCCCACGTGGGAAATCCAACTAACCCACATTTCCCGCCAATAATCAAATGGACAGCTGAGATGAAACCAAGCCCATCTAAGGGCTGGAAATGGAAGGGAGGACTCTGAGAAGGATATAAAAGAGTTTGCAAGCACAAGAAGTTAGCTAGCTAGTTTTAGATAAAAAAATCAGTAGTTTAATTTAAGTCAAATGTAATTTAGTAGGCTAAACTTAATGGGTTTTTAATCATTTCAAATTGTATTTCTCAATTGAGGGCTGTAATTTACTTTTTCTTAATTTAAATTCAAGTTAGGTACTTAAATTCGAATTCCTCAATTTTCTTAAAATTTTCAATTATTGTCAAGATACTGTTTTAAGCTAGTTTACTGTTCTGATAAGCTAAGAGAAGCTTATAATAGCTTTTAATAGCTTATGGAAGTCAATGCCTGTTCCTAATTCAGATTTTGCAAAATAATCATTGAAAGTCAAAGTTACTGTGTAAGTGCTTATTTTCTGCTTATTTCCCCTTAATCTGCTTATTTATAGTTCATTAGTGCTTATTAGTGATAATGTGTGCCATTTATGCTTATGAGTTAGTCCAGATAGCTTTAGATTGGAAATTGCATTTTTTACTGTCATATTTTGCTTTATAGCACTTTTGCTTATTTCTTATGTTAAAATCCTTATTCCAGGTTTTAAACTGCTTATTGTACCTTACATTGGTTAACTGGATCATTGCTTTTACAAGTTTAAGTTTAGAATTGTCTGTGCTAAGCTAAAATTCATCTCAGCTAGTTTTATGTAGTGTTTGGCATAGCAAGTCAAACGGGTAAATTTGGTTTCACACTGTTCATTTGCATTTTTCCTAAGTTTGATCTTGACTAATTCAGCTTATGGGAGTTGTTGGTAGAAGTTTTTTGCCTGTTATTAAGGATTTTTAGGTTTTGAATGGGTTAGGGGGATTTTAGAAGCATTGACTGTGCTTATCAGCTTATTATGGGATAAGCCCTTTTAAGCCATCATTCTTGGTGCTTCTAGGTTCCACATAGTCTATTAGGTCTATTCTGGATAGTGTATTCAATGCCTCATACCCTTGGTCAATAGTTAGCAAAAATCAGTCATAATTAGAATAGATCAGTATATTATTTTTTTTGGATTTTCCTATTTGCAGCAATTTTCTTTGATTTTTAATCTCTTCATGTTAAGTTATAATTAGCTCAATTTTTGCTCAGTTCTAATTTTGTTGCTTATATTGTCATTCATATTTTTTTTTAGATTTTTAGGGATAGCTTTTTATGGCTTTTCATCAGCTTGAAATATGCCATTTTTGCCCTGCACCACAAGAGTGTCAGTGAACTTTTTAGCTTATTTGCTCATATCAGTGCTTATTTGTGGTTTTAAAGGCTTAATTTTGTTAGTTCTTAATAGATTGTTTATTGTTTTGTGTATTTTCTCTAAAACCAGACCTCATATAAGCTTATTAGAGCTTAAAAATAAGCTTGAAATCACCTTGAAATGCCATTTAGGGCCGCAAACTCAGATCCTATTTGCTTATTTGGATTGATCTCAGCGCTTATTTTTTGGTTCTTGTGGCTTATTCAGTTTCATTTTAGCCTATTATTAGTACCTTAGCTTATTTCTGTTCCCAAAGTAGCTTATTTCAGCTTATTCAGCCCTATTGATCAAATCTTAGCTTGTTCCTTTTCTAGTTAAACTGTCCAGCCCATTTTGGCTTATTTTTGAGTTTCATAAAAAGTTACAGTTTTGAAAAATGCTTATTTCCATGTGCTTATTCAAAGAAAAAAATATAAATAAAAAAAATAAAATAAAAAAATTCAATCAAGTCTCTTATATGCGGCACCTTATCGGCTCTTTCTGTGCTATTTCAAGTTTCATAATAGTTGTTTTTGTAAAAGTTGCTTATTTTCTTGTGCTTATTAAGCTTTTAAAGAAAAAAAAATAAATAAATAAAAATAAATAAAAAATAAATAAATAAATAGTTTTTAAATCATATTAAATTAAATATAAGTCAAAAAAATATAATTCTTTTTTTCAAAATTTTCTTTTATCATTTAGGACTTAGGAAAATTAGTTTGATGCCCGTAGAGTTATTATTTTATCGTTTTGACGTTTAGGCTCGGGATTTCCCGGTTTAAACGTAATTTTAGATTTCCTTTACGTTTTTAGTCACGCGTACTTTAGATTATCGTTTTCCTTACCTTTTAAGTTCTTTTTAGTTAATGTTCACTTATTTTAGAGTAAAAACCCAAATTCCCATTATTTTCCTTATTCACGACACGTATCACGAATCGAGATCACAAATTCCATTCATCCTTCGTTGGGGAAAACGACTCGGGTTTACATATTTCCTTTGTAAATCTTTGATGAAAAATACATGTTGATTTCATCGGATCAATTTTTGGTGCCACTGCCGGGGAAGGTTGAAGCGAATTTTTAAACTCTCGTTTGTCGATGCGTGTTTTGAAGACCCTTCTCTCGAGAAGTTATCGTTTTCTCTCGTAAATAATTTCTTATAAAAGCCCAAAAAGATTTTAATTTCAAAATTTATTTTCCTTTTTCCCTTTGTGTTTTTCAAAATGATTTTAAATTATAAAAATCCAAAAATATTCTTTTCATTCCTCTTAAATGTTTAATTCTTATCTTCTTACTCTCTCATTGTTTAATTCTCCGCAATGATCGGTTTTCCATCATATAATCCCCATGATCCTCGGACCATGGAGGATTTCTACCGTCCAACACTGATCGGTAGAGGGGGACCGATCACTCCTACATCAGTTTTGGGAACCGATTTTGAACTGGAAAGTTATATGGTTCGACTAATCCAGAAAAACTGCAAATTCTACGGATTTCGAGATGAAGATGCAAACGAGCATCTAAACAAGTTCATATCTATCACTCAATCCATAAAACAGAAAGGAGTTTCTCTAGATGACATTCGTTTGAATCTTTTCCCATTCTCTTTATCCCACCACGCTGAATCTTGGTTTTATACTCTTAGAACCCACTCAATTCAAACTTGGGAAGAGATGTTCGTCAAGTTTCTTTCAAAATACTTTCCTCATTCTAAAACAGTGCAACTTAGGAAAGACATTCTGAATTTCCAGCAATTACCCATTGAGTCAGTATTTGAAGCTTGGGAACGATTCAAATCTTTGTTACAGAAATGTCCTGACCACAAAATTTTGCTTCTTGATCAAATCCTAACATTTTATAGTGGTATAACTCCGATTGATCGAGACAAAATCATGTTGGCTGCCGGAGGCAATCTCATGCGAAAGACTCCTCAAGAAGCTTATGATTTAATCGAGAATATGACACAAAATCACTATCAGCGGGATGCTGGAGCCCTTTATGACTCCACCACTGTTTTGAGTGATCATTATTCCGATTACATTCCCGCTGAGATTGCACAGATTGGGGTCCTTGGCTACCACAAAAGTTATATAAATCAAGATTGCCAACAAGGACCAAGTCATCCTTACACTATCCACTATTCATACTCCGATAAAAGTGATGAGGATGATCCTTTTGATGAAGAGAAATCAGATGAGGACACATCAGATACCTTTTTAATGGGGGACAAGGAATTCGAAATCAATCCTCTTAAGGAAATTGATGACCTTGTTCCAATCCCAAGGGTATCCGAGGAACCTCTCGATCTTCCTGATTCTACTTCTCAAACTCTGATTTAAGTATCACAAATCCTTTGTCTAATTTTGATTCTGAATTTGCTCTAACTTCAGTTAATCAAAATTTTGATATTCATAACAAGGAAAGTGATGAGTCAGATACGGAGACAATAATGGACGAGGAGCAAACTTCTAGCACACAAAGTATAGCACATGTCCCACCTCCGTATATCCTTCTTGAGCCCAAGCTCAAAGACGTACTTCATAAAAGTGATTATCTTCTCGAGGAGTTCACCGATGAACTCACTCACATTTGATCCCATCCTACCGGGGGATGAAGATAAAAACTTTGATTTTGAATCTGATATGAGAGAATTGGAATTTTTGCTATGTCATGACCCGTCAACTAATTGTGCCACTAGTCTGGGGGAGTTCGCCGATGAACTCTCTCACATCATATCTCCACCGGAGTATGATTGCTCTAAGGACTCGGAGGGAGGCATGATCTATAGTGAGCAGTTGCTTATTAAAGACACTATCCCGAATCCCCCTCCTGAGGTGCTTTTAGACCATGGCCTTAAAAGCAATAATGACAAATTTGATAATGATGACGATTTTATAGTAATTGTTCTCAAAATTTGTGATTTCTCCTCTCCTTTCCTCACATATAATGTTATTTCTCCTCTTCTTCACTCCTTTGGGAGTGAAGACACCATATTTGACCCCGGCATCGTCGTTTATAATTTCTATTTTAAGTCGGATGTATCTCATCGGAGTGGAACTTTCAAGAAATTCAATGATTATCCAAACATCTTGAATGAAAGTTCGATGGAGAATTTCTCTTCCACTTGCTTCCCCATGGACCAATGAATTCGGGGTCGAGTCAAGCTAGTGACTCGGTTACCAAAAACATTAGCACCACATGGGTGACAACCCATGTTTCTGACTTCTTTCTATTTTCTAACACTAAGTGTAGGGGGATTCCTCTACTGTGCTTTGTTTGTGTGTTGTTTGCTATTGTTTGCAGGTTTCTCTTAGATCGTGATGATTGATGCGCCTGTTTTCAATCCAGCCACCCAATATCCGATCTTGTTGCTAACGATTATCTAGGGATTTCTTTTCAATCCTGTTTGTGAAAATAGAATTTCTGTCACACACTTGGCTATTAGTATTACCTTTTGACGTTCTAAGTGTCGGCATAATAACCGGTACTTTGAATATTGAGGGCAATATTCAATTCTAAGTGTGGGGGGGGGGGGGGAATTCT
Organism: Artemisia tridentata subsp. tridentata; assembly: GCA_021014915.2. Taxonomy (NCBI): domain Eukaryota; kingdom Viridiplantae; phylum Streptophyta; class Magnoliopsida; order Asterales; family Asteraceae; genus Artemisia; species Artemisia tridentata. Next base: position 278,801,511 of record CP139502.1, read on the forward strand.
CGCAATTTTTGTAACATATGTACCTTCTAGTGCCCTAGTACCCCCGTTTTGGCCAAAAATTGTAATTTTTTTTTTTCGTTTTTAGATAAGAAATTGCAATAAAAAAAGAATGTTTAGTCTTGATTAGGTTAGAACAAAGGGAATCCCGACTCTGCCAGAGTGTTGATCTGGCTGCTTCCTTAACGATTAGACTAAGGTTTTACGATATGTGCAAATGAAAATGCTAAGCGTAGAATAGTTGGTTTTCTTTAGAGCTTATATAAGTAATCTATGGCTTTTCCTCCTAGGAGATAACTAATCTGACTTAATAAGTGCTTATTTTCTAACATTTGAACACACAAAATCATTTTTTCATACGATTTTGAAAAATACTAGTTCAAAGATTTATTTAAACTTCGGAACAAGCATATGTCATAGTTGCAAAAGTTAAGTAATAAATGTATGTGCAAAAAAGGCTGCGGTTCAAGATCGGCCCTTGGATCCTTATTTCCGGAAGGCGTTTAGGTCTTGGCTACCCTCTTACACCGGCCCTTGGACCTCTAATTCAGGAATGTGTGAGGTCTTGGTCTAACACCCTTGGATCCTCATTTCAGGAATGTTTAGAGTCTTGGAACTCTCCGTTGTAACGGCCCTTGGATCCTTTATTCCGGAAGGTGTAAGGTCTTGGTTCCCGTGAAACTCCGTTAGTTTATAATGCTCAAGTAAAAAAAAAATGAAAAATGAAAAGAAAAAAATAAAATAAAATGGAATGATATTGCAAAATGCAATAAGTTTTGATGTGTTGAATAAAGTTTTGAAACTTGCTTGTTGTAAATTTTAAATCTATCTTTCAACTAGTCTTAGTCAAAATCTTATAAAAACGTCGATTTTTGTGATCAAAATTTTGAAAATCAAGCACATTCATCTAACTTAAATAATTGTGGGAGTGAAAAGTTAAGTCTCGGCTTACATAGATTATTAGTATAAGTAGTGTTAGCATTTCACAAAAAACATTTGCACATTGAGTTTGAGCTTAGTTGGGAGTATAAAAAAGAGGATGTCGATTACAATTCCCTGGAGACACCCATTTTGTGTGAATCCCGTTCCATGATACCATTTATGTAAATCAAGCATGTTATCTATTTTTGTTCTAGTTTAAATTTCTTACATTTTACTAAAAAGTCGAAATGGGGTATACTTGGTATTCTTTTGATCCTTTCATTACTTCATATGATCAGATTGCTAGGGACTAGCAATAGTTTAGTGTGGGGGATTGATGAGTGTGTAAATACTCATCATTTTATACCCATAAAAGACACAAAAATGACCAAAAACACCCAAATAGATAAAATATTGTTGCAAATATTCGTGGTTTGTGTTTTTATGTGTTTCAGGTACAAAAGGATCGAAAACAGGGCAAAAACGGACAGAACCGAGCACAAGATTGGAAAATCATGAAAAGCCGAGGACAGGGAAGAAAAAACGATTGTGGGACCTGTTGGAGAATTTGCTAAAGGCACGAGCGATCAATGCAAATCCCTCATTTAAAGAGTTAAAGGCATCATCTTCATCGTTGTCAACGTTGGAGTACATACTATAATCAGTGTTGTCGTATGGGACGAGTTGATTATCAGAGTATTGTAAAGGTGCTTCATATGGGACAAGTTGGTTTGAAGGTTGTGGTGTGTTAATTCTTAAAATTACTCTTTATCACACAACAACAATATGAGAATAATAGAAGAGAATAGAAGAAAGATGGAGATGGTAACTTCTAGAGATTAGATTAAGAGAGAAATGAGATACAAGATGTGAGAATACCCCTAGAAGCAACACCCTCAAATGAGGAGGGTGAAGGGTATTTATAGTTTTGAGAGATGAATGGGCTTGGACTTGGGTGGGCTTTTACATGGGCTCTTTTAAACACTAAACATAACCTATTAGCTTAAGTCCAAGCCCATTGATTAACTTAACTAACTCAAACAACGACACATATAATTAAACTATTACAATGACAAATGACCATCACTTTAAAATAAATCCTAACAATCTCCCCCTAAGGGATGGTCATTCAAATGATGCTTCATGTGAGATGGTCTTTCGTCTTCAATGTCTTTGAGCTTTGAGTGTCGTTGTATAGCAGTTTTTTGTTTTTGGTTCCTTCATGCTATGTGATCTTCAAAGTATCGTCTTTGAGGTTGTTCTTGCCTTCGATCAACATCTTCATGTGATTATGACGTCGTGACCTCTAACATACTCATACATCTTGAACTTTATACTTATGCTAACAATCTCCCCTTTTCTTTCATTATTTGATATATGAACTTGTTCTTGACATCTAGATTAGCCTTTTGACTTTGTCGTTACACTCTGTCTTTAACTTGATTCTTTTGTCTTGAACTATTACACTTGAGCTTTGTTGGAGATGTTCTTCATAAGTATGAGAATGCTGAGGTGAAGATGTTTGATGTATCAGATGATGGTTGATGGATGTTTGTAGGTAGCTGCATAAAACTGTTAGTAATAATCATCCAGCGCTTACAGGTTGGGACTTTGAGATTGTCAACAGCATAGTGTGAAGACTTTCTCTAATCCTTCCCCAGGCCGTTCTGAACCGGATACCCCGAAAGGGCTTACACGGAAACACCGATGTGCACCCACGATTCAGTGAGTCGCTGGAGATCACCCTACGACTGTAGACCGTTTGAAGCACGTAACCATCATGGTATAAAATGGCAAGATCCTTGGATCTCATTAAGACTCTTACAACTTGTGTCCTTTTTGACGAACACAAGTGTATCATTTTGGAAGTGTTCCTAACGAGATATTTTGATGAATCTCATGGCTCTAGACTTTATTGTGCGTTTTGGTTTTTAGTCGCCGGAGGCATGGAGCAGAGTGCCACCTTTTCAATATCAACACATCTCGGAGTGAGAGGCCGATAGATTATGCAGTGTTCTCCGTGAGAAATGAAATAAATATCTTTTAAGAGATATCTGAGTGGCTAGGAGGGGTGGTGCATTGCGTCACTGGGTCCATGACGTCTTGTCTTCAATATCAGTATCACCTTGTGATAACCGATAGCAGATGTATTGACCCGGTTTCTGCCCTAAGTTTTCATGGAGGGCTATTTCTTTTCACCCTTACATTAAACTTTTCTTTTTCATTCTTCAACCCCTTCTTTCCCTTTCTCATTTACTCCTTTTTTTAATCATACCTAAGGACTTCTAATTCTAATCTATTGGAATTGTCCTTGGGTAGATCCCTCCGGCTCTGGCGGATTATAGGACATAGCCTAACCATAATCACCTTAAAACACCATGATTATCCTAGGTTTGATCACTTGCCATAAAACCTTGTGAAAATCTCTCAAAGTGTTTATGATTAATAAACACATTTAGTTAACACTTTGAGAGTTTTGCATTTTCTGAAATACTCCCCCTTCACATGTGCTTAAGAGATTTAAGAAAGAATTGCACATGTTGGGTAGTGTTCGCACATTAGAAATGATCGATTTTCATTGAACATGACCTTCGCGAGACACGTTTACATCACTAGATGGACTAGCTTGAAATTATTACCCGTCCCGGTCATATTCATTGATTATCTCTCGAATTGGTACGTTCTACTCAGACAAGTCCTTTGCGAGACACGTTTACATCAATGGATAACCATCTTGAAATTATTACCCGTCCCGGACAAGTCTTTTCGATAACGGACAATTAGGTTTCGTCAATTCGAGGGTTAGAACTGAGTCTGTCTCGAGAGCATACTTTGAGATTCCACGAACTTTAAACCTTTTGATCACATTTTAATCACGTCTTCTCCCCCTCAAAAATAGCATGAATTGATATTTTTGATATCAACTGATTAAAATGAAACTTTTTGGAGAGAACAACAGATTTTAGCATGAAATAGGAACATTTTTATTTTTCATTTTTATACTCCCCCTTAAATAAAGCATGATTTATCTTATTTTGGAGGGAGTTATCTTGAGCACTTTATGAAAGATTTAGAAAAATCTTTTTGAAAAATCTTGAGGAAAATGTGCTCAAAATAGAAAAGATTTGGAAAATTTTTGAAGATATGATAGGAGAAATATCTTCATTTGTTTTTAGGATAAGTGTTTGAAAAGAAAAATTGGATTTGCACAACACTTTCCTTTATTTGAAGTTCGGGTTGTAAGCTGAAATACTTACAAGCCATTGAGATTTTTAGGATAAGTGCTCGAAAAGTTTTTGATTAAGCACTTTCCTTTCTTGAAAGCACGGGTCCTGAACTGATGTGTTCAGAAGCCATCGGGTTAAGCTCGGGTCCGAAACTGAATTGTTACGAAGCCATAGTGAAGATTTTTTAGGATAAGTGCTCGAAAACGTTTAGATTGAGCACTTTCCTTTGTTTTGAAGCGCGGGTCCTAATCCGATATGATTAGAATCACATAAATCACTTGTATTATGTCGAACGACCTTGTCGAAATACCTTCTTGAACGACATAGTCGAACGACTTAGTCAAACGACTTAGTCGAACGACATAGTCGAACGACTTAGTCGAACGAAGTTGGGTTGATCGAACGACATAGAATGAAGATGAAAAGACTTTGACCACTTTCGAAATACCAAAGACTCAAGACTTCAGTTATATTCACATCAAAGGAGATGTATACCACTGCCATACCAAAACCAGTTCCACAGACTCGCCAAGACCAAAAACTAATATCTAATCCTTGACCTTGACACAACCATTAACCTCACCATCACTCACCAACTCTCATTCACTATCTTGTATTGATCTCAGTTTTTTTCTAATTCGTGTGCTACAAGAAAAGACTCGGTGTCCAATCACACGAAAGAAAAACTCATCCTTGACCATTATTGAAGACTCATGCTTCGATTATATCCGACAAAGGAAAGAAAAGACCTATAACAATTATGTTATGATCTTTTCATCAATTCGTTCACAAACAAACAAAAGATGAAAACTGATATGAATATTCTAAAGATCTCAGAAACAAAACTCCTCATCGATCCAAATCAAAAACAAAACATAAATATTACCTACCATAGACTTCAGTTGAAACCTTCGTGGGTATATTGAAGATTTGCTGATGATTAGAGTAAATGAGATGAGCGTTCACTTTGATTTGTCTGTGAGATTCGATTGATGGAGATGAGGTAAGATTTGAATGGCTGTTTGATGAGAGGTGATAAGGTTTGGTGAGAGTGTTTAGAGAAAAGTAGGCGGATTTTTATGATATGAGGATTAGGTTTAGGTTAATGTGTATTTAGGTTATGTACACAGGTTATATGGTTGTAAAGTTGGGCTGGATCCGGTGTTTATTTTCTTTGGGCCGCATGATACGAATTATGGTCTAGAATTGAATATGAGAAGTTGAAACAAAAATTTGTTATCCGCAAATTTTTTTAACAAAAGTTTGGATACAATTTTTTGTTGTGGTATTTTTGGTCTCACGAAATTTTCACGGGATACATGTATCACGGCTAATGTTTAATGAATATCAATTGTGACTATGGAGATGATTCGATATTATTTATTTGGGATTGAAGTGGCGTTTTAAGGATGCGTGTACTTATTTCGTCTTCTTTCTCTCTACCATCCCGCGAAGATGACTTGTTTGGGCATATATTAATGGTGACGAAGACTTGGATATCTAGTTACTTTTGTGATTCTCTCTCTATACCCACAAAGTAGTTATCACTTTAAGGAGTTACGCTGTAGTGCTCAGTGTCTCACGTAGTTGAGGATATTTCAAGAGGTTTTGTACTAATACTTTTGTTGAGGGTATCAGGAATACCTTTCTTAGTCACAGGATAGTACAAGCTTAAGTCACAAATCTGGGGGATTTTACTTCATTCTCAAGTTCGTCATATTGGGTTATCTTCATATGTGGTTACTAAAGACGACCGGTGTTTTTGATACAGGGGGTTGGTAAAGAGTTAAACACTTCAAATGGTATTGTTAGTAGATTAGGTGTATCGACATCTTCTCACGGGCTTATATGATTAATGATAAAATGCTTCCAGTTAATACTTCACGTACACATCAGCATGCTGATTCCGATAAATCGTAACCAGCAGGGAGAGAAATGTGTACATCGAGGACGCTCAACAAGTTTACGTGATCGGGCTTAATGATTTATGAAGGGATTTATGTCGGAGATTGGTTGATTCTATGTCTTATCTTCTACTCATCTTATTCTATGCACTTCTACCTTATCCACCTTCACCAATTTCGGGCAACAAGATCAAGATGATCAGTGGTTCAACTTGTTACTTTGGTGTTATCATTTCATGTGTACGTTATGGGCTGATTTATCATATGAAAGATAACTGGGATGCATTTGGTGAGATGAAGATGTTGATACTCGATTTCCCCCGAATGGATAATCTTGAAGAAGGTCGAGTCTATAGTCTGTTCTACATTTTCCGCTGCGTGTTAGAAGACAAAAGACGGGATGCAGTTAACTATCAAAAGACTTCTTCAGAATCACGGCAGTAATCAGAAAGGTTGTTAGTTTAGGGGAGAGCACTCAGGGCACCCAGAATTATACCCTAATTAGATTTGCTCACGTTCTTCTGCAAGTAAAGAAATGAAAGCTGAGAAGATTCTACAAGCTGAACGAAGTAATGAAGTTTGAAGATCATTCTCTGCGCTTAATGGTTTATATTTTACTTGTAGGGAACTTTGTAAGCAATTCCCATATAACATCACTTTGGGGAGAGATTGTTAGACTTAAAAGTAATGTTATATTCGGGAATTGCATAGTATTTAAGTACAGGGACTAGTTTAGCAAATAGTGGATAGTTAGACTAGTATTCTTGTATAAATACCTTCCTTGTCTCAACAAGGAAGGTTGGATTGTCTCATTTGTAACTAAGGTGTGTGTGTGTTTCTCCTCCTTCTCTCTAGAAAACACACACACCTTCCCCTTTCTTTAATCTAATATCACCATGTTTAACCTTTACGTTGAGCTTCCCCGACCCCCCGAATCACATAAATCACTTGTATTATCGGTCCTACAATTGGTATAATGAGCCAGGTTGTGTTTTTACTGATTTGTGTGATTCGATCTGTTGTTTTTAGACTGTTTATTGTACTTTTTGGTCGCCGGAAATTTTTTTTTCGGGTCATCGGATTTTTTTTCCGGTTCATTCGCTAAAAACAGATCTATTACAACTATACGGTATCCAATATATTAACAGTCTTCATTATTGTTCCATTAGTCGAACAATATATTATCGAATGAGGTTTGTCATCGAAGGAGCAGTCATCGAACGAGACAAGGGTAGTTGAGTCAGACTTACTCTTCCAAATTAATCGAACGACCTAGTCGAACGACATAGTCGAACGACCTTGTCGAACGACTTAGTCGAACGAAGTTGGGTTGATCGAACGACATAGAATGAAGATGAAAAGACTTTGACCACTTTCGAAATACCAAAGACTCAAGACTTCAGTTATATTCACATCAAAGGAGATGTATACCACTGCCATACCAAAACCAGTTCCACAGACTCGCCAAGACCAAAAACTAATATCTAATCCTTGACCTTGACACAACCATTAACCTCACCATCACTCACCAACTCTCATTCACTATCTTGTATTGATCTCAGTTTTTTTCTAATTCGTGTGCTACAAGAAAAGACTCGGTGTCCAATCACACGAAAGAAAAACTCATCCTTGACCATTATTGAAGACTCATGCTTCGATTATATCCGACAAAGGAAAGAAAAGACCTATAACAATTATGTTATGATCTTTTCATCAATTCGTTCACAAACAAACAAAAGATGAAAACTGATATGAATATTCTAAAGATCTCAGAAACAAAACTCCTCATCGATCCAAATCAAAAACAAAACATAAATATTACCTACCATAGACTTCAGTTGAAACCTTCGTGGGTATATTGAAGATTTGCTGATGATTAGAGTAAATGAGATGAGCGTTCACTTTGATTTGTCTGTGAGATTCGATTGATGGAGATGAGGTAAGATTTGAATGGCTGTTTGATGAGAGGTGATAAGGTTTGGTGAGAGTGTTTAGAGAAAAGTAGGCGGATTTTTATGATATGAGGATTAGGTTTAGGTTAATGTGTATTTAGGTTATGTACACAGGTTATATGGTTGTAAAGTTGGGCTGGATCCGGTGTTTATTTTCTTTGGGCCGCATGATACGAATTATGGTCTAGAATTGAATATGAGAAGTTGAAACAAAAATTTGTTATCCGCAAATTTTTTTAACAAAAGTTTGGATACAATTTTTTGTTGTGGTATTTTTGGTCTCACGAAATTTTCACGGGATACATGTATCACGGCCAATGTTTACTGAATATCAATTGTGACTACGGAGATGATTCGATATTATTTATTTGGGATTGAAGTGACGTTTTAAGGATGCGTGTACTTATTTCGTCTTCTTTCTTTCTACCATCCCTTGAAGATGACTTGTTTGGGCATATATTAATGGTGACGAAGACTTGGATATCTAGTTACTTTTGTGATTCTCTCTCTATACCCACAAAGTGGCTATCACTTTAAGGAGTTACGCTGTAGTGCTCAGTGTCTCACGTAGTTGAGGATATTTCAAGAGGTTTTGTACTAATACTTTTGTTGAGGGTATCAGGCATACCTTTCTTAGTCACAGGATAGTAAAAGCTTAAGTCACAAATCTGGCGGATTTTACATCATTCTCAAGTTCGTCATATTGGGTTATCTTCATATGTGGTTACTAAAGACGGCCGGTGTTTTTGATACAGGGGGTTGGTAAAGAGTTAAACACTTCAAATGGTATTGTTAGTAGATTGGGTGTATCGACATTTTCTCACGGGCTTATATGATTAATAATAAAATGCTTCCAGTTAATACTTCACGTACACATCAGCATGCTGATTTCGATAAATCGTAACCAGCAGGGGAGAGAAATGTGTACATCGAGGATGCTCAACAAGTTCACGTGATCGGGCTTAATGATTTATGAAGGGATTTATGTCGGAGATTGGTTGATTCTATGTCTTATCTTCTACTCATCTTATTCTACGCACTTCTACCTTATTGATGAACTCAAATAAGTACATTTTATTACTATCATTTATCCTATTAATTTGACTTGTTTTACTGTATTATGTATGAGGATTGATACTTAATCGTTTACTTTTGTAATTCTCAGGTAAAAACAAGCACTTGGTGAAACTTAGCGATTTTGGACTAATAATGGAGCAAAACATGCATAAAGTGAAGAGTCTACTGAAATGAAGAAGATCAAGACTATTCTGCTCCAGATGCGCCGCATCTCACTCATGACATGCGCCGCATCTCTATCAAGATATCACCAGATACGATCCAAGATACAAGAGGACATGCGCCGCATCTAATCATGGAGTTACGCCGCATCTTCTGGCGGTGTACGAATATTCCTGAATATTATAATCTTGGACCCCACGCGAAGTTAAGTACATGCGCCGCATCTACTTACTAGATGCGCCGCATCTTCCCTCAGACAGAAACTATAAATACCCCAAGACCAGACGAATTTCGTACGCATTATATTAGATTCGAAGACCGAACAGGAGAAACCTAGGACGAATTCAGTCAAGGAGGCAGCACAAGACACACCCAAATCAAAGATACAAGAGCTGTAAGAAGGTGCTGCATGTGTTTAATTCATTAAGTATTTTTGTTTTATTGTGTTAGCAAACTTTAATTCATCAGGATTGGTGGCTTGTGTAATGTGACAACGAAAGATTGCACTCCCTTTAATACTTGCTTTCCCATCAATTAAAGTTTATATGTTGATGTCTTTGGTTACTACTTATTAGTGCATTGATAACCTCTGTGTTTATTAGTGGCTTGCGGGCATTTGACTGCGGGACATAATGTGGCTCCCACGGTTATTACTAAATTGATCACTTAGGAATAACTTTTAGACATAAGTAATCATTAAGGGTTTACTCGCCGATAAGATTAGGACCAACGAGAAAGGGTTAACTACATACACTTCATATAAGGCTATCAATAAAACAAGTGACAATCTACTTAATTATAAGGACAACCCTCTTATTGTCTCGAGTATTTATCTGTGTACGTGTGTGCTACTTGCTGATTCGTGCCTATTGGTTTATTTTATTATTTAATTGCAAACAAAACCGTGGCAGTCTCTCAGGCTGAAACCCCCTTGCGTTAGGATATTAAAATACTGATTAGAATAACGAGATAATACGTTCCACTCTTAGTGATCGACACTCTACTTACCATTATATTCATACTGACCGGGTACACTGCTCGTTAAGTGTGTGTGTTATTGATAAGTCGGCTAAATATAAATTTAAAACTTGAATAGGCATCTAAACGTGCTAAAACTATACTACGACACGCATACGCATCAAGTTTTTGGCGCCGTTGCCGGGGAGTGAATTGTTATTATCTGTTAATTTGATTAGTATTTTAATTAGGTTTTTCTTTTTATTAGATTAATTGCATCATTGTATTATTTTGCATATTTGTTGTACTGTGTGTTATTTGTTTGCTTTTATTTTTGTTTTTGTTTATTTTTGTTTGTGTGTTTTTATTTTTTGTTTTTATTTTTCGTATTTTTCTGTTCTGCTATCGTTGTACTGTGCTAAATCAAACGATACGGCGCATCTGATTTATCAGATACGGCGTATTGCGTTTAATTTTTAAAAATACAACGCGTTTAATTAATTCGATACGACGCATCTTTTCCCCAAGATACGGGTATCTGTTTTTAATACGAATTTTTTTTTTAAAAGCGATAAAGTAATACGACGCATCTGCTTTTGCAGATACGGCGTATCTGTTTTTGATAAAAAAATAAAAAAAAAAATTTCTAAACGTTAACGCCATACGACGCATCTGCTTTCGTAGATACGGCGTATCTATTATTTTAATTAAAAACAGTTTGCGAATTATTAAACAGATACGACGTATCGATCTATGTCGATACGGCGCATCTTTCTGAATCAAAAATCGATATTTATTTTTAAACGTAACGAAAATACGGCGCATTAACTTTCGTTAATACGACGCATTTAATTTTAATTAGATAAGTTGATTTTTGATTAATTAATTCGATACGGCGCATTCTTAAATTCTAAGCGGCGTATCTATTTTCTGGATAAAGTCTGATTAAATTTTAACGTATTAAGATACGGCGCATCGTCTGCAGACATCAGATATTTTTATTTTCATATCCGTTTCTAAATTCGTTAATTTTTCTTCTTGCGAGCAAATCCTACTGATGCTTTCGTGATTATTTCAGAAGAAAAATGGAAGGATACGGAGAACTGATTGACTTCGACTTCGAAGCCAATTTTATGAATGAAGTATTAGTGCATGATAAATCACTCGAACGTTACGATGGGGACTACATTGAACTTAATGACCTTAATGGACCATTGGAATCCAATGACCTGTTCATGGATGATGCTGAATCTGAGTTAGAAGAAGGAGAAATTGTGGATAGTCCAAAAGTCAACGTTATTAATACTAGGAATTACGATGAATTTGAGGGATATGATGGTTCTTGGGATTATGGTAGAAGGATCCACGCCAATTGTGCTTACAATTTGCAATTCCCATGCATGATTGGATACAAATGTATTGACGCCAATTTCTTTCCTATTTTGCCGATCAATGTTATGTCAAGAAGCTTTTACAATTCTATTATGAGAAATAAAGTGGAGTGTAGGGGAAAGAATGTAGTTGGAGCCTTCATTAATGTCCCGATCTTCGTTGGACGCTTTACTATTGTTACTGAGTTCGCCGTTGTTGAAGACATGAATGCCTATCGTGACAGCAGTATGGGCGACGTGATTGTTGGAAAACCATTCTGTAGGGAGATCATTATTAATGCAAAGCGATTTGAAGGAAAGATCACCTTTCAATGTGGAAGCGACGTTATCACTTATATGATGCCCCGAACTCACCCTGGATTTAAACATGCTACTAATAGGGTCTGCTACAAATTCTCTCCATTCCTTTTTATTAGTAATGATGACATGAAGAGAGGGATTGAATACCCGTATCAGATGATGGAAGGATTCTATAAAGGAGTTTTGAACTTGGGACCTGAATATATACGTGACGAATTAGTTGCTAAATGGATCCTACGTGGCAATGTAGGAATCAATGATCGATATTAAAGAGCTGAACGTGAGTCTAACTTGAAGACTCTGGAATAAAGACAAGTGCTTACCGGAGACAACCCGGAAAATTTTTATCTTTTATTATTCTGTTTTTGTGTCGAGTCAGTCAGGCCCGCCGAGGATACGGCGCATCTCAATTCTGAGATGCGACGCATCTCCTGCAATGGTCATATCTTATTTTATTTTTCTGCATTTTTATTTTCGACTTTAAAACTATTTATCAGTTTATTTTAATGCGGCGCATCCCTGGTTAAGGATGCGGCGCATCTTTATTCTGATCCGTATTAATTCCAGGCTCGATACGGCGTATCTTTTTCCATAAGATACGGCGCATCGACTGACCTGATGATTTTCAGTTTTAATTTTTAAGTTTTATTTTTATCTAACTACTAATGTATTATGCAAGTTTGAACCTTTCTTATCTTAGGTGTGTTTTCAAGCTTTGGTGGTATTATAGTTTCCTGGATTTCCTGTGGATACATCAAGTATGAAGCTTAAACGTTCTAATCCACAAGAAGTTGATTTTTGCTCTAATACTAATGGAGGATCATACCGAGCAAATCTCAGGGGAGTTTTCCTGTTCTAATTCTTTTCTTTTCCAGTTTTTAACCTTTTATACAAACAACGAGGACGTTGTTTAACTTAAGTGGGGGGATTGGAGAATTAGAACACTTAACAATTATTTATGAAGGGATTTATGTCGGAGATTGGTTGATTCTATGTCTTATCTTCTACTCATCTTATTCTACGCACTTCTACCTTATTGATGAACTTAAATAAGTATATTTTATTACTATCATTTATCCTATTAATTTGACTTGTTTTACTGTATTATGTATGAGGATTGATACTTAATCGTTTACTTTTGTAATTCTCAGGTAAAAACAAGCACTTGGTGAAACTTAGCGATTTTGGACTAATAATGGAGCAAAACATGCATAAAGTGAAGAGTCTACTGAAATGGACAAGATCAAGTCAAATCTGCTCCAGATGCGCCGCATCTCACTCATGACATGCGCCGCATCTCTATCAAGATATCACCAGATACGATCCAAGATACAAGAGGACATGCGCCGCATCTAATCATGGAGTTACGCCGCATCTTCTGGCGGTGTACGAATATTCCTGAATATTATAATCTTGGACCCCACGCGAAGTTAAGTACATGCGCCGCATCTACTTAGTAGATGCGCCGCATCTTCCCTCAGACAGAAACTATAAATACCCCAAGACCAGACGAATTTCGTACGCATTATATTAAACCTAGGACGAATTCAGTCAAGGAGGCAGCACAAGACACACCCAAATCAAAGATACAAGAGCTGTAAGAAGGTGCTGCATGTGTTTAATTCATTAAGTAGTTTTGTTTTATTGTGTTAGCAAACTTTAATTCATCAGGATTGGTGGCTTGTGTAATGTGACAACGAAAGATTGCACTCCCTTTAATACTTGCTTTCCCATCAATTAAAGTTTATATGTTGATGTCTTTGGTTACTACTTATTAGTGCATTGATAACCTCTGTGTTTATTAGTGGCTTGCGGGCATTTGACTGCGGGACATAATGTGGCTCCCACGGTTATTACTAAATTGATCACTTAGGAATAACTTTTAGACATAAGTAATCATTAAGGGTTTACTCGCCGATAAGATTAGGACCAACGAGAAAGGGTTAACTACATACACTTCATATAAGGCTATCAATAAAACAAGTGACAATCTACTTAATTATAAGGACAGCCCTCTTATTGTCTCGAGTATTTATCTGTGTACGTGTGTGCTACTTGCTGATTCGTGCCTATTGGTTTATTTTATTATTTAATTGCAAACAAAACCGTGGCAGTCTCTCAGGCTGAAACCCCCTTGCGTTAGGATATTAAAATACTGATTAGAATAACGAGATAATACGTTCCACTCTTAGTGATCGACACTCTACTTACCATTATATTCATACTGACCGGGTACACTGCTCGTTAAGTGTGTGTGTTATTGATAAGTCGGCTAAATATAAATTTAAAACTTGAATAGGCATCTAAACGTGCTAAAACTATACTACGACACGCATACGCATCACTTATCCACCTTCACCAACTTCGGGCAACAAAATCAAGATCAGTGGTTCAACTTGTTACTTTGGTGTTATCATTTCATGTGTACGTTATGGGCTGATTTATCATATGAAAGATAACTGGGATGCATTTGGTGAGATGAAGATGTTGATACTCGATTTCCCCCGAATGGATAATCTTGAAGAAGGTCGAGTCTATAGTCTGTTCTACATTTTCCGCTGCGTGTTAGAAGACTAAAGACGGGATGCAGTTAACTATCAAAAGACTTCTTCAGAATCACGGCAGTAATCAGAAAGGTTGTTTGTTTGGGGGAGAGCACTAATTAGGGGAGAGTGAAATGGTCTATTTGATCCCTAATTAGATTTGCTCAAATCGTTCTTCTGCAAGTAAAGAAATGAAAGCTGAGAAGATTCTACAAGCTGAACGAAGTAATGAAGTTTGAAGATCATTCTCTGCGCTTAATGGTTTATATTTTACTTGTAGGGAACTTTGTAAGCAATTCCCATATAACATCACTTTGGGGAGAGATTGTTAGACTTAAAAGTAATGTTATATTCGGGAATTGCATAGTATTTAAGTACAGGGACTAGTTTAGCAAATAGTGGATAGTTAGACTAGTATTCTTGTATAAATACCTTCCTTGTCTCAACAACGAAGGTTGGATTGTCTCATTTGTAATAAGGTGTGTGTGTGTTTCTCCTCCTTCTCTCTAAAATACACACACACCTTCCCCTTTCTTTAATCTAATATCACCATGTTTAACCTTTACTTTGAGCTTCCCCGACCCCCCGAATCACATAAATCACTTGTATTATCAGTCCTACATGGTGCAAAACTCGAATGAGGAGGTGGTGGTTGAACAAAATCCTGATTTGGTGCAAAGTGAGATTGAGCCATTAACGCAAGTGGGTTTGAAGTAGGTACTGATGAAAATACACCATGAGCTGCTCGATCCTTGTCAACTTCGGATTGGTGATGTTGGAGGTAATCATACAACAACCCGTAAGAGTCGGTGTGTAAATTCTTGGATTGTCTTACGAAAGTAACATACTTTTGCCAATCCGGTCCGAGACACCCCAGAAACTTAGAGTTCACAGCAATCTTTGGTAAAATGATGTTGTGACGATCCAGATCATTGACAATGTTGGTGAAACGATGGTAGTATGATTCTAAAGACTCCTCAGCTTCAATGGTGAAGTGTGTGTATCCCATATACAACTTTGATTCCAAGTCCTCCTGATTTAACTCAGTACCTTCCATAAGAAGGTGCACATGCTCCCACATATCCTTTGCTGTCTTTTGTGCATCGGTGCTCCTGAAGATAGGATTTGGAATCCCTTGGAGGATGTAAGACATAGCCAACTCATTAGCCTCTTGTTGAAAAACTTGTTCTGCGGTGAGTTGAGCAAGAGGAATAGGGGTTGTTGTAGCTTCTCTTGGAGGAACATGATTTGGATCTGCAGGAATGGTAGTAGTAGGAGCTAAATACGGTCCATCAATGATAACCTTCTTCAGATACTTCCCATGAGGTTTCTTTAACTCGATAAATCAGAGAAAACGACTGGACCACTGCACATAATTCCCTGGTGTTAACATTGGTGGTGTGTCCAAAGAGCCTGCTTCATGTCTCGACTGTTGACTGCTTATGGCCTCACACATTTTGTATAACCAGTGTGGTTCTCTTGAAGGAGGTTGGTAATTTTGCGTCGGTTGTGAAGGGATTTGTTGCTGTGGAAGAAATTGATGTTGCTGCATTAACATGTGATGTTGTTGATACTGTGGTTGAGTGTACTGCTGCTGAAATGGTTGTTGACGATACTGTTGTTGTTGTTGATTGTAGAATTAGTTATTGTATGGTGGTTGAGACATCCTTGTGTTTTTGTTGATCGTACAGACAATTAAGATGTGTGTTATGAGTTATGAGGTTTGGTTTTGGTTAAGTGGTGTTTTTGTTCAATTTTGATAGATTACTGTTCACAAGAATTGCGATAACACTGTTTACGACAATTGCGATAACACTGTTCACGCTGCCAATTGCGATAAGAGTCTAAATTGCGATAATATTCTAAATTCGATAAGATTCTAAATTGCGATAAGGTTTTGAATTGCGATAAGATTCTAAATTGCGATAACTCCAAGAATTCCGATAGCTTCAGCAATTGCGATAGAAATTGATAATTGCGATAAGCTTTCTAATTGCGATAGAACTTGCAATTGCGATAAGTTATCTTAATTGTGATAGAAAAGGCAATTTTGATAAGTTAAGAGAATTAAGATAGATCTTGCAATTTTGATAGGTTATCTAAATTACAATTCTGATCACTTTCTCAAAATCTTATAGAAGATATGAGAATAACCGCCAAGTTGAAGTATTTTCAAAAACTTATACAAGCAAGGAAAACACTGAAATCCAATTTCGATAAATCTGTAGGCTGCTGAAATTGCGATAAACCCTTGCGAGAATTGCGATAAACCATCTTTTTCACAATTGCGATAAACCCTCTTTTCACCATATTGCGATAAACCCTCTTTTCACCAACTTTTTCAGATTACCTTTACGCCTAGAAAATGATGATTTATCCGATTGTTTTTGGTCTCTAACGTTTAATAATATGTAAATTATGAAGAGATTTGCAACCTTTAATGTGAAAACCAAAATTTGGTGAATTTCTATAACTAGCAACGAACTAAAAAAATAGTGTTATACTAATCAAACTTGAACAAAAAACTCAAATATCGACTTTGAATCTAATCTCTATTCACTATTTTATCTTTTCACTTTACAAGCTTGAAGATAAATGAAAGAGATAAGATGTTTTGTCGTTTTTAGCCACAAAACCACACGTAAAATACTTAAACCAAACGTAAAAACGTATAGATAACGATTTAAACTACTCGAAAACACACAACTAATTATCCTTTGGCGTATGATACCACTTGATGGTCCCTAATATTAACGTAACACAAGATCTACTTAACTAATAAGCTACTAACCAATACGTATGACTACTAAATGAAACAAGCAATTAGTCAATGAGAGATTAGAGAATGAGATGAAGAAAATAAAAAAAAGAGAATGGATGACTTATATTTATACGATTCACTAGAAAAGGTTCGGTACAAATGAACATAAACCAACAAGAAATATGACTACCCATGCCTTCTATTTATAGGCATAGAATTAGGACGTCACATGTATAAATGTTTCTAGAAGAATTTAGCAAGGCCACATGGCCCATGAGCTCCTAATGAGCCGTGGTCTTTCTTACTAACTTAGAGCCCATATTGAGCAACATATTAAACTATATGACTAAGACTTGATTTACTTGAAACGTGTTCCCAACACCTTGAGCCATAAGGAACGGTTGAAGCCGCTACGAGTTCGAACTTTGGTTATGACCATCAATTCAAACCTTCCCGCTCAAATTCTCCATGCTCAAGAAGAAGTACTGAAACAAGCAGATTTCCAGTGTGAGAATCTTTATGGGATGATACAGAAGAAGTTTGAAAAGCGTTCAGACAGAACCTTGTATTTTAAAGGAAGAAGTTGGGTGCCGCGTTATGGAGAACTGCGAGACTTGATCATGCATGAGTCTCATAAGTCAAAGTACTCTATACACCCAGGATCCGAAAAAATGTATCACGATCTTAAGGAGTTATATTGGTGGCCGAACATGAAGGCTGAAGTTGCTGATTATGTTCGCAGATGTTTGACGTGCGCGAAAGTTAAGGCCGAACATCAGAAACCGTCTGGTCTTCTACAACAGCCTGAGATCCCTGAATGGAAATGGGAAGGGATTACTATGGACTTTGTCACCAAACTTCCAAGGACTACAACTGGTTTCGACGCTATCTGGGTTATAGTCGATCGACTGACGAAATCAGCACATTTTCTACCTAGCAAAGAGAACTACAGTATGGATAAGTTGATAAATCTCTACGTGAAGGAAATAGCATCGAGGCATGGAGCCCTAATATCTATCATCTCTGACCGAGACAGAAGATTCACTTCTAACTTTTGGTAATCGCTCCAAGATGCCTTTGGCACGAACCTCGACATGAGTACTGCATATCAATCGCAAACGGATGGCCAGAGTAAAAGGACGATTCAGACCTTGGAAGATATGCTCCGAGCCTGCGTGATTGATTTTGGAAATGGGTGGGATACTCATTTGCCTTTGGTTGAGTTTTCGTACAACAACAGTTACCATGCAAGCATTAAGGATGCACCATTTGAGGCATTGTATGGTCGAAAATGCCGATCACCCATTTGTTGGGCTGGGGTAGGAGAAGCTCAGCTCATTGGGCCATATATTTTTCGGGAGACTACAAAATAGATTATGCAGATTAAGAACCGATTGAAAATCGCGAGAGACCGTCAGAAGAGTTACGCGGATGTGAGACGTAAACCACTAGAGTTTCAAGTCGGAGACAAAGTTATGTTGAAAGTCTCACCATGGGAAGGCTTGATACGGTTTGGCAAACGAGGAAAGCTAAACCCGAGGTACATTGGACCGTTTAAAATTCAGAACAGGGTTGGTCCTGTAGCCTATAGGATGGAATTGCCTCCTGAGCTTAGTAGATTTCACCCCACCTTCTACGTGTCGAATTTGAAGAAATCTTTATCCGATGAGACAGCTGTAATCCCACTTGATGAGATTCAAGTTGATGAAAATTTAAACTTTATTGAGGAGCCCGTAGAGATTATGGAGCATGAGATCAAACGACTAAAGAGGAGCCAAATTCCCCTTGTGAAAGTTCGCTGGAATTCCAAGAGACGACCCGAATTCACCTGGGAACGCGAGGACGAGTTCAAGCACAAGTACCCTCACCTCTTCGAAACCGAAAGTGATAAGTTAAACTGAAATCCGGGACGGATTTCCCAATATGATGTATGTGCTGTAAACCCCGGTAATTTTTCAAACTATTTTTACTAGCTAAATATATATTTTTGCATCACCTTAGCAGTTGAACCTTTTCTGAATTTATTTGAACTTGAGAAACGTGAGATATCATGAGAAATGTGAACCTTAGTCCCTTATTACATCAGCACAACCTAGAAAACGCGAAACGAATCGAATTTGCCAAATAAATTGATTTCAGGAAAGTTATGCATGTTTATACTCGTTTATATCAGAAAAATTATTTCGGAAACAATGGCGCAAGTTTCATAATTTTTCGAGTCCGTTTGGTACCTCGAATGGGCCCCACAGTGTTTAAAGCAAAAGTATTACCAACTGACAGTTTCTACCCCCGCCCAATATTTACCGTGCGCCCCACCTTAACTTTCATTTACACAAGTTTAGCCCCTCACTGTGTATAAAAGGCCCGATTTTAATATTTTATTTCATTTTTCACTCTCCCGCACACACATAACTCTCTCTCTCACTCTCTCCCCACTTCCGGCTAATCTCCGGCAGCCACCATCACCGCCGGCAACCGTCGTTGCCGGAAAAAATTTCGGCAAACCCAAACATTATATCAATCGATAGATCAGGAGATCCTCGTTCGATCTGGAAGGTTTGAGACCAAATCGAGCCGTCTAGCACCACAAACCGCCACCACGTTCAGCCACCACTTCTTTACCGAGGCTTCCTCACCGCCTTCTCTCTTCAAAAAGGTATCACACACGCCTCCTCTCTTCTTCTTTTTAATTTAATTCGAAACCCTAATTTCGCATATCATCTATATTTAATAAAACATGATAAAACCTTTCGAATCTAACATAAATCGTGTGGATCTAATTTATTACACCACAAAACACTCAACTCAGTCCAAGTTAGGTGACTCACCGAGTCAACTCGCGTTGACTCGGGGTGAATCGTTCATATTTTTATTCATTTCATTCGATTCTAATTTATTATTTATTTTGTAGCTGGGATTTGGAGTTTTGTCTATTAAATTTATCCGAGTTGGTCATGGTGGTTGAAGCCGAGAGCCCTCGAGCTCATATGACGCTTTCACCGTGACTCATTGATTCATGGCAATACTGGGTTTAGGATTAGGGCAGTTTTAGTATAGTGTTAATTTTTATTTTATTTCAATTTGGTTGTATTAATTTGATTTGGATATATTTTTATTCGATTTGATCTAGGTTTGTTGGTTTTGGAATTGTTGTATTTGGATTTGGATTTTTGGTTTGTATTGGCTGTGTTGATGTGGTTATGAACCAGGAGCCTTTGGCTCAAGTTAGGTTCGAGTCGTGACTTCATTGAGTCACGGCAAGACCTCCTGGATTGTGTCGTGATTGGATTGGAATTGGCTCGGATTTGGATTGGTGTTGTTGTAAAATCGACAGCCCTTGGCTTAAGTTGGCTCGAGCCATGACTTAAATGAGTCATAGCCTAACATTGATAATTTTGATATGATAGGGAATTGGATTTATGGTTGTGTTGTAGATTATTCGAGAGCCTAGTGGCTCAGATTGGCTCGATCCATGACTCAAAAGAGTCACAGCATAGCCATGATATTCATGCGGTGTTGAAAAGTTGGGTTGTGATTTTGAATTTGTGTTACAATGAATTGGCCGAGAGCCTTTGGCTCCGGAAGGTTTCGAGCCGTGACTCAATTGAGCCACGACATAGTCTTTATGATTCTGTTGTGTTAATGTTGGATGTGTTTGGCTTATTGCCACAACCAAAAGCCTTTGGATCGAATAGACTCGAGCCGTGACTCAATGAGTCACGGCCAAGGTCTAATGGTTTTGATGCGTATGCGTGTCGTTGCGGTTTAGCAGTATTAGTGCCTAATCAAGTTTTAAATTTATATTTAGCCGACTTATCAATAACACACACACTTAACGAGCAGTGTACCCGGTCAGTATGAATATAATGGTAAGTAGAGTGTCGATCACTAAGAGTGGAACGTATTATCTAGTTATTCTAATCAGTATTTTAATATATTAAGTTAGTTGTACAATCTAATCTAACGCAAGGGGGTTCAGCCTGAGAGACTGGCACGATTTGGTTGCAATTAAATAATAAACTAAACCAATAGGCACGAATCAGCAAGTAGCACACACGTACACAGATAAATACTCGAGACAATAAGAGGGCTGTCCTTATGATAAGTAGTTTGTCACTTGTTTTATTGCTAGTGTTATATGAAGTGTATAGTTCGATACAACGCACCGAGATTAAGTCCTTTCTCGTTGGTTCTAATCTTATCGGCGAGTAAACCCTTAATGATTACTTATGACTATCCCGTTTATCTTTCTCCTACTTTTCTACAGACCATAGAATGCATAGGCGATCTAATAAACAGGCGAGGGCAGAGGCATGGCGACCCGATCAACGCTCAGCTAGCCACAGAGGTTATCAATGCACTAATAAAAGTCACCAATGACACTAACATATAAACTTTAATTGATGAGAAAGCAGTTTTAAGGGAGTGCAACCTTTCCGTTGTCACATTACACAAGCCACCAATCTTGATGAATTAAAGTTTACTAACACAATAAAACAAAACTACTTAATGAATTAAACACATGCAGCACCTTCTTACAGATCTTGTATCCTTGATTTGGGTGTGTCTTGTGCTGCTACCTTGACTGAATTCGTCCTTGGTTTCTGGTCTTCGGTCTTCTGTTAAAACTTCGGAACTAAAGCTAACCTCTTAATTCGTCTGGTCTTTGGGGTATTTATAGTTTCTGTCTGAGGGTGAGATACGGCGCATCTAGTAAGTAGATGCGGCGCATGTACTTAACTTCGCGTGGGGTCCAAGATTATAATATTCAGGAATATTCGTACACCGCCAGAAGATGCGGCGTAACTCCATTATCAGATGCGGCGCATGTCCTCTTGTATCTTGGATCGTATCTGGTGAAATATTGATAGTGATGCGGCGCATGTAACGAGTGAGATGCGGCGCATCTGGAGTAGAATAAGTTGGTTATTCTTCGTTGACCAAAGTTTCATATGCGGCGCATGGGATAAATCCATGCGGCGCATTCTTCAAAGTCAGGCAGTGGTCTTCATTCTCTTCATTCCAACAACCAATTCCAATCTTGATCATTTTACTCCGTTTTTAGTCCATAATCGCTAAGTTTCACCAAATGCTTGTTTTTACCTGAGAATTACAAAAGTAAACGATTAAGTATCAATCCTCATACATAATATAATAAAACAAGTCAAATTAATAGGATAAATGATAGTAATAAAATGTACTTATTTGAGTTCATCAAATATCCCCCCACTTGAACTTTACTTGTCCCCAAGTAAACCTTAGAATTAATCTTATGAAAATGTATCTTAAAAATGTAAAACCCTAAAAATCTAAAATGTGCAAAAGACCAAAATGCCCCTACAACTTGAAAATTAAATAAAGGCTTATATAACTTATAAATTAATTCCAAAAATTATGAAATGTACCAAAGTATGACATGAAATAATTAGAGAGTATCAATAAATATTTGTGCAAGCTATAAAAATTATTATTGCACATAAAGAAGTTCAAAAATAATTAAGTATACATTTATTTAATTTTAAAGGTTATTTAAGTATATTTAACTTACAAATAAATGGGAATTAATGCCAAATAAATGGTGATTGATCTATGCATTGATTAGGCCGCTCCATCTTGATCCCCCTCCTCCTAATATTCGGCCTAATCACTATCCAAATGACCAAATCATTTTCCTTTACAAAAAAACAAAAACCGAAACTCCATAAACCCTAGAAATAATCACCAATAATTCGTGCGACTTCCTGGAGGTGTGAGAATATTTTTCGTGTGTTCTTGAGCATCAAT
Source organism: Artemisia tridentata subsp. tridentata (assembly GCA_021014915.2). Classification (NCBI taxonomy): domain Eukaryota; kingdom Viridiplantae; phylum Streptophyta; class Magnoliopsida; order Asterales; family Asteraceae; genus Artemisia; species Artemisia tridentata. Next base: position 278,824,487 of record CP139502.1, read on the forward strand.
TGAGGCCTAGAAAAATACTACTTCGAATTGTGGTGGCCGGATTCAAGGGCTTTCGAAAATTCTTGTTTAATTCAAACCGAAAGGTAAAAATTCCACTTTGATTCATTCGATCTTGGATAAATTCGTTTCTTATTTTTATTGTGTTCCTCACATTATATGTGACACGTGAAAATTGGTTTCAAGATTTTTAGATCATTTTTGAAGTCGTGGTGAATTTTTGGGCGTTTTGGCTATACGCGTACAAGATAAATCCTCCAACCCATTCTACACGTTTGAATCTCTTTGTGGTATTTTTCTCAGATCCTATATGTATTTAGAACATCAAATAAAATGATTATAACATACCATGCATGATCTACGAATTAATTGGGAATTAAATCTTAAAATCGTGTTTAAATCCAAAATAGTTGAATCCGAATTTTTGGGGCTTCTTATTTATTTTATTTGGACTCTACATGATCATAATATTCTGAGAAAAATGCTACTTCAAATTATTGGGGCCTAATCGAATTATTTGTGGATTTCTTTATTTTACCGATTTAAAGGAAATTAAAAGAAAAGAAATAAAATGTAATTCGAATTAGGGTTTATAAATTAGGGCTTGACTTTGACTGAAAAAAATGATGTTATAATGATTATATGATGATTGGTGAATGATTGATATTTTTAGGGTTAGAATTTTGTTAATAAAAAGTGTTATACGATTTGATTTAAAATGTTAGGGGGTGTTTTGTAACTTTTGAAACTTAAGGGTTATGTTTAGAACTTAATTTGGGCTGTGAACATTTCGAATAAAATATAAGTTGAGGGCCCCATGTGTAATTTTTATATTTAAAGGGATTAAAATGTTTATTTTAATAAAGTACAATTCGATTTGTAAATAATTAAAATGAAGGGACTAAATATGTAAATTCTGGAAACTTAAGGTTGATTCGAGTAATAAATTATATTCAGGGGGTTATGTGTCATTTTGGTAATTTAATGGCTTAATATGTAATTATTGATAATTAAAGATTGAAAATGTAAATTAAGGGTTAAATATGTAACTTTGATAACTTGAGGGACTTGATGTGTAATTTATGAAAACTTAAGGGTAAATTCGTATAATATGATGAAATAAGTATCCATTGTGTAATTTTGATAAACTAAGGGCCTAATGTGTAATTATGGATATTATAAGGTTTAAAATGTAAATTATATAACTTAAGGGTGTAAAGTGTAAAATTGGGAAACTTGAGGGGCTGAACTTGTTAACTTGCTAAATATGGATTCAAAACAGATTAGTTGGGATATTTTCATAATTGAACCTTAACTTTGATATAAGTACACTTAAAACCCTAATTTATGTAAAGTTGTCATAAGTAACCCTAAACTTTTGTGACTTGTCAAAATACACCCTAAAACCATAATATGATTTAATAACGACTTAACCTAAATGAGAATATGGAAATCTTACTAATTGTGGAAACTTTCTAATTATGGAAACTTTCTAAAAATAGAAACTTACCAAATATGGAAACCTGCTAAAAATGGAAAGTTACTTAAAATGGAAAGGTTGTAATTCTTTTCTACCCCTCTAGGTGTGAAGAAGGAGAGGACCTTATCTTTTCATCTTATTCATTTCTGGTTGTGTTTGCTTTTGAAATAAGGTACAGATATTCTGCCCTTTTTATAAGGAGCCTTCGTTCTCTTGATTTCTGATTTGAACCTTTGACATGAACCTTTGGCATCTGAACCTTTGATATGAATCTTTGACTTCTGAACCTCTTATATGAACCCTGTGATATGAACCTTGAGATTTGGACTATGATTATGACATATGAACCTTTGCTTTGATATGAACCTTTGACCTTGACCCCAGTTTGATACTACGAGCCAAAATATGTTTCCTAGCCATGAAGGTAACATGGCCGTGTCATTGATGCACCAATGGCATGACTAGTGTGTAGCCCTAGTGATTTGGTTACACCGTCCCCATTATGATATGATATGAGCTCACTATGATATGATTTGATATGGCCAATATGATTTGTTTGGGGGGCGAATGGATGCATCCTAGATATGTTATGATATGCTTTGATATGATATGATATGGTGACTGGGGCTGGGTGCAATCCACTCCTTTCACAAAATATGGGAGCTAGCTACTCCACCTGAAGAATGAGGACACCCCTCATATTATCTGATTATCTGAGAGGTCTCCCCTCTATATGATTATGAAGATATGATATGTGATATGTTATGATATGGGCTCGTGGTGGATGACTGTCCTAAACCTTACTCTTTATTTCCTTTTCCTATATCTCATTCATTATGATATGTCTGTTCATTTCCATTTAATTTTGGTTTCCGTTTATTATATATCTGTTCACTGGGCTTTTTAAGCTCAGCCGCATTTCTTTTCCTGCGGCAGGTTTTAGTAGGAAGCCAGGAGCTTGGGTTTGCTTTGGGATGAGAGATTAGCTTATGAAGACGATACCTTAGTTAGAATTTACTTATGTATGACTACGTAGATTTGGTGTATTTCCTTTGTAACATTATAAACCATTTGTAATATGTAAGTCGTATGTTATGCTTGCCTTTGATATGTCACCATTTGCGTGACACTTCTACCCTTGTCGGGTTGGGGTGTTACAAAAAATGTTAGGATTTATTTTTATATTTAAGCATGTATTCGTTTTTGTCATAATCACACAACTAAACACTTAACGAATTAGAAGTAAAATAAAATAATTCGATAAAAGCAAATCTAATCGTTTAACTGTCCAGTCGCGACGAATATTCTATCATAAGCTTGGCAAGTATACACATCTCCTCCACTAAAGCCAAGGAATAACAAGTCTAAAGCGGTAAAAAGGGTTTTTTAGGCTTAAGGGTTAATTATTCTTAATTTCCATCGATCTCAAATTCCAGAAAAGGCGACTAAATCACAAATACATGATCGAATCCACGAACACGATATTTGCAATTGCTCAAATCCTTAACTCGAATAGGCTAAAGATAGGTCCAAACTTCACCAATAATAATATATCAAAAAGGGCGACAAAATAATAAATACATAGCCGAATCCACGACTACGATACTTAAGATTGCTCAAATCCCTAATCTCAATAAATCAAAGGTTTGGTTGGATAAAGAATAATACAGGGTATGGATAACATTTGGGATATAAATTGGTGTAAAATGAAAAATAAACAAAACAAATAAATTAAAATCCTAAGTGTGGTTAATCACTATCCCAACCATCCCATGAATAAGACTCATATCATTGAATAACTCACGCTTTAACACTTGAAACACACGCTTTAGGTAGACACAAATTATACTCAACAAGATCTTAATCAAAGAATAAACCTTAGTTGACGTTCCCATAACTGCCAACTCCCATTTCAATCCATAAATATATAACAACTAGTGGTGATATCGACCACTTACATAACTTTACATCGTTGGTTTAAAACAAACATCCAACTTTCTTCTTTTTCTTTTTCTTTCTCTTTTTTTTTTTTTTCGATTTTTTTTTTTTTTTTTTTTTTTTTTTTTTTTTTTTTTCATAACATAAACATAGATGTGTAAAATTTCACCACATCACTATAACAATAAATCTGGATAATTTTTCCATACTTTTCATGACTTCAGAAATAACGGTAATAGTGAAAGTAGTAAACACACGAAAAATAAACTCAAAGATATACAATATTTACTTTCACTCCAATTGCATTGTGCAATTTCCAGACCTAACCATAGATAATGAATTACGCACGCGAACACAGGTAATGTAAGGAAACACACTTTGCCTATAGCAATTAACCAACCACGGATTCTAATCTACAGGGTAGGCTAAGGTGTAAGGTGTAACGAAACATTTTAACAAAGGTGTAAGAAACGAAAGGAATGGCTCTGAGTGTTTTTCTAGGGGTATCTTACTCTAAAAATGAGAGTAACAAAAGGGTTTATACGGGGGTTAACTAACCAGTGTAGTTAGCTAATAACACATAACATATAAGGCTATTTGGGTGTAATCCTAGAAATTTACCAATTTAGACAAGTCATTCCAATTATATAAAATAATACTTATTATGGTGGTCTCGAATAGTATACAAGCCATGTTCTAAAGTTTACAAGTCACCGGCACACTCATAGATTTGTGAGTTTTGAAAAATCACAATTTTTGAAAATAACGTCATGTGTGCAGCTATGCAACTTAGACTTTAAACAAAAACATGCTAAAAATTTTAAATTTTGATATATTAAGCACATTTTAAGCATATTTTGAAAAGTTTAGGACAAGTAAATGTTAAGTGTTCTAATTCTCCAATCCCCCCACTTAAGTTAAACAACGTCCTCGTTGTTTGTATAAAAGGTTAAAAACTGGAAAATAAAAGAATTAGAACAGAAAAACTCCCCTGAGATTTGCTCGGTATGATCCTCCATTAGTAGTAGAGCAAAAATCATCTTTCTTGTGGATTAGAACGTTTAAGCTTCTTATTTGATGTATCCACAGGAAATGCAGGAATCTATAATACCACCAAGGCTTCAAAACACACCTAAGATAAGAAAGGTTCAACTTGCATAATACATTAGTAGTTAGGTAAAAATAAAACATAAAAATTAAAAATGAAAATCATCAGGTCAGTCGATGCGCCGTATCTTATTGAAGAAGATACGCCGTATCGAGCCTGGAATAAATACGGATCAGAATAAAAGATGCGCCGCATCCTTAACCAGGGATGCGCCGCATTTAAAATAAACTGATAAAAAAAGTTTTAAAGTCGAAAATAAAAAATGCAGAAAAATAAAATAAGATATGACCATTGCGGGAGATGCGTCGCATCTTAGGATTGAGTTGCGCCGTATCCTCTGCGGCCTGACTGACTCGACACATAAACAGAATAATAAAAAGATAAATCCGGGTTGTCTCCCGGTAAGCACTTGTCTTTATTCCAGAGTCTTCAAGTTAGACTCACGTTCAGCTCTTTAGTATCGATCATTGAAGGAGTCGGAAACATCGCGCTCCCTCATTGCCAATTCGGTAATATTGAACACTCCTTGCTCGTCCATAATTTCCACGCCGTTCTTCTTCAGTATCTGTATAAACAAAGTTCTGTCCCTTTCGGGCAGAGATGACAAAATGATAGACGGGAAATTCTTATTATCATATAGGCATAAATAAGCAAGGTGGGGTGGTAGTTCAATAAACATATCATTATTCAAATACGTTTTCTCAACTATTCTCCTACGTTTTTTAATTACTACGCAATCATACCACTCATCATCGGAATCATTAACAACATCGCGTCTAAGTTCGGTAGGTACATTAAGGTCAATGAATTCCTCAAAGTTCTCATTATTAGGATTAGTTGAGTTGTTTTGAATTAATGTTTCTCCCATAAGCCTAGCTTCAAGATCGAGGTCCATACGCTCTCTTAATCCTAGCATGTAGACACCTCTAATTATGCTTTTAACAGGATCTTGGCACTTATAGACTAGTTTATTATTCCCTACCCTTAATGAGATTTTTCTTTTAAACACATCAATCTTAGCATGGGCAGTAGACAAGAAAGGTCTTCCAAGGATTAAAGGAACCTTAACATCCTCGGGCATATCTAAAATAACAAAGTCTACATGGAAAATAAACTTCTCAATCTTAACTAGCACATTATTAGCAATCCCTTCAGGTCGTTTTAACCGTTTTATCAGCCAATTCAATAAGTAACTTAGTTGGTGCTAATTTTCCTAGTCCTAAGGTAGTGAATGTCTTAAGAGGCATAACACTAACACTAGCTCCTAAGTCAGCTAACACATTATTGAAAGATATATCATTAATAGAACAAGGTAGAGTAAAACTTCCTGGGTCTTTTTCTTTATGAGGCAAGGCATTTAAATCAGTTGCAGAGCTCCCTTCTTTCATTGTAGCCTTGATCTCCTCTTCAATCTTTGTCTTTTCTTTTAGTAGTCTTCTTAAACTGATTGAAGAATTAAAGAAAAATTCGGGTCTTGCACCATCATTACCATTCATCGATCTTCTAGGTATGTTAGGAGTGACTTCTTCAGTGGTGCTTATGGCCTTGACATGATCCCTTGGGTTGGTTTCGGTTGAGCTTGGTAAACTTCCGTATCCCCTTTCTTGAAGAACTTTTCTCATTTGACCAATTTGTTGTTCCAATGCTTTGATCGAAGCTCCTTGATTTCTTGTAGTAGTGTCCGTTGAAGCTCAGATTTCTTTGATCATAGCAGTATTCTCTTCATGTCTTTTAGCAGCATCGGCCATAATTTGCTTTAGAGTGTCATCTAAAGTCTGCCTCCTCTCTTGATAAGCGGGATTAAAGTTGTTCTTTTGATAGAATCCCGGGGTAGCTTCCCTAAATCTTCCTGAAGGTCGGAATGTATTTGTCCAAATTGGGTGTAATATGCTTCTTCAAATGTCTCACTTTCATTCTTATTCGGGCAATCTTTAGTGTAGTGAGGTCCTTTGCACTTTTCACATCCAACTTGGGCAGCATACACTCTTTCATCTCACTTCTTCATCTCTCTACTAATTTTATCCAATTGAGCTTGAATAGCAGCAATCCCGTCAAAATTAGTGCTGCTCTTAGATCTAGTAGAGGTCCCATCGTGCCATTTCTGAGAATGATCAGCAGCTTCTTGGATCGCTTTCCTGGCATTGGTTGCACTCATTTGAGGTACAGCTCCCTTAGCATCCAAAATCTGTCTAGTAGGCACGTCCAATCCTTGATAAAACAATATTATCTCCTGCATAGGGGTTAGATAGTGTTGAGGACATTTTATTAATAAATCTTTAAATCGTTCCCAAGCTTGATAAAGAGTTTCATCAGGCTCTTGCTTGAAACTGTTGATAGCCTCCATTTTTTTAGCAGTCTTAGCAGGTGGACAATATCTCTTCAGGAATTTGCTCTTCAAACCTTCCCATGTAGTGATTGAACTAGCAGGTTCATTCCTTAGCCACTTGTTAGCAGCTCCTTTTAGTGAGATTGGAAAGATTCTAAGCATGAGTTGATCGTCAGTGACTCCTTCTGAAGTAGACAAATCTGCAATCTCCAGGACCTTTTCAACATGCTCATTAGCATCCTCATGTTCCGTCCCACTGAAAGCATTCTCTCTGAGCTCTTTGAGAAACTGACCCTTCAACTCAAATTTTGACTTATCATCAAACTTTGGTCTAGCAACTCCTGAAGTGTAATCAGCACGGGTACTGTTCATGTATTCCTCCATAGTAGTGTTTTCGCCCATTGTTTCTGTTTCAACTTCCTCTTTTTCTTCAGAAAAGTAATCAAGCTCGAGTGAACTTGAAAGATCAAAGCTTCTTGTGTTGAAAAGCCTTTTAAGCGAATGTAGGGCTCGTTCAGGATCTTCGAAAGGTTGAATCAAGTTCTTAGTCGAACTCCTGGTCATGCACTTCCTGAAATCAACACAAAAGCATCAGTAGGGTATGCTCAAGAAAGTAATATATCAGAAAATTAACAACGAAAACGGAATACGAAAAATTAAAGTTACTGATATCTGCAGACGATGCGCCGTATCCAAAAAATTGGATACGCCGTATCTTATAATCGTTAAAATTAAATCAGACTTTATTCAGAAAATAGATACGCCGCTTAGGAAATTAGAATGCGCCGTATCAATTTTAATTATCAAAAATCGATATTTATATAAAATTAAATGCGTCGTATTAACAAAAGTTAATGCGCCGTATTTTCGTTACGTTTCAAAATACGAGATTTTTGATTCAGAAGATACGCCGTATCGACAGAGATCGATGCGTCGTATCTGTTTAATTATTCGAAAACTGTTTTTAATTAAAATAATAGATACGCCGTATCTGCTAAAGCAGATGCGTCGTATGGCGTTAAAGTTTAGAAAAAATTTTTCTTAAAAACAGATACGCCGTATCTTGGGGAAAAGATGCGTCGTATCGCTTAGAAATTTTTTTTTTATTAAAAACAGATACGCCGTATCTTGGGGAAAAGATGCGTCGTATCGAATTAATTAAACGCGTTGTATTTTATAAAAATTAAACGCAATACGCCGTATCTGAGAAATCAGATGCGCCGTATCGTTCGATTTAGCTCAGTACAACGATAGCAGAAAACAAAAATTACGAAAAATAAAAACAAATAAAACACACGAAAATAAACACAAACAAAAGCAAACAAATAACACACAAAAACAGAAAATATGCAAAATAGTACAATGAATGCAAATTAATCTAATACACAACAAAATTAGCGGTTAGATAAAAATTAAAAACCTAATTAAAATACTAATCAAATTAACAGATAATAACAATTCACTCCCCGGCAACGGCGCCAAAAACTTGATGCGTGTGCGTGTCGTTGCGGTTTAGCAGTATTAATGCCTAATCAAGTTTTAAATTTATATTTAGCCGACTTATCAATAACACACACACTTAACAAGCAGTGTACACCCGGTCAGTATGAATATAATGGTAAGTAGAGTGTCGATCACTAAGAGTGGAACGTATTATCTAGTTATTCTAATCAGTATTTTAATATATTAAGTTAGTTGTACAATCTAATCTAACGTAAGGGGGTTCAGCCTGAGAGACTGGCACGATTTGGTTGCAATTAAATAATAAACTAAACCAATAGGCACGAATTAGCAAGTAGCACACACGTACACAGATAAATACTCGAGACAATAAGAGGGCTGTCCTTATGATAAGTAGTTTGTCACTTGTTTTATTGCTAGTGTTATATGAAGTGTATAGTTCGATGCAACGCACCGAGATGAAGTCCTTTCTCGTTGGTTCTAATCTTATCGGCGAGTAAACCCTTAATGATTACTTATGACTATCCCGTTTATCTTTCTCCTACTTTTCTACAGACCATAGAATGCATAGGCGATCTAATAAACAGGCGAGGGCAGAGGCATGGCGACCCGATCAACGCTCAGCTAGCCACAGAGGTTATCAATGCACTAATAAAAGTCACCAATGACACTAACATATAAACTTTAATTGATGAGAAAGCAGTTTTAAGGGAGTGCAACCTTTCCGTTGTCACATTACACAAGCCACCAATCTTGATGAATTAAAGTTTACTAACACAATAAAACAAAACTACTTAATGAATTAAACACATGCAGCACCTTCTTACAGCTCTTGTATCCTTGATTTGGGTGTGTCTTGTGCTGCTACCTTGACTGAATTCGTCCTTGGTTTCTGGTCTTCGGTCTTCTGTTAAAACTTCGGAACTAAAGCTAACCTCTTAATTCGTCTAGTCTTTGGGGTATTTATAGTTTCTGTCTGAGGGTGAGATGCGGCGCATCTAGTAAGTAGATGCGGCGCATGTACTTAACTTCGCGTGAGGTCCAAGATTATAATATTCAGGAATATTCGTACACCGCCAGAAGATGCGGCGTAACTCCATTATCAGATGCGGCGCATGTCCTCTTGTATCTTGGATCGTATCTGGTGAAATATTGATAGTGATGCGGCGCATGTAACGAGTGAGATGCGGCGCATCTGGAGTAGAATAAGTTGGTTATTCTTCGTTGACCAAAGTTTCATATGCGGCGCATGGGATAAATCCATGCGGCGCATTCTTCAAAGTCAGGCAATGGTCTTCATTCTCTTCATTCCAACAACCAATTCCAATCTTGATCATTTTACTCCGTTTTTAGTCCATAATCGCTAAGTTTCACCAAATGCTTGTTTTTACCTGAGAATTACAAAAGTAAACGATTAAGTATTAATCCTCATACATAATATAATAAAACAAGTCAAATTAATAGGATAAATGATAGTAATAAAATGTACTTATTTGAGTTCATCAGGTTTATTTGTTTAAACGTGATTAAGTCGTGACCCAAAGGGGCCACAACTAATTGGATTGAGTTCTAAAATGGTTAAGTGCTAATAAATTGGGCCTAAAAGCCCTGTAAGTATGTGTTGAGTATTGGGCCAAAGCCCAATACCCCTGGGTCATTATACCTTTTATGTATTTGTTTTGCTATTTATTTAATTATTTATTATCGAATATGGTGTTTCGTTTATTAATTTGGAAAAACATAAACAAAATGATCGATAAGACTTAATAACTAATATATATATACGCAACTAATACTGTTCAACTAGATATATTTAACTTGTAAAATGAGATAATAAAACTTATATTTAAAAGTCGTAATGACGTGAGAATGTTTTATAAACGGGCGCATCATGCCCAAATTTTGATAAAATCCTTTTATAATTTAATCAATTACGATTACTCAAATAACTTAAAAACCTTTTCGATATTTATATATTTTCTTCCAAAACTTCGATATTTCATCAACTATTTGGGGAAAAGGGTAAAACACCGAAACAATCTATTTATGTCTTCTGCTTGTTTTTCTTTATTTAAATTCCTCTTTTCTCTTCGTTATTCTTTCTTCATATCCATTCGTGTTTGCCGACTTTTATTATTTTAATGTCTCGTATCCACACGAGTCTTAAACTTTACTTAACTCAAAACGCCATTGAACTGAATGCTTTCGCTGTGTCTATTTGGGGGGTGTTACTGATTGGTATCAGAGCCTTGGAAATAGAGAACTAGTATTTTTAAAACCTAGTGATTGCGTGGTTTTGTAACCTTACAACAGGTTTTACCTCTCGAGGGATCTCAAGAGGCTTACAACCCCACCAGGCAGTGTACCTGACCGATGTAGTATAGTGTAGTGGTAAGTACGGGGGATTGATCGTTCTCCACAGGGAATAGTGTTCGTTAGGTATGAAAGGCTACTCTAATTAGGTCTAAGGGTTGAGGAAGATTCTTTTTTATGTTTTTATAGTTTTTATGAAAGCAAGTAAAATCTCGGGTTTGAAGGAGTGGGCGGAATTAGTTGCTAGTCAACTAACCCAAAATTACTACGGATGCAAATAAAATAAAATAACAAAAATGAAATGTGGTGAGAAACTTATGTGTAGAGAAATGTGTTTACTTAGATTTCCTTACTCCCTAACTATCTTTTACCGGTTAATTAGTGTGTATTAGTCGCGTGGATGACGGGTGTATTCCTTAATACCATTCGTGGGGTGGCGTACTTACTTCCCCAACTCTACAAGCTCCTACTTCACTCCTATGTCGAGCCGGCTAGGAAGCTCCTAACATGGGATCACTAGAATTCGCTTGTGCATTAAATACAACCATAAAAACCTTTAGTACGCGTTTGGTTCATGTTTCTTAAGACGTTCAAGCAAGTTACCGAATAGGAAGTTAGCCAGTTTTCTTAAGCCTAACATAGATAAACAATCATCCAATACAACTAACAACACACTAACAACCAATAATCAATAGCTAAGTTTCATTAGATCTAAGCAAACACAAGATAAATTTAGCCTAACATGTTAAACAAAAGACAAGAATAAGATAGAATCAAACAACACATAGACATATTGAATGATTACTTGATAACTTATCTTTCAATGAAACATGGAAGATCTCAAGGCAAAAAGCCCTGAAAAAGTAGCTGAATTCGTCCTAGGGTTTTATCCCAAAATTCCACACACTAAGCTCTCTTTAATGACAAAAGATTAGAAAACTATATATAGATTTTTGGATCTGACGGCGTCACCTTATGGAGTGTGACGCCGTCACCTCGCCGCTTTTAGGGTTCCCGGATGACCTTCTTGACGCCGTCCCTCTTTAGCTCTTCCAAAATCCATTCTGGCTTATCAAGGCTTGACGCCGTCAGCTCGTGAACGTGACGCCGTCCCCTTATGATTTAAGCCGTGACGCCCTTGATCAAGTTAAAGCGTGACGCCGTCAGAATTCACATGCTATTTTCACTGGCTTATCATGAGTAAATTTCACGTCCAACTTTTCTTGCCAAAGCATGACGCCGTCTAGAGTAAATTGTGACGCCGTCAAGAGTAACTTTTAGCCGATTTTTGAGACTTTGTCGTTTTCTTCACTTTTATGCTCCAAAAACGTCCAAAATGCCTCCTTTTCCAGATTTCTCCTCAAAAGTACCTAAAATGACAAAAGGAACGATTTAGGGCAATATTTGATCAAATAAATACGATTTAGGGCTTAAATGACCCCCTAAAAGCGGTACACTTTTCGCTTCATCAAATACCCTTACACTTGAGATTTGCTTGTCCTCAAGCAAATGCGCTTTTATTCTAATCAAAATACAAGTTAGGGGTCATTTAATGCAAACATAAAAGTAATTACAACAAATAATCGTTCCACTTCAATCATAATAAGCACGGAGATTATAAACTAGCACCTCACAAGTAGTGTTTAGATACTCACATCTCTCAAGTGTCATCAAAATAAATCTCATAAATGAAAACGGATAATATCTCTCACTACCTGTCATAGCAAATAGATTACCATAGGCTTGGGAAAGGATCGAAAACCTCCTCCACTAGGCGTAAGCACCTAAGATAAACTATCAAAGAGGGCTTTTAAATGGGTTATAACGTTAGGTGTAGGGAAAAGGAAAACACGGTTTTGTTGGATACGGGATATTTTACTGGTGGCGAGTTAAAAATCTTGATCAATTACATGTACTATACAATGTTGCTAAGCCAAGACTAGACTCGATCTTAAGCTAATGATAAAATAACAAAAACATAAAATAAACATAAAATAAAACGGGATGGTAGTCCGTATGTTTTTTCTATTTTTCATTTTCTCATTTTTTTTTGTGTTTTTCTTGATTTTTTTTTTTTTTTTTTTTTTTTTTTTTTTTTTTTTTTTTTTTTTTTTTTTTTGCATACACTTTTACCCTACCATCCAAAATAATACATCATAGGGGCATTGCATCCCCCTTACACTTGAATTTTTACATAACTTTACAAATACTAATCTAATGACTCGAATTAAGATAATCGAAAAACTTGGAGTACTTTTAAAATATTTAGCACATATGGGGGTAATAAATGATGTTCTTCCCCATTACTCCATTACACTAGTACTTTACCCATGAGTCCCAATCGTCCCAAAACAATATGTACAAGGATATGACTCGACTTAGCAACCATGTAATCAATTAGATAATTAACTTGGGTTTAAACAAATGTTGTAACAATAATGCACTAAAGATGAGTGCATACAAGGTAGGCTAAGGCGATTTGGGTGTACATTTTAGTGGGGTGTAACAAATTCTTCCTTTAAGTAAAATGCTTAAAGGTCGAAACGAAAAGATAGGCTCTGAGGGGTGTACTAGGGGTATCGTGTACTAAAAATGAGTACAACGCAAAGGGTGTGGGGGAATTACTTGACCAATGTAGCCAAAGTAATTATAACAACAACACAGGTGTAAAACAATGGGTTAATCCTAATGCCTCTTATCATGTAGTAAATCTAACTACACGAATGTAGTCTCACTTGTGGCCTTGGAATGGTCCTAACGCAAGTTCTAGAATCTAAGTGCTACCGGTACACACATCATAGCATAAATGCTTTTCCTACCAATTCTAGGGGCGAACCTCACATATTTGGGGTGGAAAATTTTTTAGTGGTACGGTTTTTTGTGCTAGTCATATAACTCCTATCCGTGAGACGCTCATTAAGATCAAAGTTTCACTCCTATATGTTGTAAAAAATTTTAAATTTGGCAATAAAATTACCTTAACAAGTATTTCTCTCAGTTTTTTACACATCTACTATTAAACAAACAAAAATCAAGCGCAATTGTATTCTCTAAAATCGTACTTTTACTCTCCCCTTACACTTAAGATGAACATTGTCCCCAATGTTTAAATAATAAGATGTAAAAGCAAAAAGTAAAAGAATGAAATCAAATACTCCCCTGATTCGCTCGGTGGCTAATGAAATTACACGGTTAGATCTTCCTCCAAAGAGAATGTTGAAGCTCCATGACTAATGCATCGCCATAAGCTTGATTCCAAAAACATCTCCTTGTCCAAAACAACCTGTTAAACCTGAGAAAACAAACACGAAAACCTGCATAACATCGGCGGGATAAAATCTATATATAAGGATATAATGCTTGTGGAATGATAATTTTGCAGATTCCTGGAGATTATAAGTTGGAGATTTTAATAAAACTTTTTATGAAAACAAAACTTTCAAAAATTTCTGGAAATTAAATCTGACGCCGTCAGGTTATAACCCCTGACGCCGTCAGAAATGACCTGACAAAAATTTTCATTTTAAGTTTCCGGAAAATTTCTGGAAAAACCTTTACCTTACTTCCTGGAAATCCTGCAAAACCTCATTATGACTCGATACAAGCATTTGACTCAAACAAATACGAATATGTATGCTAATTTATTATTATTACGATTCATGTTCATTTGTGTTCTAATAAACCGATTTAGATTTCCCTTACACTTATCTTTTGCAAAATACCTTTATATGTAGTTAAGACGAAGTTAAAAACAACATAAAGCATTTTCACAAATTAGTTTTTAACATGAATCAATACTAATAAAAATTAAACACACATACGGAAAATAAAATCAAACAAGCAAATAAATAAACACACAAAGCAAATAAAACAAATAAAGCTTGGGTTGCCTCCCAAGAAGCGCTTTTCTTTATTGACGAGTCTTGTAGCTAGACTCAAAGTCACGTACATTACGTGACTCCATCATCGGTCACGGTTCCTAGGCCATTCTCCTTCCCGGTTCTATATTCCGGTCCTAATTTCAAACAATCCTTGTAGAAACCGAATATCCTTTCCATAACATAGTCTACTCCTTTACTTCTATCCTTATCATTCCTATAGTAGACCGCTTGTTTAAGCTCCTTCTCAACATTTGAAAAGTGTTGGAATTGTTCTATCTTATATGGCATTTGGTAGCTTACTTCATCGGTCTCATCCTTAAATCTAACTATCCCTAAGGAAGGTTCATAAGTCATTCTAGAGACCTCAACAAATGGTTTTCCAAAAACCACTTGAGTCAAGGATGCATCGACTATTGGGCGGATATCTTCTACAATTACAAAGTCGGTGACATAGGTGAAGTTTCCTACATAAACCGGTAATCCCTTAACTCTTCCCGTGAAGTTACTCATCCAACCCTTGTCAGGGAGCATCCTATACCCAAGTTGATTTTTCATTATCAAGTTGTAGTGGGCTCTAGTCATGATGTTTATGGGCGATCTAAGGTCGATGTAAGCTTTCCACACATGTAGATGTCCGATGTTGCATGGTATGTTGAGATTAGAAGGGTCGCCTATTTCTATGATTGGTCTACCTAGGAAGTATGGTGTCTCGGGGTCATCGAATAAGTTTGTATGATATGCACGCTCTTCCTTAGTGGGTAGCCTATTGAAGTAGTCCTCATCATCATCTACTTCTTCAATCTCACTTGTCCTAACTTCCTTATCAACCTCGACTTTCCTATCCTCATCCTTAGGTTCACTATTATCCTCATTCCTATCAATTGGTTTAATAGTGACAATGTTGACAAAGTGGACGTGTTTGGATGAAGAGGGGTCTTTTACTTGGGGTCCGCTATTTGTGTTCCTAGCGTCCTTATGTGGAGGTGATAACACTTGGTTATTGAGGGCTTTCAACAAGTTGTCAATTTTATTGGTCATCTCAGTTTGTTGTTGATTGAATTCGGTCTCGAATCTAGCTATCCGAGCTTCTTGAGATGCCATAAATTGGGAAATCAATCCTTCAAAGTTATTGGTACTACCATTGCCGGAAGGATTGTTGTTGAAAGTACGGTTCGAGTTGGAACCGCTTGATTGGAAACGATTAGGTGGGTTGGAAGAATTGGTTTGTTGCGAGTTTTGGTTTTGTTTCCACCTAAGGTTCGGGTGATTTTTCCATGAGGGGTTGTATGTATCACCGTAATGGTTCGGCTCGGGTTTGAAAGTGTACCACTTGTCTCCCGCTCCGTCGGTACGCGAGGATGCGTAGTCCACAAAAGCTTGTTCGGGGAGTTCCATGCAATCACGAGTGTCGTGGGGACCACTACATAATTCACATGAAGAAGTGATTTTGTTCACTTGGCTTGAAGGTTTAGGAGCCTCGTAGGATTTCATGAGAAACTTGACTTGGTCTTCAAGTTCTATGATCCTACGGTCAGAAGTGCTTGAATTGTTCGAAGGCAAAGATATTGCCTTGACCGTTTTATTCAAATCACGGGGATCACTCCAACTTTCGTTGTCATAAAGAGCAAGATCCTCTAGGAGAGCCCATGATTGTTCCGCACTTAGATCACGTAGCTTACCACCGGCCGATTGGTCAATGGTTTGCCTCGTGGAGAGATTGATATGGTCATAGAAGATTTGGACTTGGAGCCAAAGTTCTATGCCATGGTGAGGGACTTTTTGGAGTAAGTCCTTGAATCGAGTCCATGCCTCGTAGAGAGTTTCGCCTTGACGTTGTTGGAACATCAAGATATCATTCCCTAGCTTGGTAGTTCTTCCCGGTGGGAAAAACTGAGCAAGGAAACGAGTGGTGAGATCATCCCAAGAGGTAATGGATCCTGCGGGTTGACGTTCTAGCCACTGACTAGCTTGGTCCCGCAAAGAGAATTGGAAGAGACGCAATCGGGTCGTCTCTCGAGTGGCAACATCAAGGTCTATAGAATCAACGATTTTAAGAAAGTCCTTGAGATGTTGATTAGGATCTTCAGAACGAAGTCCATGGAATGCGCATCCACTTTGCACCAACCGGATGGTGTCGGATCGCAAGGGTGTGATATTGGCTCCTTGAGTGAGCTCAATGGTGTTTCGATAGCCATGGTGGCTAGGACGGGAATACTCTCCTAAAGTACGGGCTCTAGGAGGTGGTTGTGGTTGTTGTGGTGGTGGGTTGTGTGGGTTAAGGATATTACCATCTTCCATGATGTCGGATGGTATGGTTACGAACAAAGACACGAAGAAAATAGATAGACTAAAGAAAATCTAGAAAAATAAAATAAAAATCTCACTAGAAAGGAATCTAGTGAGTAGACCTAATAGAAATAAAAATTCAACCTAAACAATAACTATTCCCCGGCAGCGGCGCCAAAAACTTGATTGCGTGGTTTTGTAACCTTACAACAGGTTTTACCTCTCGAGGGATCTCAAGAGGCTTACAACCCCACCAGGCAGTGTACCTGACCGATGTAGTATAGTGTAGTGGTAAGTACGGGGGATTGATCGTTCTCCACAGGGAATAGTGTTCGTTAGGTATGAAAGGCTACTCTAATTAGGTCTAAGGGTTGAGGAAGATTCTTTTTTATGTTTTTATAGTTTTTATGAAAGCAAGTAAAATCTCGGGTTTGAAGGAGTGGGCGGAATTAGTTGCTAGTCAACTAACCCAAAATTACTACGGATGCAAATAAAATAAAATAACAAAAATGAAATGTGGTGAGAAACTTATGTGTAGAGAAATGTGTTTACTTAGATTTCCTTACTCCCTAACTATCTTTTACCGGTTAATTAGTGTGTATTAGTCGCGTGGATGACGGGTGTATTCCTTAATACCATTCGTGGGGTGGCGTACTTACTTCCCCAACTCTACAAGCTCCTACTTCACTCCTATGTCGAGCCGGCTAGGAAGCTCCTAACATGGGATCACTAGAATTCGCTTGTGCATTAAATACAACCATAAAAACCTTTAGTACGCGTTTGGTTCATGTTTCTTAAGACGTTCAAGCAAGTTACCGAATAGGAAGTTAGCCAGTTTTCTTAAGCCTAACATAGATAAACAATCATCCAATACAACTAACAACACACTAACAACCAATAATCAATAGCTAAGTTTCATTAGATCTAAGCAAACACAAGATAAATTTAGCCTAACATGTTAAACAAAAGACAAGAATAAGATAGAATCAAACAACACATAGACATATTGAATGATTACTTGATAACTTATCTTTCAATGAAACATGGAAGATCTCAAGGCAAAAAGCCCTGAAAAAGTAGCTGAATTCGTCCTAGGGTTTTATCCCAAAATTCCACACACTAAGCTCTCTTTAATGACAAAAGATTAGAAAACTATATATAGATTTTTGGATCTGACGGCGTCACCTTATGGAGTGTGACGCCGTCACCTCGCCGCTTTTAGGGTTCCCGGATGACCTTCTTGACGCCGTCCCTCTTTAGCTCTTCCAAAATCCATTCTGGCTTATCAAGGCTTGACGCCGTCAGCTCGTGAACGTGACGCCGTCCCCTTATGATTTAAGCCGTGACGCCCTTGATCAAGTTAAAGCGTGACGCCGTCAGAATTCACATGCTATTTTCACTGGCTTATCATGAGTAAATTTCACGTCCAACTTTTCTTGCCAAAGCATGACGCCGTCTAGAGTAAATTGTGACGCCGTCAAGAGTAACTTTTAGCCGATTTTTGAGACTTTGTCGTTTTCTTCACTTTTATGCTCCAAAAACGTCCAAAATGCCTCCTTTTCCAGATTTCTCCTCAAAAGTACCTAAAATGACAAAAGGAACGATTTAGGGCAATATTTGATCAAATAAATACGATTTAGGGCTTAAATGACCCCCTAAAAGCGGTACACTTTTCGCTTCATCACCTAGACTATGACTACTTTTATGAAAAAAAAAACCTTATGACCGCCACGTGCCTGTCTACCAAGCTGATGCCTCACTTGTGATTTTGTTTATTGATAGATTTGATGAGATGTGTGTCTTACTGTTTGATGATTTATATCCACTTGTTCTCGCAATTTACTATAAGTATTTTCGGTATACTTATGCCTACGTATCTGATGAAGCGAAAAGTGTACCGCTTTTAAGGGGTCATTTAAGCCCTAAATCGTATTTATTTGATCAAATATTGCCCTAAATCGTTCCTTTTGTCATTTTAGGTACTTTTGAGAAGAAATCTGGAAAAGGAGGCATTTAGGACGTTTTTGGAGCATAAAAGTGAAGAAAACGACAAAGTCTCAAAATCATGCTGGAAGTTACCTTTGACGGCGTCAGGATTAACCCCAGACGGCGTCATGGCTTGGCAAGAAAAGGTGGATGTGAAATTTACTCATGATAAGCCAGTGAAAATGGCATGTGAATTCTGACGGCGTCACGCTTTAACCTGATCAAGGTCATCACGGCATAATTTCAAGAGGGACGGCGTCACGTTCAAGGTCTGACGGCGTCAAGCCTTGATAAGCCAGAACGGATTTTTGAGAGCTAAAGAGGGACGGCGTCAAGAAGGTCATCCGGGAACCCTAAAAGCGGCGAGGTGACGGCGTCACAATCCATAACGTGACGCCGTCAGATGTAAAAATCTATATATAGTTTTGCAATTCTTTGTCATTAGTGTGGAACTTATTGAGGAATTTTGTGTGTGAAAACCCTAAGATGAATTGGGCAGCTTTTTCAAGGCTTTTTGCCTTGAGATCTTCCATGTTCCATTGAAGATAAGTTATCAATTAATCATTCAATATGTCTATGTGTTGTTTGATTTTATCTTGTTCTTGTCTTTTGTTTAACATGTTAGGCTACATTTATCTTGTGTTTGCTTAGATCTAATGAAACCTAGCTATTGATTATTGGTTATTAGTGTGTTATTAGTTGTATTGGATGATTGTTTATCTATGTTAGGCTTAAGAAAACTGGCTAACTTCCTATTCGGTAACTTGCTTGAACGTCTTAAGAAACATGAACCAAATGCGTACTAAAGGTTTTTATGGTTGTATTTAATGCATGAGCGAATTCTAGTGATCCCATGTTAGGAGCTTCCTAGCCGGCTCGACATAGGAGTGAAGTAGGAGCTTGTAGAGTTGGGGAAGTACGTACGCCACCCCACGAATGGTATTAAGGAATACACCCGTCATCCACGCAACTAATACACACTAATCAACCGGTAAAAGATAGTTAGGGAGTAAGGAAATCTAAGTAAACACATTTCTCTCCACATAAGTTTCCACCACATTTTCATTTTTGTTATTTTATTTTATTTGCATTCGTAGTAATTTGGGTTAGTTGACTAGCAACTAATTCCGCCCACTCTTTCAAACCCGAGATTTTACTTGCTTTCATAAAAATATAAAAACATAAAAAGAATCTTCTCTCACCCTTAGACCTATTAGAGTAGTTTTTCATACCTAACGAACACTATTCCCTGTGGAGAACGATCAATCCCCCGTACTTACCACTACACTATACTACATCGGTCAGGTACACTGCCTGGTGGGGTTGTAAGCCTCTTGAGATCCCTCGAGAGGTAAAACCTGTTGTAAGGTTGCAAAACCACGCATCAAGTTTTTGGCGCCGCTGCCGGGGAATATTTATTGTTTAGGTTGAATTCTTATTTTATAGGTCTACTCACTAGATTCCTTTCTAGTAAGATTTTATTTTTATTTTTCTAGGTTTTCTTTAGTCTATCTTTTTCTTTGTGTGTTTGTTCGTAATTTCCATTGACTCTTCCGTTTACCATTATGGAGTACGCGAATCCACCATACCACCAACCACAAAGGCCATTCTACCCTATTGACATCTCGAATTTCAAACAATATCGAGATGAACCCATATATGATGCATGGACTCGTTTTAGAAATTTACTCCGAAAATTCCCTCATCATAGTTTCGCTTTAGCATCCCTAACCCGAACCTTTTACTATCGTGTTGGCCAATATGACCAAATGCGCATTGAGGATTTTGCCAATGGGGACTTTAGGGAATTAAGTGCTGAAGAAGCATGGGATGCCATAGAAGATTGTGCCCAATATTATTATAGGGTAGACAACCCAACAAACGTTAGTACAAGTCAATTGAATATAAATTTCCTGGATCATGAAACAAGTTTGTTTGGGGATGAATACATTAGTGTTGAGATACCTAAGTGGTTGTCATGTAATGCCATAGTACAAAACAAACACATAGGTGACCTTGATGTGATGGAGGATTTAGCCGAACATGATCACATTGATCAAAAAGACCTAGGTTTTATGATCGATGATGATGAATCTCAAGAAACACATGATGAATCTTTTGGGCAATTTGAATATAGCAGTCATAATATTGAGGATGATCCTTATGATTCGGATAAAGAAGTTGAGATGCCTAGAGAAGCACTTGAGATACTAGGGAAAATGTTAGGGTTAGATTCTACTAAAACACATGATGAGGATATAGGTGATCTTGACACAAGGAATGATGAGGTAAGTAACATAAGCCCACCAAGTACCCCACAAGTCCTACCATCATTTGAGGCACATACACCGCCCGTGACTTACCCGAAAGAAGTAGAAGAGACTATAGGAACCCCAATAGAGGTAGAACCCTTGGACCAAACACAACTAGAGGATGTAGGTTTGAATACTTGTAGTCATAACCTTTCTTTTAGTTCTATGGAAGTTCCTAGTTTTGATGAACCGGAGCCTCAACCAAAACCGTTACCTAATCTTCCATCCTTGGATGAAAATTTAGGAATTGAATTAGGTCCCGATCCACCCATCAAAACATATAGTCCGGGTAGTCTTAAGTTTAAGGTAGTAGACATTAAGCCTTGTAGTGAGGAAGACAATATAGGAGTGAAAAATGACCTTACATGTCTACATCACCCATTCATGATTGATCACAAGAAACATTATGGGTTTAAACCGGGTCTATTGGGTCAAGATGGATTCCCAATTAGGAGTCTCTCGAAGTTGTTAGAAAATGATCCCTTTTTAGGAGAACACTTTAACTCACCCATTGACCAAAGTGAATTAGGTAAGGTTATGATGATAGGATCCCACACCTTTGAGCATATAATTCATCCACCACTCTTTCCTCACGTGGCATACTCCTACCGAGCTGGTGTGTATCGCTACTATCACCCGCACTTAATCCTAAGTGTAGGGAAAACCTCTCCTTTATCCATTAAATAAGGGTAGAGTCAGGCTCATGACTCGAACAAAAACAAGCGCTTCTTGGGAGGCAACCCAAGCGTTATTTGTTTTATTTGCTTTGTGTGTTTATTTACTTGTTTGTTTGATTTTATTTGCTTCCGTATGTATGTTTAATTTTTATTTTTTATTGATTCATGTTCAAAACTAAATTTGTGAAAATGCTTTATTTTGTTTTTAACTTCGTCTTAACTACATATAAAAGTATTTTGCAAAAGATAAGTGTAAGGGAAATCTAAATCGGTTTATTAGAACACAAATGAACATGAATCATAATAATAATAAATGAACATACATATTAGTATTTGTTTGAGTCAAATGCTTGTATCGAGTCATAATGATGTTTTGCAGGATTTCCAGGAAGTAAGGTAAAGGTTTTTCCAGAAATTTTCCGGAAACTTAAAATGAGAATTTTTGTCAGGTCATTTCTGACGGCGTCAGGGTTTATAACCTGACGGCGTCAGATTTAATTTTCAGAAATTTTTGAAAGTTTTGTTTTCATAAAAAGTTTTTATTAAATCTCCAACTTATAATCTCCAGGAATCTGCAAAATTATCATTCCACAAGCATTATAATCCTTATATATAGATTTATCCCGCCGTTGTTATGCAGGTTTTCGTGTTTGTTTTCTCAGGTTTAACAGGTTATTTTGGACAAGGAAATGTTTTTTGGATCAAGCTTTTGGCGATGCATTAGTCATGGAGCTTCAACATTACCTTGGAAGAAGATTTAACTGTGTTTCTTCATTTTCCACCGAGCGAATCAGGGGAGTATTTGATTTCATTCTTTTACTTTATGCTTTTACATCTTGTTATTTGAACATTGGGGACAATGTTCATCTTAAGTGTAAGGGGGGGTAAGAATACGATTTTTAGAGAATACAATTGCGCTTGATTTTTGTTTGTTTGATGGTAGATGTGTAATAAAACTGAGATAAATACCTGTTAGGGTAATTTTAGTGCCAAATTTAAAAATTTTTACAACATTTAGGAGTGAAACTTTGGTCTTAATGAGCGTCTCACGGATAGGAGTTATATGACTAGCACAAAAACCGTACCACTAAAAAATTTTCCACCCCCAAATATGTGAGGTTCGCCCCTAGAATTGGTAGGAAAAGCATTTATGCTATGATGTGTGTACCGGTAGCACTTAGATTCTAGAACTTGCGTTAGGACCATTCCGAGGCCACTAGTGAGACTACATTCGTGTAGTTAGATTTACTACATGATAAGAGGCATTAGGATTAACCCATTGTTTTACACCTGTGTTTTTGTTATAATTACTTTGGCTACATTGGTCAAGTAATTCTCCCACACCCTTTGCGTTGTACTCATTTTTAGTACACGATACCCCTAGTACACCCCTCAGAGCCTGTCTTTTCGTTTCGACCTTTAAGCATTTTACTTAAAGGAAGAATTTGTTTACACCCCACTTAAATGTACACCCAAATCGCCTTAGCCTACCTTGTATGCACTCATTTTTAGTGCATTATTGTTACAACAATTGTTTAAACCCAAGTTAATTATCTAATTGATTACATGGTTGCTAAGTCGAGTCATATCCTTGTACATATTGTTTTGGGACGATTGGGACTCATGGGTAAAGTACTAGTGTAATGGAGTAATGGGGAAGATCATCACTTATTACCCCCATATGTGCTAAATATTTTAAAAAAGTACTCCAAGTGTTTTAATTATCTTAATTCGAGTCATTAGAATAGTATTTGTAAAGTTATGTAAAAGTTCAAGTGAAAGGGGGATGCAACGCCCCTATGATGTATTATTTTGGATGGTAGGGCAAAAGTGTATGCAAAAAAAAAAAAAAAAAAAAAAAAAAAAAAAAAAAAAAAAATCGAAAAATCAAAAAAAATACAAAAAAAAAAAAAAAAAAAAAAAAAAGAGAAAAAGAAAAATAGAAAAGAACATACGGACTACCATCCCGTTTCATTTTATGTTTATTTTATGTTTTTGTTATTTTGTTATTTCGTTTCTAGCTTAAGATCGAGTCTAGTCTTGGCTTAGCAACATTGTATAGTACATGTAATTAATCAAGATCTTTAACTCGCCACCAGTAAAATATCCTTTATCCAACAAAACCGTGTTTTCCTTTTCCCTACACCTAACGTTATAACCCATTTAAAAGCCCTCTTTGATAGTTTATCTTAGGTGCTTACGCCTAGTGGAGGAGGTTTTCGATCCTTTCCCAAGCCTATGGTAATCTATTTGCTATGACAGGTAGTGAGAGATATTATCCGTTTTCATTTATGAGATTTATTTTGATGACACTTGAGAGATGTGAGTATCTAAACACTACTTGTGAGGTGCTAGTTTATAATCTCCGTACTTATTATGATTAAAGTGGAACGAATATTTGTTGTAATTACTTTTATGTTTGCATTAAATGACCCCTAACTTGTATTTTGATTAGAATAAAAGCGCATTTGCTTGAGGACAAGCAAATCTCAAGTGTAAGGGTATTTGATGAAGCGAAAAGTGTACCGCTTTTAAGGGGTCATTTAAGCCCTAAATCGTATTTATTTGATCAAATATTGCCCTAAATCGTTCCTTTTGTCATTTTAGGTACTTTTGAGAAGAAATCTGGAAAAGGAGGCATTTTGGACGTTTTTGGAGCATAAAAGTGAAGAAAACGACAAAGTCTCAAAATCATGCTGGAAGTTACCTTTGACGGCGTCAGGATTAACCCCAGACGGCGTCATGGCTTGGCAAGAAAAGGTGGATGTGAAATTTACTCATGATAAGCCAGTGAAAATGGCATGTGAATTCTGACGGCGTCACGCTTTAACCTGATCAAGGTCGTCACGGTATAATTTCAAGAGGGACGGCGTCACGTTCAAGGTCTGACGGCGTCAAGCCTTGATAAGCCAGAACGGATTTTGGAGAGCTAAAGAGGGACGGCGTCAAGAAGGTCATCCGGGAACCCTAAAAGCGGCGAGGTGACGGCGTCACAATCCATAACGTGACGCCGTCAGATGTAAAAATCTATATATAGTTTTGCAATTCTTTGTCATTAGTGTGGAACTTATTGAGGAATTTTGTGTGTGAAAACCCTAAGACGAATTGGGCAGCTTTTTCAAGGCTTTTTGCCTTGAGATCTTCCATGTTACATTGAAGATAAGTTATCAATTAATCATTCAATATGTCTATGTGTTGTTTGATTTTATCTTGTTCTTGTCTTTTGTTTAACATGTTAGGCTAGATTTATCTTGTGTTTGCTTAGATCTAATGAAACCTAGCTATTGATTATTGGTTATTAGTGTGTTATTAGTTGTATTGGATGATTGTTTATCTATGTTAGGCTTAAGAAAACTGGCTAACTTCCTATTCGGTAACTTGCTTGAACGTCTTAAGAAACATGAACCAAATGCATACTAAAGGTTTTTATGGTTGTATTTAATGCATGAGCGAATTCTAGTGATCCCATGTTAGGAGCTTCCTAGCTGGCTCGACATAGGAGTGAAGTAGGAGCTTGTAGAGTTGGGGAAGTACGTACGCCACCCCACGAATGGTATTAAGGAATACACCCGTCATCCACGCAACTAATACACACTAATCAACCGGTAAAAGATAGTTAGGGAGTAAGGAAATCTAAGTAAACACATTTCTCTCCACATAAGTTTCCACCACATTTTCATTTTTATTATTTTATTTTATTTGCATTCGTAGTAATTTGGGTTAGTTGACTAGCAACTAATTCCGCCCACTCTTTCAAACCCGAGATTTTACTTGCTTTCATAAAAATATAAAAACATAAAAAGAATCTTCTCTCACCCTTAGACCTATTAGAGTAGTTTTTCATACCTAACGAACACTATTCCCTGTGGAGAACGATCAATTCCCCGTACTTACCACTACACTATACTACATCGGTCAGGTACACTGCCTGGTGGGGTTGTAAGCCTCTTGAGATCCCTCGAGAGGTAAAACCTGTTGTAAGGTTGCAAAACCACGCATCAGTATCATACCTGTCATAGCGTTACAGCTTTTTCCAATGCAATCTCATCATACGTCTTCGAGTGTGGACACTTTTCTTAGTCTTTCAAAACAACTTTTGAATGTAAGTTACATATTGCTAGTGTAACTGAACCGAGTATTTCAAAATTCATTGAACCTCGGTTGACTATAGACTGATCACCTACATTCAACCAGGGACAGTGGGACATAGATTGATCACCTATGTCTGACTCAGAGGTGAATTTTGTAATACAGGGACAGTGGGACATAGAGTTATGTCCGGTTGATTTTTTATTTTGAGAATGGTAAAGTTTGGCGTGTGTATACGAGCATTGAATATCATGAAAGTTTATTTCTACACACGACACACTGACATCACAATACTTTATGAATCGTAATACTCTTTAAATCGCTATATTTTTCCGCTTATATGGAATACCTGTTCGTCACCGTTTGATCATGTTTTGCAATGAGGCGGGTTAGACCCGATTGGTCACAGTTTGTATTCGAGTTACTTATTTTAACTTGTTTGATGTTGTAATAAGATCATTTGAGCTTATTGGAGCGTTTGGATTTGGTCTCGGCTATGTTTGAATTGGATTGCTTATTTATTTAGCCTTGCTTTGTTTGTGGTCTTGTTACAGTCGCCTAACCCTAAGCGTTATGCTCAATCGATGTTGTTCATTCTTCTTGATCGATGTTGTTCAAACGATCATTATTCAATCGATGATGTTTAATCGATGTTGTACTTTCCACGTTTAGTACTATGTACATTACTTAGTCAACCAGTATATTGCTAGTAGCAATCAACATCATCCTTCAGAGTCGTACTCTGAACTTGCTAAACTCCTCATTTAACAGAGATTCTATGCCCAACAGAAACCTTAAGACCTCGTTTAACAGAGATCATACAAAATGTTTTACTACTATTTCACGAAATCAAAATTTTGACTTCGCTATTATTTTATAAATGATAAATTGTTTTCCTATTATCCTATAAGCTGATTCACAAATCATCCCACAAATTACTTTGTAAATCGATTTGCTGTTTTGCTGCTATATCATAAACTAAAGCTCATGAGTGAATTCCGAACCTCTATCTGGGTAATTGACAATCGTTTTACCAAATCCGCTACAAATACCATCACTTCTTCCCAGACACCACACTATCGGATAACATAAACTGAAATTTGGGACGGATTTCATTTTAAGGAGGGTAGACTGTAACCACACGTAAGTTTCCAGATTGATTTTTTATAATAAATTATATTTATTATTCCCTAAGTTTCACTTTTGGACTTTTCCGAACTCATTCGAATCGTATACGAGAGGTTATCTCGCAAAACATGATAATCGCACATAACGCGTACCGGCACAACCGTAACTCGACAAACATTTGAATGTGATTATTTTACTATTTATGAGAAGCTGGTAGTATAAATACTCGTTTTTCGTGGAAAAATTTATTTCTGGCGCAACAGCGTAAGTTTCGTGGGTCGAGTCAATCATTTGCTAAACCAAATGGGTCCCACACCCTAATGTTATAAAGGATTGCGAAAATTGCTAAAATGGTCTCTGTGGTAATTTTACCCGGCCACCCCTTTAACTTTCAGAAATGTGTCACTTTTTAGTAAACCCTAACCCAAGATCTATTTCCCCCCCTCCTCCTCACTTCCAGCTGCCGTCACCTAGCCGGCCACCACCTAAGCCGCCATGTCTCACGCCACTCCACCACCATCCGCCGTGACCTAGTCGCGTGAAGACATGAAGTTTGAAGGTCGAGGGTGTCGGGAATACGTTTTTAATTATATCAAGTGTCGTTCATTAAGTTTTGTAATAGGTTGCTTTATTAATTAGGCTTATACGTTTGATAAGAGTTTAAGGCTTATGTAGTAAGTCCATGGGCCTTAGGTTATTTGTTGGAAAAGCCCATATGAGTGATGCCCTACCTTAAGTACTTTGAATTTTTTCGAGTTAGCATCCGTTTCTCCGAGTAACCTAGAAAATCTTCCAGCAAGTTTGTTAATTCCTTCGAGCAAGCAATTTTCTTCGAGTAACCATTATTTATAAAGTTCTGTTTATACTTTCTGAGTTAGGAAATCAGAACTTCTCACTTCTAATCCTTCTACTAAGGGATTATATACTTCGTGAAATTCTACTCTTCGAGTAAGAGATTCTTCGAGTAAGGTTTTCTTCAAGTAAGGGTATTTTCTTCGAGTAAGCAAGTTCTGTTTATATTTTTCGAGTTAGGAAATAAGAACTTACAAGAATTTAATTTCTTCAAGTAAGGGGCTATGTACTTCTTTATCCTTCAGTCTTCGAGTAAGGAATTAAATTTTCGAGTAACCATTCTTCGAGTAAGGAATTTTAGCTACATATTATACTTAGACTTTTACTAAAACATCTAAACTACAAAAACAACCTTCTTTATCCTAAAAGATCCATCATCCACACAAGTTACTTTACATCTACATAATGTCTCAACCACCGCACTAGAATTACTTTTATCCTCAACAACAGCAGTATCCTCAACAATAGCAGTATCCTCAACAACAACTATTCATGCAACAACATCAATTCTACCCACAACAACAATTCCCTCAACAACAACCATACTAACAACAACCAATGCAATCCTTCCCACTTCTTGCAAAATGACCACATTGGTTTGATTAAATGTGTGTGGCCATCAGCAGCCAACAATCTAGACATGAAGTTGGATCACTTGAAACACCTCCAATGCTCACTCCTGGAAATTATGTTCAATGGGCAACTCGATTCTTAAGGTTCATAGAACTCAAGAAACCGCATGGCAAGTATCTGAAAAAGGTTATACTTGAAGGTCCTTTCCAAATGCCAACTACAACGGTTCCAGGAGATGCAACTGTTATTCCTCCAAGACCTGAAACCGTGACCCCTGTTCCTGAGACTCAATTTACTGCAGAGCGATACTTCACCGTGAAGTAAATGAACTTGAAATGTCGTATATTCTTCAGGGAATACCTAATCCGATTTTCCGAAGCATTGATGCTCAGAAAATAGCGAAGGATATGTGGGAACACATTCATCTCTTAATGGAAGGCACTGAACTGAACCAAGAAGACATGGAATCCAAAATTTAACTCGAATATACAATGTTCATGATTGAATCAGGGGAGTCACTTGAGTCTTATTACCATCGGTTCACAAACATCACCAATGAATTGGACAGACACAACATTGTTTTACCAAGGATTGCAATCAACACTAAGTTTCTCAGCTGTCTTGGTCCAGATTGGCAAAAATATGTCATGTTTGTTCGCCAAGCCAAAAATATTCACAATGCATCGTATGGGTTGTTTTTTGATTATCTGAAGCACCATCAATCTGAAGTTGACAAAGATCGAGCTCTTCATGGATCGAATTCACCTCCTACACCTCGAAATTCATTGGCACTGATAGCTCAATCTCACTTTGCTCCACCTCTACTGTCGAACCATGCATTTGTCCAACAACAACATAAATTTTCCTACCCTCAACAAACCCCATCAACTCAACTTATTCCATATGATTCGACACAGCAATCAACTGACAATCAACTTGTCCCTTATGACAACACTGACACCATGTTCTACAAAAATACAAACAATGACGAAGACGATGCATTCAACTCTTTGAATGAAGGATTTGCACTCATTGCTCGTACCTTCAGCAAATTTTCAAACAAATCCAACAATCGTCTCCGCACTTCATCTAACACAAGGAATCAAGCTGTTGTACAAGATGGACAGGTTGAAATACAGAATCATAACTATGGAAGAATGGGTTCAGGAGGTTATAAGGGAATATTAGGAATTGGACAACGGTTTAATACAACTAGTGGAAATAGGAACAATGTAGGTGCTCCTCAGAGATGGGTTGAAATTGTTGAAACTGGGAATACAGAGACTGGGAATACTATGGTCAAGTGCTATAACTGCAATGGGAAAGGTCATCTGGCTAATGCATGTCCTAAACCTAGGGTTAGAGGCAGTGAATTTCATAAGCAGGCTTTACTTCTAGCTCTAAAGGATGAATCAGGGGGCACTCTCACATACAAAGAAAACAGCTTCATGGCAAATGCATATTCAGATGATGACATGGAGGATTTGGAAGCAAATGCAGCTGTGATGCTAATGGCAAATATACAGGAACTTCACATGAGTAACACAGGTGCAGTGTATGACACTGATGGTCTGTCTTAGGTATCTGACTCAAAAAAATGTCTGATACATGAAATTGCATCACCATCTGCATCTGCATCAGACGAGGAGAAAGTTGTTCAAAATGATTCCTTATTAACTCCTCAAGAAGATGAACAAATGAACACAGTTGTTACATTTGATGATGATGATCAAATTACCACAATTGTTACATTTGATGATCCAATTGATGACGATAACAATAATCAAATTGAACAGAATGAACCTTCGCCCGGTCCAGATCCAAAACTCATGACCGTACTATTGACCACCCAATCACAATTAAACTCACATAAATCTCAGATTGAAAAATGTGATGAAATCAACATAAAATTAAAAGAAAAAGTTGCATCATTGACTTCGGATCTTGAGTACTGTAAAATACAACTCACAAATTTTGAAACAAAAGAAAAACGAGAACAAAGTTTTGAAGTTGCATTTCAAAAAGCTTATGTCAAAGAACAAGACTTACAACATCAAATACGAGAATTAATTGTTTCTAACAGTAAATTGGTTTCTAAATTGGAACAAGAAGAAAGTGAGCTCAAAAAACAAGTTGAACATCTCAATTCAAAACTTTTGAAAGCAACAACCGAGATATCCACTTGTCAAGCTAGTTTTTCTGAACACAAACAAAAGTCAAGGAAACAAATTGATTCTTACCTTGATGAAATTGTTGAACTGGAATACAAATTAAAAGAGTTTCAAAATGTTGTTTACAAAACTGGTGAGTCTATAACAACAATACAAAAGTTAATTTTGAAACCAAGTCCCAAAGGTCATGGTTTTGCTCAAGGTGATAATAAACCACGTTTTCTACACACAGCACTCAAAGAAAATCCAAAGTTGTATAGTGCAGACCAATTATTTGATGAATCAATTGTGCGTGTTGTTGTACATGATTGTGAGGAAGAACAGGAACAGGATAAAGAGAGTCGATCAAAAATGAGCTTTAAACCATATGCTATACCTTTTAATTATTCAAACGTGCCTCATATTTCTAACACCTTCGTTCCTCAAAGAGATAAAACAGAACAACCCTGGTTTGTAATGCAAATTCATGAAACTTCTTCTGATGTTGGTCCTGTTAAACCAGTGGCACAAATAATTGGTCCTTTACCAACTTCTGGTGTAATTGCACCATTACCTAAACGATGTCTTGTACTTAGGTACTTTGATACGTTTATAGAAGACATCAAACTTTTAGAACAAGCAATTGAACGTAACTCTGAGATAAAAGTTTCCACTTTTCAATCTGCTTATGAAAAAGAAAAGAGAGAAATTTTTCAAACACAATTTTTACCACACGTTCAACATTTGTGTCTTTGTGCTACACACTGGGAATAGGAACCCCAGAAAGAAGTGTCATCCATGATGAACATTTTCAATGCAACTGAAAACTCGATTTCAAACAAAAACGTCGAAACAAAGTTTTACAAAATGAAGATGATCGACTCTTGGAAGATGTTCTAATTTCTAATATTATTTATGTGATTATGAGTGTCTAAATACTTATCATTTTATTCACATTTAAACTGCAAAAACAGCCAAAAACACTTTGAAAAGTCACATAATTTTATAAATTAGCAAAAATAGTCCCTGGTATTCAAAAGTGGAAAACTTACAAATAATCCTTGGTTTTTCAGAATTTACAAAAGTGGTCCTTAAAGTTTACACTTTTAAACTTAAAATCCTTTTTAATAAACACAAAAATAAACCCAGCCAACCAAAGTGAACCCCAGCCAAATCATATGACCCCTCCTATTTGAACCCCGGCCAAAAAGAAAGAAATAATAAAACCCGGAGTCAAAGTCCCAGTCAAACCCACTTCACTCTTATCCTTTCCCACGTTCCTTTTCACACAGATAAAACCACACACCTCTCTTACCAGAAGTGGTTTTGACCACTTGGCTTCCAGCTCACTACCAACTACACAACTCATCCCCTCCACCTCCACATCAATCCAAAGTTCTTTAATTGTTTTGAAACTGCCCCAACTCGCTTTTGATATTTTGGCGCCAAAAATGCCACATGTGCGATTATGATGAATTTGAAGAATCCAAGGGCCAAGATCAAGTGGGAAGTCGACAAGGAAGCATGTGGGATTGTTATTTAAAGAAAAAGAAGCCAAAAGATACAACTGTCGCTGCTTTTAGACCAATTTCAGTAGTGTAGCTTTTAATTTAAGTCAAATGTTCTTGTCAATTTAATTTCAGTCATGTAACCTTCATTTCAGTTTCAAGTTTAATACCAAGAATCATGTTCTAATTTCCTTGTAATTTCAGTTTAATGTTAATTAAAAAATCAGTGTTTTAAAGTATTGTTGTGCAAATCCATGTTGAGTTTCCATTTCTGTTCAAATAAGCTTGAATAAGCTTATTTTAGCTTTAGAAATAGTTCACTTGTCTCATTTCAGTATTAAGTTCTAGTTTTCAACAAAGTCAACATAAGTCAACACTTGGTCAAATAAGCAGTTCTTGAAGAATAAGCTGACTTGATCAGCTTATTTGGGTAATTTCTAGCTTATTGGATAAGCTTGGTTGTGAGTTGTTCCTTGTTTCATTTAGAATCAGCAAATACCTCAGTTGGTATTATTAAATGGTTGATATAAAAAATTCAGTGAAGAGAAGAAGGAAGCAATGGGGCATGGTGATTTTGGATCTTCATGGTTTTAGAGTCTCATGGGAGACATTTAGGAAGTAATTTGGTACCTTGGTTGCTTATTTCTCAGTCCTGATCAAATTGTAAGCATTTCTTAAAATCCTGCATAAGTACTGTAACCTAGCTTATTACTCTGCCTCATTGCTGTCATTCTAGCTTTTAGATAACTAAAATAGCTTATAAGAGTAGTTTTCATCAGTATCATAGTTTGAATTTACATGTTGCTTTGAAAAAATCACCATATCAGCTTGTTTCAGTTTTAAAACCAAAACAATTTACCCTTAAGGGGTGCTTGGTTTAAAGCCTTGCAGTGGGTCAAATGGGTTAATTACTGTTCAATTACCATTAGTCCAAGTTCAATCTTACTTTAAAAGGTCCATATAAGTTGTTTGTAAGTTCCAATAAGCCATATTAATTGATATAGTAGCTTTACATAGGCTGTGACAAATTCAGACCATAAAATAGCCAAATAAGCCAATATTAGCCATAAGCTATTTTGAGCTTTTCTTGTGTCATTTCTTGCTTCATTAGAGTCCTATATCAGTAGTGGTTTAGTGCCTTAAACCCTTGGTTCATAAAATGCAAAATTCAGCCCACATGGCCACATCAGAATGCAAATTCTGCATTTTTTCGTATTTTCCATTTTCAGCTGATTTTCTTTTATTTTTCATTTCTTCATATTAAGGAGTTAGAAGCTGAAATTTGACACGCATATAGTTCCCTAGCTTGTGTACTTCGCCATATTTTTAGTTTATTTTTTAGAATTTTTTACACCAGCTTTTCAGTAGCTTGAAAAGGGCTGTTTTTGCCCTGCAACACATAAAATTCAGCAAGCCTTTGGCTTATTTTGAGCTTTCCAGCTTATAGGCCTAGCTTTTCTTGAATACCTTAGCTTATTTATACACACCTCAGTCCATTTTAGCTTTTTCCATCACCTTGTAGCTTAATGTCCAGCTTATAGCTTAATTTGTAAAAACTAGTTCTTAAAAAAAAAAACCTTAAAAACCAACTGTCTAGTTTTAGCAGCTTGTTTCTAGCTTGTTACTTGAGTTCTAAAAATAGTCCTTTTGTAAAAGTTGCTTAATATTAGTTTATAGATAGTTTTGTAAAAAGAAAATTAGAAAAAGATCAATTTTAAAATAGTGATAGCTTCTATTTAAGCCACTTGGCTTATTTTTCAGCTTTTTCAAAAAGCACTTTTCATTTTTATATTTTTCCTAGGTTCCTGTAATCTTGTAGTATTTATAGAAAAAGTTTTAGATTTTTCTTTGTTTATTTAGTATTTATTAAAAATAGAAATAGTTTAAAAAGTAATTAAATAATAAATAATTAATAATAAATAAAATAAAAGTGTAAAAATATAAGTTTAGTTTTAAAATAAGTTTTTGGTTATTTTAGATTTTTAAAAGTTAAGTTTCTATTTTTCTAGATTTATTTCACGTTTCTTAGTGTAAATCCAAATCAAAACCCCTTTTCCGTTCAATTATCACCCGATCACAGATTCGTTTTATTTCAGTTTACACACCTCGCTGGGACTTAACGACCCGGGGATATTCTGTACTCCTTGGTTAGTTGTCTTCAATTAGTTTGACTTTATTTGACCACATCCGTGGTTGATTTAAGTTGACTGTTTTAGAGGCAATCAAATTTTGGCGCCGCTGCCGGGGAGGTGTGCTGCGTTGAACGAATTTGAAGCATCAGTGATTGTTGAATATACATCCATTGTATATTTACCATCCTTGTCCGTATTTTCATATTTTTCATATAAAAAACCAAAATTATCGTGAAGTTAATTCGTTTGACGGATCGATTGCCAAAAACATTTTTTTTTTCAAGTTTTCAACGAACACAAAAAAAAAAAAAAAAAAAAAAAAAAAAAAAAAAAAAAAAAAAAAACCCAAAAATATTCATCTTTACCCTCTTACCCTTTTTGATTCTTTATCCCTTTACCCTATCTTACCCTTTGATTCTTTCTATGTCTTATCCTCACCTTCTTGGTTGTCAATGGTGTGGTGGCCCTCATAATGATGATAATTGTCTCAGTTTTAGCATGGTAGAGTCAGGAAATGGGTCTGTCTATAACCAAGATCCTTATTCTTACCATGACACGACTGATTTATTCCATCAGCTACCACATCATGAGATTCAGACATACTTGTGTGAATTTTGTGGAGGTCCTCACCAAGGATTTGAGTGTCAGACCAGAGACACGTTTGTCTATGAACAAATCTCTAATAACACTCTGAACTTTGGAAATAATCAATATCCATGTTATTCACCAAATCAGTCACAACAATCATTTTGTTGTGAGTACTGTGGAGGTCCACACTTTAGCTCTGATTGTCAAACAAGGAATCCATTTCCTTATAACAATTATGACTCTTCGTATCATGACCAACCTCTACAGTACCAAATGAATCAGGCACCACCTCAGCCTCAGCCACTTCCTCAAAATCTTCTCCTTGATCTTTTGGATTTAGTGAAAGATTTGAAGGGATGTAAACATTCCCAAGATAATCCAAATCAAAAATCCATGGAAGAATTGTTAACTGAAGAGCAAGCTGCTAAATTAGATTCCCAGATTGCCAGTGAAAACTCTATTAGGGAATTAATTAAAATACAAAAAGCAGCCAGATCTAGCTCTCGATTCCGTTTCATTCCTGATGACAGTGATTATGAAGATATCTTTGATGATGATTCATCAAGTTCATCAGTTGAAACTCAGTCTGTTGTTATCACACCCGAAGTTCCCACTAATTCTCTTATTATGGGGGACGAGCATCTTGACACTGTTCCTGAAAAGGAATCGGACGAATTCATAAAGTCTAGTGTTGAGAACCTTGTCCCAATCCCAAGTGAGTCACAGGGAATTCTTGATCATGTGTGTGATATCCCTTCCCCTCTTGAGTGTTCAAAAGATCATTCTGAGACTTTCTCCGAATCTAATGAAGATTGTAAATCTTATGGAGACATCAGTCATGTGGAGGAACTACCTTCTGAGCTCGTCAGTCCAAAAGAGAATATTGATCATCTTGTTCCCGAAGCATTCAAAACGTCTTTCACCAATCCTCTGTTTGAATTCAAATCTGAATTCACTTTAATTTCTGATAATCCACTCTTTGATATTCAGAACGAGGTAGGTGATGATTCCATAATAGAACAAGGGTTCACAGATTTACATCACGTGAATGATTCTCTTTACGAGGAGTTCTCCTTTGAACTCACTCATATCATATCTCCATCAGAGTATGATAACTTCCACTTTGATCTAGACAATAATGAACTTTATGTTTCGGAGGGAGATGTTCTCAACACTGAGAATTTGATTAATATCAAAATTCCATCCCTCCCACCCAGAATATGTCTTGATCAAATAACCTTAAATGACGAGATTCATGATCCTGAAATCATGAATTCTCCTTCTGATGATGATGAATTAGTCATGATTTTTATCATGACTTTCTTTCTTTTCTTCACCTACACGGTGACTTCTCCTGTTCTTCACTCCTTCGGGAATGAAGACACTATCTTTGATCCCGGCATTTTCATTTATCATTTGTGAGCCAGATCTGTGTATATCTCATCGGAGTGAAACTTTCATGTACTTCAATATTTATCCAATCATCTTGAATGAAAGTCCGATGGAGATGGTTTCTTCCACTTGCTTCCCCAAGAACCAATGAATGCGGGGTCGAGTCAAGCTGAGTGACTCGGTGAACAAAAATATTAGCACACCATATGGGTTTTCACCCATATTTCTGTCTTCTTTCTCTTTTCTAACACCCAAGTGTGGGGGAGATGCCCCACATGTTGTATATATGTACATTTTATCAAGTTAAAAAAAATAATAATAAAAAATAAAAAAAATGTATGTGTATGTATATATAAAATAATGGCTGTTCAGTATTTTCCTTTCACGTTCTAAGTGTTGGTTTAACAGCCGATACTTTGAATATTGAGGGCAATATTCAGTTCTAAGTGTGGGGGGGAATTCTGGCGAATTTTGTCACATTGTACCTTCTAGTGCCCTATTCCCCCATTTTAGCCAAAATTTTAAAATTTTTTCTCACTTAGAACGCAATAAATGGTTATCAGTCCGCCATGTCTAACCCACATAAGGATTGGCTAATCCAGGAGCAAACGGCTCTTGGTAAAGATATATCAAATCCGTTTATGGCTTGCAATTTGCCCAAAATTGTATGGTATTCGACTCACCATATCTTTATAAGTGAAGAGTTGGCTAGCCCGCAAGTTCATGGCTTGTGGTAAAGGCATTGGAACACCATGATTGGTAATCAGCTCACCAAAGATAATAATTTTATCTAAGAGTTGGCTAGTCCAGAAGCAAACGGCTTCTGGTAAAGACAAATCAAAACCGTTGGCAGCTGATGATTTGCTTAAAATCATTTGGTTATCATTGTACCAAAGTATCACATACTAAAACAATGGCTACTCCAGAAGTAATGGCTTTTGGTAAAGAGATAAAATCCATTAAATTTTCAAAAATATTGCTAGGGACTAGCAATAGTTTAGTGTGGGGGATTGATGAGTGTCTAAATACTCATCATTTTATTCACATTTAAACTGCAAAAACAGCCAAAAACACTTTGAAAAGTCACATAATTTTATAAATTGGCAAAAATAGTCCCTGGTATTCAAAAGTGGAAAACTTACAAATAATCCTTGGTTTTTCAGAATTTACAAAAGTGGTCCTTAAAGTTTACACTTTTAAACTTAAAATCCTTTTTAATAAACACAAAAATAAACCCAGCCAACCAAAGTGAACCCCAGCCAAATCATATGACCCCTCCTATTTGAACCCCGGCCAAAAAGAAAGAAATAATAAAACCCGGAGTCAAAGTCCCAGTCAAACCCACTTCACTCTTAT
Source organism: Artemisia tridentata subsp. tridentata (assembly GCA_021014915.2). Classification (NCBI taxonomy): domain Eukaryota; kingdom Viridiplantae; phylum Streptophyta; class Magnoliopsida; order Asterales; family Asteraceae; genus Artemisia; species Artemisia tridentata. The sequence continues at coordinate 278,862,020 of CP139502.1, forward strand.
CCTTTCCCACGTTCCTTTTCACACAGATAAAACCACACACCTCTCTTACCAGAAGTGGTTTTGACCACTTGGCTTCCAGCTCACTACCAACTACACAACTCATCCCCTCCACCTCCACATCAATCCAAAGTTCTTTAATTGTTTTGAAACTGCCCCAACTCGCTTTTGATATTTTGGCGCCAAAAATGCCACATGTGCGATTATGATGAATTTGAAGAATCCAAGGGCCAAGATCAAGTGGGAAGTCGACAAGGAAGCATGTGGGATTGTTATTTAAAGAAAAAGAAGCCAAAAGATACAACTGTCGCTGCTTTTAGACCAATTTCAGTAGTGTAGCTTTTAATTTAAGTCAAATGTTCTTGTCAATTTAATTTCAGTCATGTAACCTTCATTTCAGTTTCAAGTTTAATACCAAGAATCATGTTCTAATTTCCTTGTAATTTCAGTTTAATGTTAATTAAAAAATCAGTGTTTTAAAGTATTGTTGTGCAAATCCATGTTGAGTTTCCATTTCTGTTCAAATAAGCTTGAATAAGCTTATTTTAGCTTTAGAAATAGTTCACTTGTCTCATTTCAGTATTAAGTTCTAGTTTTCAACAAAGTCAACATAAGTCAACACTTGGTCAAATAAGCAGTTCTTGAAGAATAAGCTGACTTGATCAGCTTATTTGGGTAATTTCTAGCTTATTGGATAAGCTTGGTTGTGAGTTGTTCCTTGTTTCATTTAGAATCAGCAAATGCCTCAGTTGGTATTATTAAATGGTTGATATAAAAAATTCAGTGAAGAGAAGAAGGAAGCAATGGGGCATGGTGATTTTGGATCTTCATGGTTTTAGAGTCTCATGGGAGACATTTAGGAAGTAATTTGGTACCTTGGTTGCTTATTTCTCAGTCCTGATCAAATTGTAAGCATTTCTTAAAATCCTGCATAAGTACTGTAACCTAGCTTATTACTCTGCCTCATTGCTGTCATTCTAGCTTTTAGATAACTAAAATAGCTTATAAGAGTAGTTTTCATCAGTATCATAGTTTGAATTTACATGTTGCTTTGAAAAAATCACCATATCAGCTTGTTTCAGTTTTAAAACCAAAACAATTTACCCTTAAGGGGTGCTTGGTTTAAAGCCTTGCAGTGGGTCAAATGGGTTAATTACTGTTCAATTACCATTAGTCCAAGTTCAATCTTACTTTAAAAGGTCCATATAAGTTGTTTGTAAGTTCCAATAAGCCATATTAATTGATATAGTAGCTTTACATAGGCTGTGACAAATTCAGACCATAAAATAGCCAAATAAGCCAATATTAGCCATAAGCTATTTTGAGCTTTTCTTGTGTCATTTCTTGCTTCATTAGAGTCCTATATCAGTAGTGGTTTAGTGCCTTAAACCCTTGGTTCATAAAATGCAAAATTCAGCCCACATGGCCACATCAGAATGCAAATTCTGCATTTTTTCGTATTTTCCATTTTCAGCTGATTTTCTTTTATTTTTCATTTCTTCATATTAAGGAGTTAGAAGCTGAAATTTGACACGCATATAGTTCCCTAGCTTGTGTACTTCGCCATATTTTTAGTTTATTTTTTAGAATTTTTTACACCGGCTTTTCAGTAGCTTGAAAAGGGCTGTTTTTGCCCTGCAACACAGAAAATTCAGCAAGCCTTTGGCTTATTTTGAGCTTTCCAACTTATAGGCCTAGCTTTTCTTGAATACCTCAGCTTATTTATACACACCTCAGCCCATTTTAGCTTTTTCCATCACCTTGTAGCTTAATGTCCAGCTTATAGCTTAATTTGTAAAAACTAGTTCTTAAAAAAAAAAAACCTTAAAAACCAACTGTCTAGTTTTAGCAGCTTGTTTCTAGCTTGTTACTTGAGTTCTAAAAATAGTCCTTTTGTAAAAGTTGCTTAATATTAGTTTATAGATAGTTTTGTAAAAAGAAAATTAGAAAAAGATCAATTTTAAAATAGTGATAGCTTCTATTTAAGCCACTTGGCTTATTTTTCAGCTTTTTCAAAAAGCACTTTTCATTTTTATATTTTTCCTAGGTTCCTGTAATCTTGTAGTATTTATAGAAAAAGTTTTAGATTTTTCTTTGTTTATTTAGTATTTATTAAAAATAGAAATAGTTTAAAAAGTAATTAAATAATAAATAATTAATAATAAATAAAATAAAAGTGTAAAAATATAAGTTTAGTTTTAAAATAAGTTTTTGGTTATTTTAGATTTTTAAAAGTTAAGTTTTTATTTTTCTAGATTTATTTCACGTTTCTTAGTGTAAATCCAAATCAAAACCCCTTTTCCGTTCAATTATCACCCGATCACAGATTCGTTTTATTTCAGTTTACACACCTCGCTGGGACTTAACGACCCGGGGATATTCTGTACTCCTTGGTTAGTTGTCTTCAATTGGTTTGACTTTATTTGACCACATCCGTGGTTGATTTAGGTTGACTGTTTTAGAGGCAATCAAATTTTGGCGCCGGTGATTATGTATTCTATTTATGAGTCTTGCAATTCTATGCTTGTTGATGATCACACTGCTGACAGTGAAACATTGAAACACGAAATTGATACTTTAAAAAGAGAAAATGAGAGAATCAGGAAACACAATGATGATGTGCAAAGTAAACTTTCAAATGAAATTTTTCAACTTAATTAGAAGCTTCAATGGTGTCAAACTCAGAGTCTTGATTTTGAATTAAAATTGTAAAGTCAAAATGAAACGATGTCCTTTCAAAACAGTCACACATCCAAAGTTGAGAATCTTGATGAAGAAAATGCTGTTCTAAAATGTCAAATTTTCAAATATTAAAAGGAAATTGAGAATTTAAAAAATGATTATAAAACAATTTATGACTCTTTGAAAAAGACTCGGTCTCAACTTTTGAAAGAAAATGCAGACTGTAGAAAAAACCGTGAAGACACTGTTCGCTTTAATAAAGAACTTGAGAGTCAAATACAAGAAAAGAAACACATCATCATTGAATTAAAAGAGAAAATTCAGATACTTGATAAAGGAAAGTTTGTTAACACAAATGTAATTGCACCTGGAATGTACAAAATGGACACAACAACTAGGCAAACATCCACCCAGACTATTAATTTGAATCCTTCCCCTTCTACAAGAATAGTCTCCACTATTAGCATTAGTAGATCAAAGCGTAAGAGCAAAAAATGGAAGAATAGGATCTTGCAACGTAGAAGCAGAACACTAGAAGCCCCAGAAGTAGAAGATCAACTTAGGAATTTGAATAAAACTCAAGTTGCATCTGATTTGGATTCTAATTTGGCAAATTGTAATCATACTATCAGTGTAACGAATGATGAACCTTTGAATGTTTTGAATGTTAATGCATCTTGTGTGTTTTGTCGCAATAGTATGTTATCTGGTGATCATACAAAATGTGTAGCTAACTCCCTTTTAACTCGTAACAAGAAATGTACATCTGGCATTCCCTCTAGGCCCACTATTGCTTCTAAGTCTGTGCTAGGAAAACTGCCAAGTTTAGTTTCTAAAAATGCCTTAGACACTCCTATAGTTGCGAATACAACTCCCAAGAAAGTCCCATCAGCTAGAGAATTCACTAAGAAGAAAGCAAGAACTAGTTGGACATGGCAACGTTGGTTACAAAGAAAACCAAGTTTTACATGGCTACCTAAAGTTATTAATAATTGTGTTTCTAACCCAACAGAACCCACAAATTCTTCGGCTTCCACCCTTACCATTATTCCACCTTCGTCATCTTGGTGTGATGCAGGTGATCCAAATCGTTCTATGGATTGTTGATAGCGGCTGTACCGACATCTGACATGCAATCTCAAACTGTTAGTAAACTTTGTTGCAAAGTTCATGGCACTGTCAGATTCGGGAATGATCATTTCCCTGCTATCATGGGCTATGGAGATTACATCAATGGCAACATCGAAATTAGTCGTGTCTATCACGTCGAAGGCCTTGGTCACAACCTTTTCTCAGTCGGTCAATTCTGTGACGGGGATTTGGAAGTAGCATTTCGGGAGAAAACTTGTTTCATTCATAACTTATAAGGAAATGATCTAATGTCGGGCACTCGTGGAACTAGTCTATACACCATCTCAATGTCTGATATGACTGCTTCGTCTCCTATCTATCTGCTCTCCAAAGCACATTCGACAAAATTATTGTTATGGCACAAACGAATTTCTTATATGAACTTCAAAACCATGACGAAACTTGCATGTCACAAACTAGTCGATATTCAAAAGATCACTTATGTCCAACTTGTGAACAAGGAAAAAGTACTCGTGCACATTTCCCTTCTAAAAATGATTACAGTACGGATCATGTTCTTCAACTACTTCGTATGGATTTGTGTGGCCCTATGCGTGTTCAAACGATCAACAGTAAACACTACATTCTAGTAGTTGTTGATGACTACTCCAGATGGACTTGGGTGTATTTTCTCCGTAGCAAAGATCAAGCTCCTTCAATGATCATCACCTTTCTCATAAAAATTCAAGTTCTGCTTCATAATACGGTCAGGAAGGTTAGAACAAACAATGGAACTAAATTCAAGAATCAGACTCTTCGATCTTATTTTGAGAAAGTGAGAATTGAACATCAAACATCCATTGCAAGAAGTCCAGAACAGAATGGGGTTGTCGAAAGACGCAACAGGACGTTAGTGGAAGCTACAAGAACGATGCTAATCAATGCTCAATTACCAGATTACTTATGGGCAGAAGTTGTATCAACTGCATATTATACCCAAAACTGATGTATGATCACCAAACGCCATCACAAAACCCCTTATGAGATTGTTCACAACCATAAATCAAATATAAACACTTTCATGTATTTGGTGTTCTTTGCTACCCAAATAATGATCGTGATGATTTTGGAAAGCTTAAAGCAAAGGCCGGCATTGGTATATTCATAGGATATTGTGAAAACCCCAAAGGTTTTTGAATCTGGAATCGTCGTACTAGAGGAATTCAGAGTCGTCCACACGCAATTTTGACCCGGCTAATTTGCACCGACTCCAACCGTTCCTGACATTGCAGAGTCGTCCACACGCAATTTGGACCCGACTAATTTGCATACGTTCTATCAACACCACCCTTCAACACATCATTGGACTAAAGATCACCCCTTAGTAAACATCATTGGCAATCCCTCAGCTTCAGTTATGACAAGATGAAAACTTCACACCGATGCTGAAAATTGCATCTACGCACTCACAGTTTGTCAAGATGAACCCAAAAACATTAAAGACGCACTAACATACGACAACTGGATTGAGTTAATGCAAGAAGAAATCGACCAGTTCAAACGACTAGAAGTGTGGGAGTTAGTTGAAAGACTAGATGGGGTCTATGTCATCGGACTGAAGTGGATTTGGAAAAATAAGTTAGATGAAGAAGGCACAGTGATTCATAACAAATCGCGTCTGGTAGCTAAAGGATTCACTCAGCAAGAAGGAATTAATTTTGGAGAGTCCTTTGCTCCAGTTGCTAGGCTTGAGGCTATCCGTATTTTTCTGGCATACGCTGCACACAAGAATATGGTTGTTTATCAAATGGATGTGAAAACGGCATTTCTGAACGGTGAATTACGTGAGGAAGTTTGTGTTAGTCAACCAGAGGGATTCGTCGATCCAGAGCGTCCCAATCATGTGTACAGACTCAAGAAGGTCCTTTACGGACTTAAACAAGCCCCAAGGGCATGGTACGATAAACTTACTGCTTTCTTGCTTACCAATCACTTTACTAAAGGTTCTGTGGATCCAACTTTGTTTATTCAAAAACACGGGGAGGATATTTTAATTGTTCAAATCTATGTCGATGACATTATTTTTGCGTCAACAAACGAAAATATTCAAATTCTTTTGCAAGTTAATGAAACAAAATTTTGAAATGTCCATGATGGGTGAACTTACATTCTTCTTAGGACTCCAAGTTCATCAAACACCCCGTGGAATTTTTCTAAGTCAGTCAAAGTATGCTCTTGAGATTTTAAAAAATCCTGACATGACAAGTTGTGATACTTACAACACACCTATATCTGCATCATCCCCAAAGATGGATGCGGATTTACATGGTACACCTGTTGACCCTACAAAATACCGTAGTGTGATTGGGTCCCTCATGTATCTAACAGCCAGCAGACCAGATATAGTTTTTGTTTTGTACCTATGCTCCCGTTATCAGTCACGACAAACTGAAAGACACCTCTCTAAGGCTAAAAGAATCATTCGATACATAAAGGGTAACATCCATTTAGGGATCTAGTATCCGAAGGATTATGGTTTTGAACTAATAGCATTTTCAGATGCGGATCATGCAGGATGTTTAGATACATACAAAAGTACATCTGGTGGAGTGCAGTTTCTAGGAGACAAACTTGTATCTTGGCAGTCAAAGAAGCAGGATTGCACTTCATTGGCATCAATAGAATCGGAATATGTAGCCATGTCAGCATGCTGTGCTCAAGTCATTTAGATGCGATCACAGCTGATGGACTACAGTTATATTTTCAATAAGATTCGCATGTACTGCCACTCCAAGAGTGCCATTGCCATCTCATGCAACACGTTCAACATTCAAAGTCAAAACATATCGCACTCCAATATCATTTCATGAAAGAGCATGTTGAAAAGGGTACAATTGAATTATACTTTGTGGGTACTGAATACCAATTAGCTGACTTATTCACCAAAGCCTTGCTCCATGCAAGATTTGTGGAATTAGTTCACCAAATTGTCATGCGGTGTTTGACTCCAGATGATTTAAAAAACTTTTTTAAACATAATTAAGAATGTAAAACATCAAAACACTTTGTACATATTTTTTTCAAAAACCAAAATACAAAAATATAAAACTCAGAAAAACCAAACAGATTTTTTAGTTTATTTATTTTTATTTTTTATTTTTATTTTCTATTTATCATCATCCTCATCTCTTTTCTGTGTGCATAAATTCAACATAAATCAAAATGTGTTCTTGATATGCATATTTAATTAATTTTTTGAACTCGAACATATTTTGAGGGGCAGAATTTTTATTTATTATGCCTTTTGCACACTCTTCTCAAAATCTTCATCATAAATAAAATTCGTTATCGTGCAACATTTCCATGATCTCTTGAACTAAAAGTTTGGAAAAAGTTTTAAAAGTATTTGTTAGTTTAAGGGGGAGAAATGTAAATTACAAAAGTTAAAAAACATTTGCGCTAACAATGATACAACAACATACCAAAGGGTCTGTTGTTGTCAATTGTCAAAGTTATCATCTTTGGGACTGCATTTGAAAGGAGAAACGGGTTGAGGGACTAAAACTGCCAAAACCACAAAGTTTCTCTTATATAAGCAAAAGGTTTTAAAAGTGCTTACTCACAAACTCTCAATCGCTCATACACGCTGCCAATTTCATTTTCGACTAAGAATTTTTTATTCTTACCATTTCACGATTGTAAGTGTTAATATCATTCATCAATACCTAGTAATCACTCCCTCTAATTCCTATAACTTTTCTATGGCTAAATATCTTGTTTGAGGAATTAGGGTTTAAGGCGTTAAATTGGGTATTTCTTATATATGAGGTTTTAGAACAATTAGAGTAGTGCTTAGGCTTAATTACATGTCTAGTATTGCTTTATTACTACCTAATTGTACTAATTAACACCTGGGAAAAGAATTGAGTGTTTTAGGGTTTATGTGGTCGAATTAAGTGCTGCCAATATTTGGTGTTGTGTACAAGTGTTTTGAGAGTTTAGATATGCTTAAACATGTTCCCTAATCATCCGCCAAAAGTCTCATATATCAATTCTGACATATGCTCTTAGTTGAATAAATTCGTGTAGCATAATGATCATGTTTGGCCAATGTGCTTGTCATCTTTGATGGCACTAGGATTTGATTAGGATGTGTTTAGGAAGATGTTTGATGTTTGTTTGTTCCTCTATCAGTCTTTAATTGAATTTTTGAAAAGTATGAATTTCTTCGAGTAACCATGAAGATCTTTGAGTAAGGATGTGTTTCTTCTACTTAGTAATATTTGAGTTGAATTTCTTCGAGTTAGAAGAAATTTTTTCTTCACTTAGAAAATTTTTTATAAAATTCTTCGAGTAATGAAAAATTTCTTCGACTTAGAAGTTTTGTTCTTCAAATCTTCGAGTAAGGGAAAACGTCTTCGACTTAGAAGATTTTTATTAAACTCTTCGAGCAAGCATGCAGTTTTTCGAGTAAGGATTTTATCACAGTTTCTCCGAGTTAGGAGGGTTTCAAATATTTCCGAGTAAGGAAAATGGCAATCTCCGATTAAGGGATGTTCTTTTCAAAAATTTTATTAAATCCTTCGAGTAAGGAAGTTTTTCTTTCTTTCTTCGAGTAAGACCATTTTTCTTCGAGTAAGCTTGTTTTTTCCAGACTTGTAAATTTTTTTCAAAATACAGAAATGTGTCAAGTTGAAAAATTGTGTTTGCTCTTATATGATTGTTTGTTTATTGTGTACTAATTATTTATGATCCTCATACATGTTCTTCAATATGGTGTATCATATCACTTAAGTATAGGTCATGTATTGAATGGTTTACACTAACATAAATATGCAATTTCTATTGTGTTTCTTTGTTGGTGTTTGTGCTTCTCAGGTTCACAATGTCTCAAGCATTTAAAGCAAGAAATGAGTTGATACCCGAGGGAGATGAAAGGAAAATAGGAGAATCCAATTACCGGGTAGATTTGGAAACCTTACCATGCCACCCTACTTGTCAAATCATGGTGGAGATACTTAAGAAACACTTCTTCAGACATGTTCTAACCAGATCCGCTAAGGTTCCAGATATTTATCTTAACCAGTTCTGGCATTCCTTAATCATCAGTCGCGACACAAATACTATGACAGTCACCCTTGACAGCAAAGTCATCAAGTTCGATGTTCATTTTCTTTGCAATGTTCTTGGACTTCCTCCAACAGTCTTTGGAAAATACACACAGTTTTTAGATGATCCATCCTTTGAACGAATAGTCAAATCCCTAAAGCACCTCGGCTATGACGACTCATCTGAAGAAATCACATCTCACTCCAAATTTGACAGAAGAATTATTCCTCAACCATGGTTGACCATTTACACCATCCTCAGTCACTGTATCACGGGAAAAGGAACAGGTCATGAGCACCCCAGACTTGAACATCTGCAATTCTTCTGGGGAGTCATCAACTTGGTACATCTTGACTACGCAAAGTATATATGGACAGACATGGTATACCAAGCTCGTCGATTTGTGCAGAAGAAAGGCTACAAGATTCCATTCCCTCGATTCACTAAGCTTCTCATTTCTCACTTCATGGCCCTAGATCAAGAGATTGACAAACGTCCTAATGAAAAATCTCATTCAGAACAAATGGATCATGTTCTTTCACGAGTAAGAATTCATGCCACAAACACCACCAAACAAGGTCTCAGAATTCCAAATGTCTTAATTACAGAGACGGTGAGAGCAACAGAGGCTTATGAAAGATATGATGAAGCACAAAAAGCAGGATTGGTAGGAATAACTGTTAAAGGAAACACTGGCACTGGAAGAGGAAGAGGAAGAGGTAAGAAATCAGGCACAAGAAGAACAAAGAAAGTAACTCGAGCATCTAAAGAGAAACCAACGATCCAAGATGAACCGTCTGAAGATGAAGAAGATGAAACAAACTTAAGGGAAGAAAGAAAACGCATCATGAAAATCAAGAAAGAAAAACACGATGATGATCTGACTAAAGGTAAATCACCAATGAACCAAGACACACCCGATGACACCTTACGACCTCCAAAGACAAAGAAAGAAGAAATATCACAACTCAGGAAAGCCTTACAGGAAAACAAAGAAAAATACTTGGCTGATGTTGAGAAGTGGAAGATGAAGAAGAAGGGTGAAGGGTCTAGGTCAAAGGTTGGTGATGATGAAACCATGACTGAGACTGATGCTGATGATGAAACGAAAGCCACTTTATCTAATTCTGAAGGTGAATCAGAGGTTGAATCTGAAGGTGAATCAGAAGAATCAGACCAATTAGTTCACACGCCCTCAGAAACTGATGAAGAAAAGAATGATGATGAAACTGATGAAGAAAAGAAAGATGATGAAGAAGATGAAGAGAAAGATGATGAATTAGACGAAGACAATGACAATGGTAATAATCAGGATGACGATCAACAAGACGATGATGATCAAGATGATGACAAATCTGGAGGAGATAATCGTATACCCACTCCACCCAAACTACCATCTCCTGTGCCGTCATCTCATGATCAACATTCCAAGACGAAGCCTCCCTCCCCTAAACCAACACCTGAACAAACTGAACCTAGTCAATTACAATCTCTTCAGGAACAGCTCAACAAGTTACAAACTCAAGTCCAGGCACAACAACAAGATATTGATGAGTTCAAGACATACGATGTGTCTCAAGCAATGGAAGATTTCTTCACCAACAACTTACCAAGAGAGGTCGGCAAACACCTCCAAGAAACACTTCCATCTGTTATGAAGCAGTACGTCAAGTAAAAGCTTGATTGAATAGTTGCTCATCACATTCAGACAACACCTCTTACCATTCAAACTAAACCGTCAAAGCCAGCTGCTGCAGGTCTCAAAGGTCAACTACTTGAAGCTATTGTAAATGATCCAGAGGAAAGTGAACTTCGCAAGGCACTGATCAAGTTATTGAAGAAATCCGAAAAGAAATATGATCCATGCAAAAAGGTCAAGTCAAGAAAGCGTCGTCATTATCATTCTGATAAAGATGACAGCGCTAAGCCAGAAGACAAATGTACAAGAACAACTGGACCTACTTGAAGACTGCAATCATCATACATCCACCATACTATCGAAGAAGAACTTCTACCACAAGATACTGGATCGTATGATGATGCTGAACCTCATGATGACATCTTACACCACAAAGAAGCTGAAGCAATTCCTGAAGCACCCGCAAATGCACCAATGCAACCAGCTCCTGAATGGATTGATCCATCTGCTCAAAAGTACGATTGGTTCGAAGAAATGGTTGATGCATATCCTGACATTCCAGAAGATGAAGTTCCTGCTGAAGGCTCAGTTGTGGATTTCATGAAGAAAGTTAAGAAGGTGATGAAGTATCAAAAACTACATATGTCTGATATTGTTAATATCCGAAAAGCAGGTTTCTCACAATTCAAGACATCTATCACTTCTCAACTAGAATTTGAATACAATATTGAATAAGTTGCTAGAGCATTATCAAAGAATGTTAGTTGGGATGTTGCAAGACTTCACATGAACCCGACACATTTAACTTTCGTGACTATTCTCAACCTTTACCGCTCATTGGTCAAGCTCACAATCCCAAGATCCCAAAGGCATATTTCTTCAATCATGACTTGGAGTACTTAATGTATGGGAACACTGATCTAGAGAAATGATATGCTACGTCTCTTACCAAGTTCAAAGCTGCTACTTACGTACAAGAAGGTCTCGAAGAACAAATTGGAGACTTGTTCAGCACTTCAATTGCTGATTACAATGATGAAGCTATTCTAGGAGTTTTTCACTGGCCAGAGATGCGCAAATGGTTCTACAAATGGAAGCAGACGTTTACTTCGAAACACAAGGTAAACTACAAACAAAAGATTCTGTAACACCCCCAACTCGGAATATGGCAGCGGAACATAGTTAGGGGTATTACTCGAGGGGTAGTGAGTCAAAATCATAGATAAACGATCTCATAACGAGATGTTTTAATAAAATACCACATTCAAATACAAAGTTCAACCATTAGAGTTCAAAAGACTCTCAACACATTTAGCAGCGGATAATGATATAGTTTGCAGCGAAAAAATAAAGTAGTTTGCAGCGGAAAATTTAGATAGAAATAACAAAACACAACCCACAGATAGCCATCCGGAACCTCCAGCCCTTCCTCGTGCCCACTTCAAAAATCAATTACCTGAGATAAACATGCTTAAAAAGTCAACACAAAGGTTGAGTGCAATTCATAGGTTTAGTAAAATAATAGTTTGAGCACAAGAATTTTAATTTGGAAGCTTCACATATTCAATCAGGATATCTTTTGTTTGTTTCGCTAAGCTCATGACACACAATGCGTTAACCGAGGTACCAGTAACTCTGGCATAAGTCGACAATAACCGCGGAATTTCATAATCATAACATTTGCCCTCCAGTAGGTATCTTGCCAAATACCTAGGTATTCGATATACAGTACACCCGTGTTGCCTAACTGGTCAACAGGGATGGGACGGTCAATCCTATAGGCCTATAAACTATAATCGCGCTCACCCGCAGGTGATTAATGGTTCATGATCGAGGGTCTTGCTTTTGGCAAGGAAGGTACTTAGCATATATAGCGTCAATCAGGAATAGCATACAATAAACCATTGTGCTCAGAAAAATAGTAAGTAGCATGTATCTCCCCCATGGGTTTAAAAATAATTAAAAGTGCACAAGTGGGGCTATGAATCACACCTTAGTCACAGAGAAAACGAGATAACAATCAGATGGTACGGCACAGCAAATGAACCTCAGCACAACCTAATCAATTAATGACATAACTCAGATATAATATCCAAAATGATTTAATAAATAATACTCGTATAAAAGGTTTTTAGTTTCAATGGCGTTTGAAAGAAAATACGTTTAAGTCTCGTGTGGAAGTCTAGAAAAGGGTAAAAAGATGACAAGTCGGCGGAAACGAACGAACACTCAAGAAGGACGAGGGAAGAGAAAAGAAGGAATACGAAAGAAAGAATTAATTCAGAAGAGAATAAATAACCAAACAAACGACCTCGATAGATAGTTTCGGCTTTTCCCCGTTTTTCCCAAAATAGATGTTATGATCGTTAAAACATAAGGGTTTTGAAAAGGTTTTGGAATATTTAGTAAATTATAAATAGTTTAAGTTTTATAAACATTTCACGAAATTTCGGCATGAATTGCCCGTTTATAAAACATTTCCAAGTCATATGACTTATTTGAATATTCCAATTGTTAACAAGTTTTACAAGTTTAAATATATAATTGGACATATCATTCGCGTGAATATTAGTTGTTTAGTTTTATCGACCATTTTGTATTGTTCGGGTCCAGGTAGGTTAAGCTCTTATGAGTCTAACGTACCCTTCCGTCTCATGTACCAAAGGGTCCATAATGTCCAAATAACCAATACCGTAAATCCAATACGTCCAATCCTTGTCCATAACATTACAATATTACAAATAATATGTAAATCGAATCAATTATTATATATCCCATGTGTGTTGCAATATTATCCCACAAAGCTTATAAATATCCAAAACTCCCATCGATTACAAACAAACAATAATATCTAACGACTAACTAATATAATACGACGCAACAATATAAATACTCAACGACGACAAAATAAAATAAGCGACTCGATATACGAAATAAATAAACAACAACTCGACAAGTTATAAAACTTAGCCGTGACTCGCCACGAGTCACGGCTCGACTCAATCAGAGTCGTTGAGACTCTCGGCTAACCAATCCGAACACAAACACAACCATTCACTTCTTATTTAATCCTACTCTAATTTATACCAACTCTTTTAACCCTTTTAAAAAAAATATCCAAACGACTCTTATTAATTTGAAACAGCCAACATGATCACCTTAACGCAAACCAAATCAAACACAACACAAATCTATTAAAATCTAATCCTAACACTAATCCTATACTAACTCTATATCAAAACATCCAAACCGACACAAGCAATCCGCAACACAAAACAAATATGAATCTGAACACAAATTCAAAACCAACACAATCATCACCATTCGCCAACACTAAATTATTCCTAGTTAATCCTCAACTCGCCGTGAGTCACGGCTCGGCTTTGCCGTGTGGCTGCCAAAACAGTAACCAACTCAAACGGACCTCAAAATGAATATCAACTCAACAAAACAATAATATATCAATAGGAGTAACACATGAACAATAAAACAATCAAAATAATCAAACCCTCACCGAGTCAACCGAGTTGACTCGGTGAGTTGACCGAGTCAGCCGAGAAGAAGAGAGGGGAGGGTCCACACGAGGGTGTTAACAGGTTTTTAAAAATATTTTTATTAATAAAACATTTATTCAATCGGATTTAAAAGAAAGTAGAAATTAGGGTTTGAAAAATATTAAAGAAAAATGAAGAAATAAAGCGCGTGGGTGGGTTTTACCGAGAGAAAAGGCAGCGGGGAAGGCTGTGGTGGCTCGGTGGTGTTCACAGCGGCGGTGGGTGGCGCGTGAGAGCGTTGTGGTGGGAGCCGAGGGCTCAAAATCTCCAGAAATGGTGTAGGTAAGCCGATCTAATGATTCGGCAAAGAAAAGGGTTCGCCGGAAAATATTCCGGTGGTCGGAAAATATGAAGGTGGCCGGAGTTGAGATCGCCGGCGACCTAGAGAGAGAAGGAAGAGAGAGAGGAGTGAATAGTGTGTGTGAATTTTATTAATAAAGTGGTATTTATATTATTGAGATAGGGGGCTGAAATGAAAATTGAAAAGTGAGGGGAGTGTATTGAAAATAGGGGGCGGAGGGACCATATCTGCCAAGTTAGCTAAACCTTTGATAAAAACACCACGGGACCCATTTGACATACCAAACGGACTCGAAAATTAACGAAACTTGCGCCATCGTTCACGAAATAATTTTTCCAATAAAAACGAGTATAAATTTGAAATACTTTCAAAAATAAATATTTTTGACAAATACGATTCGTTTCGTGCTTCCTAGGTTGTACTGGTTCACTAATAGGGACAATATTCTCGTTTCTCGCAATAATTCTCGTTTCTCAAGCCCAAACAAGTTCAATAAAAAGTTTAAGTTCTCAGGTAATGCAAAGTTTTAAAAATAATTGGCTAGAAAGGTTTTGGAAAATTACCGGGTGTTACAGCACATACATCATATTGGGAAATCCGTCCCGGATTTTAGTTTAACTTATCGGTTCCGGTTTCGAAGAGGTGAGGGTATTTGCGTTTGAACTGGTCCTCGCGTTCCCAGGTGAATTCAGGTCCTCTCTTGGAATTCCAGCGAACTTTCACAAGGGAAATTTTGCTCCTCTTTAATCGTTTGACCTCACGCTCCATAATCTCTACAGGTTCTTCAATAAAGTTCAGTTGCTCATCAACTTGAATCTCATCGAGTGGAATCACGGCTGTCTCATCGGACAAGCATTTCTTCAAATTAGACACGTGGAATACAGGATGTACCCTACTGAGCTCTGGTGGTAATTCTAGCTTATAAGCTACAGGACCAACTCGGTTCAGAATCTTGAACGATCCTATGTATATGGGGTTCAGCTTTCCCCGCTTGCCGAAACGAATCACTCCCTTCCATGGTGAAATCTTCAACATAACTCTATTCCCAACCTGAAACTCAAGGGGTTTGCGTCTTATGTCTGCGTAACTTTTCTGACGGTCTCGCGCGATCTTCAATCGGTCTTTAATCTGCACAATCTTTTCTGTGGTCTCTCGAACAAGATCCGGCCCAATGAGTTGAGCTTTTCCTACCTCAGCCCAACAAATAGGTGATCGACATTTTCGGCCATACAATGCCTCAAACGGTGCAGCCTTAATACTTGCGTGATAGCTGTTGTTGTATGAAAACTCAACCAATGGCAAATGGGTATCCCACCCATTTCCAAAATCAACCACGCAGGCCCGGAGCATATCTTCCATTGAATCGTACTTTCACTCTGGTCATCTATCTCCGGGTGATATGCAGTACTCATGTCGAGGTTCGTGCCAAGGAATCCTGAAGCTTCTTCCTTTGAAACATAATGTTCCATCTGAACGCTTCTCAAACTTCGTCTGTATCATTCCATAAAGATTCTCACTCTGGATATGTTCTTGTTTCACTGCTTCTTCTTGAGCACGGAGGATTTGAGCGGGAAAATTCGAATTGATGGTCATAACCAAGGCTCGAACTCGTAGAGGTTTCAACCGTTCCTTTCGGCTCAAGGCATCAGCCACAACATTTGCCTTTCCTGGGTGACATCTGATTCAGTCGTAATCGCTTAGAGTTTCCAACCATCTCCGTCGTCTCATATTCAGCTCCTTCTGATCTAAGATATGCTGAAGACTCTTGTGATCGGTGTACACGACACATTTCATTCCGTATAGGTAGTGCCTCCATATCTTGAGTGCAAAAAACCACTGCTCCCAATCTCCAAATCATGCATAGTATACTTCTCCTCGTGGGTCTTCAGTTGTCGGGAAGCATAAGCCATTACTTTCCCTTTCTGCACCAAAACTGCTCCTAAACCATGATATGATGCATCACAGTATACCACAAAATCTTCTACTCCGTCTTGCAATGCCAAAATTGGTGCACTACACAGTTTTCGCTTCAGGATTTGGAATGCTTCTTCTTCATCGTTTTCCCACTCATACTTATTATTCTTCTGAGTCAATGCAGTTAATGCTTTACACACTCGGTTCATGAGGTCCATGAATACTGCTGGTGCATTTGTCA
Source organism: Artemisia tridentata subsp. tridentata (assembly GCA_021014915.2). NCBI lineage: Eukaryota > Viridiplantae > Streptophyta > Magnoliopsida > Asterales > Asteraceae > Artemisia > Artemisia tridentata. The sequence goes on from CP139502.1 coordinate 278,878,528, forward strand.
AACTAAATGGCATTACTTTGAATTTATAGTGGCCATAGCGAGTCCTGAACGCCGTCTTGGGAATATCCTCTTCCGGGACCCTAAGTTGTTGGTAACCTGAGTTCAGATCAATCTTCGAGTAGTAATCTGATCCTTGCAGCTGGTGGAACAAATCATCAATCCTCGGTAACGGGTAGCGGTTCTTCACCGTCAGCTTGTTCAGTTCGCGATAGTCAATACACATTCTAAACGACCCATCTTTCTTCTTTACGAACAACACCGGTGCTCCCCACGGTGATGAACTAGGTCGGATGAATCCTTTATCCAACACTCCTGTAACTGCTTGGACAGTTCTCGTAATTTGGTAGGAGTAAGTCGATACGGTGCACGGGTCACGGGTGCAGCTCCTGGAACTAAGTCAATCAGGAATTCTACCTGTCGAGCCGGTGGAAGTCCAGGTAGATCTTCAGGGAATACCTCAGGGAAATCACGCACAATCGGGACGTCCTCGAGTCGCTTTTCTCCAGACTCTTTCTTGGATACTTGTGCTAAAAACGCATGGCATCCTTTCTCGATATACTTCAGTGTCTTAATGCAGGAAATGATGTTCAGACGGGTTCCACTACGGTCACCGCGGACAACCAAAGTCTCGTCATCAAGAAGGATATGAACAACTCGTTCACCGCAAATAATGCTGGCTCGATGTTTGGACAACCAATCTATTCCTGCAACTACGTCTAAGCTTCCGAGTTCTATTAGCATAAGATTGATGCTAAACGGGTGATCTAGAAGGTCTAGAGTACAGTCTCGGATTACGGTGCAAGTATTAACTAGGTTTCCATTAGCTAGTTCGATACTATAGCTGGTGTCTAGTGTGGTAGGGGTGAGATTTAGTAGCGGTGAAATCTTAGAAGATACAAAGCTCATATCGGCACCAGAATCAAATAAGACTTTAACACGAAGTTTGTTGAGTAGAAACGTACCGGTAACGACATTTGGGTCCTGATACTGCTCTCCATTTCCCAGCACGTATGCTCTGCCACGAGCACCTTCGGTCTTTTGTCCAGTATTTTTCGGGCACTGGCTCTTGTAATGTCCACGCTCCCCACATCCAAAACATGTTACAACCGGCTGTGCATTACTCCCTGTAGCCACAGCTTTTCCCTTACAGTTCTTAGCAACATGCCCAACCTTGTTGCAGTTCTGACATCTCGCAGTGCACGGTCCAGGGTGGTGATGGTTACATTTTTCACAGTACGGGTACTTTCCAGCATATCCTCTAACTTGCACTGTTGTAGCCACGTATGCCCTGACAGCCTCTTGTCGTCGGTTCTGCTGGTGGTGATGATTGTTGTTGTTGTTGCTTCTCCTATAGTCATCCCACTTCCTCTTATGATCAAAGTTGTTACCCTTCTGAGCAGTTCCATTCTTGATTGCCTGATCCATCAGTCGTTCAGCTATACGGATTGCATCGTCCAAGGTTTGAGAATTGTATGACGTCACATTACCTTTGATACAGGCCGGTAAACCTCCAATAAACTTTTCAAGCAGCTTCTCATTATCTGGCACCAAATGGGCACAGAAAACTTTCAACTCTTGGAATCGGCGAACATAGGTAGCAAGATCAACATCTTTCACCGCCAAATAGTAGAATTTAGTATCCAACTTTCTCATGTCACTACGTGAGCAAAACTCCTGTACCATCTCCTTTTTAAGTTCCTCCCACGAAATATTATAAGCATTCACAATCCCAACATACTTAGCATATGCCATCCACCAGGATAATGCCTGCTCCATCAAGGTTCCTGTGGCATACTGATGAGGCGAAAAGTGTACCGCTTTTAAGGGGTCATTTAAGCCCGAAATCGTATTTATTTGATCAAATATTGCCCTAAATCGTTCCTTTTGTCATTTTAGGTACTTTTGAGGAGAAATCTGGAAAAGGAGGCATTTTGGACGTTTTTGGAGCATAAAAGTGAAGAAAACGGCAAAGTCTCAAAATTGTGCTGAAAGTCACCTTTGACGGCGTCAACATTAACTCCAGACGGCGTCATGCCTTGGCAAGAAAAGTTGGATGTGAAATTTACTCATGACGGGCCAGTGAGTTTGCATGAGAATTCTGACGGCGTCACGCTTTAACTAAATCAAGGGCGTCACGGCTTAAATCATAAGGGGACGGCGTCACGTTATAGGTCCGACGGCGTCAAGCCTTGATAAGCCAGAATGGATTTTTGAAGAGCTAAAGAGGGACGGCGTCAAGATGGTCATCCGGGAACCCTAAAAGCGGCGAGGTGACGGCGTCACAATGCATAAGGTGACGCCGTCAGATGTCAAAGTCTATATATAGTTTTCTAATTTTTTGTCATTAAGAGAGAGCTTAGTGTGTGGAATTTTGGGATAAAACCCTAAGACGATTTTAGCTACTTTTTCAGGGCTTCTTGCCTTGAGATCTTCCATGTTTCATTGAAAGATAAGTTATCAATTAATCATTCAATATGTCTATGTGTTGTTTGATTCTATCTTATGCTTGTCTTTTGTTTAACATGTTAGGCTAATTTTATCTTGTGTTTGCTTAGATCTAATGAAACCTAGCTATTGATTATTGGTTGTTAGTGTGTTGTTAGTTGTATTGGATGATTGTTTATCTATGTTAGGCTTAAGAAAACTGGCTAACTTCCTATTCGGTAACTTGCTTGAACGTCTTAAGAAACATGAACCAAACGCGTACTAAAGGTTTTTATGGTTGTATTTAATGCACAAGCGAATTCTAGTGATCCCATGTTAGGAGCTTCCTAGCCGGCTCGACATAGGAGTGAAGTAGGAGCTTGTAGAGTTTGGGGAAGTAAGTACGCCACCCCACGAATGGTATTAAGGAATACACCCGTCATCCACGCGACTAATACACACTAATTAACCGGTAAAAGATAGTTAGGGAGTAAGGAAATCTAAGTAAACACATTTCTCTACACATAAGTTTCTCACCACTTTTCATTTTTGTTATTTTATTTTATTTGCATTTGTAGTAATTTGGGTTAGTTGACTAGCAACTAATTCCGCCCACTCCTTCAAAACCCGAGATTTTACTTGCTTTCATAAAATTATAAAAACATAAAAAGAATCTTCCTCAACCCTTAGACCTAATTAGAGTAGCCTTTCACACCTAACGAACACTATTCCCTGTGGAGAACGATCAATCCCCCGTACTTACCACTACACTATACTACATCGGTCAGGTACACTGCCTGGTGGGGTTGTAAGCCTCTTGAGATCCCTCGAGAGGTAAAACCTGTTGTAAGGTTGCAAAACCCACGCATCAAGTTTTTAGCGCCGTTGCCGGGGAATAGTTATTGTTTAGGTTGAATTTTTATTTCTATTAGGTCTACTCACTAGATTCCTTTCTAGTGAGATTTTTATTTTATTTTTCTAGGTTTTCTTTAGTCTATCTATTTTCTTCGTGTCTTTGTTCGTAACCATTACCGTCCGACATCATGGAAGATGGTAATATCCTTAACCCACACAACCCACCACCACAACAACCACCACCACCTCCTAGAGCCCGTACTTTAGGAGAGTATTCCCGTCCTAGCCACCACGGCTATCGAAACACCATTGAGCTCACTCAAGGAGCCAATATCACACCCTTGCGATCCGACACCATCCGGTTGGTGCAAAGCGGATGCGCATTCCATGGGCTTCGTTCTGAAGATCCTAATCAACATCTCAAGGACTTTCTTAAAATCGTTGATTCTATAGACCTTGATGTTGCCACTCGAGAGACGACCCGATTGCGTCTCTTCCAATTCTCTTTGCGGGACCAAGCTAGTCAGTGGCTAGAACGTCAACCCGCAGGATCCATTACCTCTTGGGATGATCTCACCACTCGTTTCCTTGCTCAGTTTTTCCCACCGGGAAGAACTACCAAGCTAAGGAATGATATCTTGATGTTCCAACAACGTCAAGGCGAAACTCTCTACGAGGCATGGACTCGATTCAAGGACTTACTCCAAAAAGTCCCTCACCATGGCATAGAACTTTGGCTCCAAGTCCAAATCTTCTATGACCATATCAATCTCTCCACGAGGCAAACCATTGACCAATCGGCCGGTGGCAAGCTACGTGATCTAAGTGCGGAACAATCATGGGCTCTCCTAGAGGATCTTGCTCTTTATGACAACGAAAGTTGGAGTGATCCCCGTGATTTGAATAAAACGGTCAAGGCAATATCTTTGCCTTTGAACAATTCAAGCACTTCCGACCGTAGGATCGTAGAACTTGAAGACCAAGTCAAGTTTCTCATGAAATCCTACGAGGCTCCTAAACCTTCAAGCCAAGTGAACAAAATCACTTCTTCATGTGAATTATGTAGTGGTCCCCACGACACTCGTGATTGCATGGAACTCCCCGAACAAGCTTTTGTGGACTACGCATCCTCGCGTACCGACGGAGCGGGAGACAAGTGGTACACTTTCAAGCCCGAGCCAAACCATTATGGTGATTCATACAACCCCTCATGGAAAAATCACCCGAACCTTAGGTGGAAACAAAACCAAAACTCACAACAAATCAATTCTTCCAACCCACCTAATCGTTTCCAATCAAGCGGTTCCAACTCGAACCGTACTTTCAACAACAATCCTTCCGGCAATGGTAGTACCAATAACTTTGAAGGATTGATGTCTCAATTTATGGCATCTCAAGAAGCTCGTTTAGCCAAGTTTGAAGCCGATTTCAAACAGAAACAAAGCGAGATGACCGACAAGATTGACACCTTGTTGAAAGCCCTCAATGACCGAGAAATAGGAGCACTCCCTAGCAACACGGTCAAGAACCCGAAACTAAACGTCAACGCTATTTCATCGGTTTCGTCCCCTAGTTCTTGTCCACAATATTATTCGGTCAATTCCATGAGCACGTGTTTCAAACAAACCCAAATCATTCCAAGTGACCAAGAAGTTATGACATCCAAATTGGTCAACAACATAGTTGAAACACCTCCCACTCAAAACCTTGACGATGAATTCAAGGAGCTCCACCTTGAAAGTCCGGTTGTTGATGAGAAGAAGCTCAAGTTAGGCGAAAAAGGGACCGCCTTTGTTCAAAACAAGCTACCTAAGAAGTTAGATGATCCGGGCTTATTTGTTCTACCTTGCAAGATCGGTAATTCGGAGGCTTATGATACATTAGCCAATCTTGGATCAAGCCTTAACCTACTTCCGTTACCTCTCTACACCTCTCTAAAACTTGGAAAACTTGAAGAAACCGAGGTGATAATAGGCTTAGCGGATGGAAGTGTTGCTTACCCGGTTGGAGTAGTTAAGGACGTGTTAGTGCACATTGGAAAACTAACCATTTTAGCCGATTTCCACGTCCTTGATATGGTTAGCGACCCTACATGCCCCTTGTTGATAGGTAGAGGATTTTTAGCGACCGCTAGTGCTATGATTGATTGTAAGGAATCCAAGATAGCGGTAGGAGAAGGGGATACTTGGTCAGTCTATGATGTTAAGAAACATGCCTATGATACTAGTGAGGAACCGACACCCCATTGGTTAGAATTAAATAGGAGACCATCTAGATATGGACCTTGGATCGATAGAGACTTCATAGGACCCCAACGCCCATTTTACCTAGAAGAGGACTTTGTTAACCGAACGCATTCGGTAGAGCAACTCTTGGCTAGGGACACCGAATTGGATCCATTTGAAGACCCTCTAGTTTTTAGAAGGATGATTGATTTCCTAGGAGTTTTGCCAATTAACCTAGGAATGAATAAGTGGATTTGTGAGGAAGATGATCATAAGTGGAATTGGGATAAACCACCCAATGATGGAGATGGGTCATGGCATATCAAGATGACATTGTATGACCCGGATGGAGAGAAGTTTGAAAAGACATATCGTACTGAGCGGACCAATAGGAAACTTCAATCCAAGCTTAACCCTAAAGACGTCCTTGATGACGAGCTTACTTACATAGGGTAGCGTGACTTTGAGTCTAGCTACAAGACTCGTTAATAAAGAAAGGCGCTTCTTGGGAGGCAACCCAAGCTTTATTTGTTTTATTTGCTTTGTGTGTTTACTTATTTGTTTGTTTGATTTTATTTGTTTCCGTATGTGTGTTTAATTTTTATTCTTATTGATTCATGTTCAAAACTAATTTGTGAAAATGCTTTATTTTGTTTTTAACTTCGTCTTAACTACATATAAAGGTATTTTGCAAAAGATAAGTGTAAGGGAAATCTAAATCGGTTTATTAGAACACATATGAACATGAATCGTAATAATAATAAATTAACATACATATCCGTATTTGTTTGAGTCAAATGCTTGTATCGAGTCATAATGATGTTTTGCAGGATTTCCAGGAAGTAAGGTAAAGGTTTTTCCAGAAATTTTCCGGAAACTTAAAACGAGAATTTTTGTCAGGTCATTTCTGACGGCGTCAGGGGTTATAACCTGACGGCGTCAGATTTAATTTCCAGAAATTTTTGAAAATTTTTGTTTTTAAAAAGTTTTTATTAAAATCTCCAACTTATAATCTCCAGGAATCTGCAAAATTATCATTCCACAAGCATTATATCCTTATATATAGATTTTATCCCGCCGATGTTATGCAGGTTTTCGTGTTTGTTTTCTCAGGTTCAACAGGTTATTTTGGACAAGGAAATGTTTTGAATCAAGCTTATGGCGATGCATTAGTCATGGAGCTTCAACATTCTCTTTGGAGGAAGATTTAACCGTGTAATTTCATTATCCAACGAGCGAATCAGGGGAGTATTTGATTTCATTCTTTTACTTTATGCTTTTACATTTGTCATTTGAACATTGGGGACAATGTTCATCTTAAGTGTAAGGGGAGGGTAAAAGTACGATTTTAAGAGAATACAATTGCGCTTGATTTTTGTTTGTTTGATAGTAGATGTGTAATAAAACTGAGAGAAATACTTGTTAAGGTAATTTTAGTGCCAAATTTAAAATTTTTTACAACATATAGGAGTGAAACTTTGATCTTAATAAGCGTCTCATGGATAGGAGTTATATGACTAGCACAAAAACCGTACCACTAAAAAATTTTTCCACCCCCAAATATGTGAGGTTCGCCCCTAGAATTGGTAGGAAAAGCATTTATGCTATGATGTGTGTACCGGTAGCACTTAGATTCTAGAACTTGCGTTAGGACCATTCCAAGGCCACAAGTGAGACTACATTCGTGTAGTTAGATTTACTACATGATAAGAGGCATTAGGATTAACCCATTGTTTTACACCTGTGTTTTTGTTATAATTACTTTGGCTACATTGGTCAAGTAATTCTCCCACACCCTTTGCGTTGTACTCATTTTTAGTACACGATACCCCTAGTACACCCCTCAGAGCCTATCTTTTCGTTTCGACCTTTAAGCATTTTACTTGAAGGAAGAATTTGTTTACACCCCACTTAAATGTACACCCAAATCGCCTTAGCCTACCTTGTATGCACTCATTTTTAGTGCATTATTGTTACAACATTTGTTTAAACCCAAGTTAATTATCTAGTTGATTACATGGTTGCTAAGTCGAGTCATATCCTTGTACATATTGTTTTGGGATGATTGGGACTCATGGGCAAAGTACTAGTGTAATGGAGTAATGGGGAAGAACATCATTTATTACCCCCATATGTGCTAAATGTTTTAAAAGTACTCCAAGTTTTTCAATTATCTTAATTCGAGTCATTAGAATAGTTATTTGTAAAGTTATGTAAAAGTTCAAGTGTAAGGGGATGCAACGCCCCTATGATGTATTATTTTGGATGGTAGGGTAAAAGTGTATGCAAAAAAAAAAAAAAAAAAAAAAAAAAAAAAAAAAAAAAAAAAAAAATCGAAAAAATCAAGAAAAATACAAAAAAATGAGAAAAAGAAAAGTAGAAAAAAACATACGGACTACCATCCCGTTTCATTTTATGTTTATTTTATGTTTATGTTTTGTTATTTTCTTTCATTAGCTTAAGATCGAGTCTAGTCTTGGCTTAGCAACGTTGTATAGTACATGTAATTGATCAAGATTTTTAACTCGCCACCAGTAAAATATCCTTTATCCAACCAAACCGTGTTCTCCTTTTCCCTACACCTAACGTTATAACCCATTTAAAAGCCCTCTTTGATAGTTTATCTTAGGTGCTTACGCCTAGTGGAGGAGGTTTTCGATCCTTTCCCAAGCCTATGGTAATCTATTTGCTATGACAGGTAGTGAGAGATATTTTCCGTTTTCATTTATGAGATTTATTTTGATGACACTTGAGAGATGTGAGTATCTAAACACTACTTGTGAGGTGCTAGTATATAATCTCCGTGCTTATTATGATTGAAGTGGAACGATTATTTGTTGTAATTACTTTTATGTTTGCATTAAATGACCCCTAACTTGTATTTTGATTAGAACAAAAGCGCATTTGCTTGAGGACAAGCAAATCTCAAGTGTAAGGGTATTTGATGAGGCGAAAAGTGTACCGCTTTTAAGGGGTCATTTAAGCCCGAAATCGTATTTATTTGATCAAATATTGCCCTAAATCGTTCCTTTTGTCATTTTAGGTACTTTTGAGGAGAAATCTGGAAAAGGAGGCATTTTGGACGTTTTTGGAGCATAAAAGTGAAGAAAACGGCAAAGTCTCAAAATTGTGCTGAAAGTCACCTTTGACGGCGTCAACATTAACTCCAGACGGCGTCATGCCTTGGCAAGAAAAGTTGGATGTGAAATTTACTCATGACGGGCCAGTGAGTTTGCATGAGAATTCTGACGGCGTCACGCTTTAACTAAATCAAGGGCGTCACGGCTTAAATCATAAGGGGACGGCGTCACGTTATAGGTCCGACGGCGTCAAGCCTTGATAAGCCAGAATGGATTTTTGAAGAGCTAAAGAGGGACGGCGTCAAGATGGTCATCCGGGAACCCTAAAAGCGGCGAGGTGACGGCGTCACAATGCATAAGGTGACGCCGTCAGATGTCAAAGTCTATATATAGTTTTCTAATTTTTTGTCATTAAGAGAGAGCTTAGTGTGTGGAATTTTGGGATAAAACCCTAAGACGATTTTAGCTACTTTTTCAGGGCTTCTTGCCTTGAGATCTTCCATGTTTCATTGAAAGATAAGTTATCAATTAATCATTCAATATGTCTATGTGTTGTTTGATTCTATCTTATGCTTGTCTTTTGTTTAACATGTTAGGCTAATTTTATCTTGTGTTTGCTTAGATCTAATGAAACCTAGCTATTGATTATTGGTTGTTAGTGTGTTGTTAGTTGTATTGGATGATTGTTTATCTATGTTAGGCTTAAGAAAACTGGCTAACTTCCTATTCGGTAACTTGCTTGAACGTCTTAAGAAACATGAACCAAACGCGTACTAAAGGTTTTTATGGTTGTATTTAATGCACAAGCGAATTCTAGTGATCCCATGTTAGGAGCTTCCTAGCCGGCTCGACATAGGAGTGAAGTAGGAGCTTGTAGAGTTTGGGGAAGTAAGTACGCCACCCCACGAATGGTATTAAGGAATACACCCGTCATCCACGCGACTAATACACACTAATTAACCGGTAAAAGATAGTTAGGGAGTAAGGAAATCTAAGTAAACACATTTCTCTACACATAAGTTTCTCACCACTTTTCATTTTTGTTATTTTATTTTATTTGCATTTGTAGTAATTTGGGTTAGTTGACTAGCAACTAATTCCGCCCACTCCTTCAAAACCCGAGATTTTACTTGCTTTCATAAAATTATAAAAACATAAAAAGAATCTTCCTCAACCCTTAGACCTAATTAGAGTAGCCTTTTACACCTAACGAACACTATTCCCTGTGGAGAACGATCAATCCCCCGTACTTACCACTACACTATACTACATCGGTCAGGTACACTGCCTGGTGGGGTTGTAAGCCTCTTGAGATCCCTCGAGAGGTAAAACCTGTTGTAAGGTTGCAAAACCCACGCAATCAAGGTTCCCGTGGCATACTTTACCTTGCAGTCTTCTCTCCAGTTACTCCTTAGGAACACTGATTCCATCTTTTCAAACCATTGTGTTAAGCCGAAAGCTCCTTCTGTTCCCTTGAAGGTAGTGCGTTGGCAGCTCATGAATTCTTTGTAGGTGCAGAAACGGTTCTCATAGACAGGTTGCACTCCCGCCTGTCCAACAATCTGGTTGCTAGCACCTGCTTGTCCAGCAAGCGCCGCAGCTATGCCTTCTTTAATCATTTTCTGAATCGCGGTCGGGGTCATTCTTTTAGGTGGCATAATTCTATCAATCATTACAAATGTACAACACTGTAAGTATCTGATTAATATCACAGAATCATAACATAAAAGTCAATAACGATGGCACATCATAATATAGCGTTCATTCAACATCATAATAGTACATCACCAAAATACGTCGTAGATTCGATACTCGTCATCAGTCTTGCAGGATATGCAAAACTACTACAAGTTTCTTATCAAATCTACTAACCGAAACTAGCCAGTTCAGTACGTACAAGGTAAACTACTACTACAATAATTAACTACCATAATAAAGATGATCACTAATCCCTACTGACGGTCTTCTATCTTCTCATCATTATCATCCATCTTCTCATCATCCGGGTGAGGTACACTAATAGGGTGTGGGTCCATTTCTGGACTAGGTGGTGCAAGGGGTGATCGACGGGTGCAACTGATAATTGACCGGTGGGAACTGATGTAGCCGTAATACTCTCCATGGAGCATCGGGACAAGTATAAAAATTTCTAGCCAAATGTTTATAAAATAGTTTCATATAAAAATGAAATAGTAGTGAAATCCAAACATACAGTAATAAAGTACTTACGAGTGAAGCGGCACGGAAGGCTGATGGCTATCGATTTCGGAAAATGTTTTGACTCACACGGAAAATGTTTATAGTCGAGTATGATCTCGTTCTCTATAAACCTTGGCTCTTGATACCATTCTGTAACACCCCCAACTCGGAATATGGCAGCGGAACATAGTTAGGGGTATTACTCGAGGGGTAGTGAGTCAAAATCATAGATAAACGATCTCATAACGAGACGTTTTAATAAAATACCACATTCAAATACAAAGTTCAACCATTAGAGTTCAAAAGACTCTCAACACATTTAGCAGCGGATAATGATATAGTTTGCAGCGGAAAATTTAGATAGAAATAACAAAACACAACCCACAGATAGCCATCCGGAACCTCCAGCCCTTCCTCGTGCCCACTTCAGAAATCAATTACCTGAGATAAACATGCTTAAAAAGTCAACACAAAGGTTGAGTGCAATTCATAGGTTTAGTAAAATAATAGTTTGAGCACAAGAATTTTAATCTGGAAGCTTCACATATTCAATCAGGATATCTTTCGTTTGTTTCGCTAAGCTCATGACACACAATGCGTTAACCGAGGTACCAGTAACTCTGGCATAAGTCGACAATAACCGCGGAATTTCATAATCATAACATTTGCCCTCCAGTAGGTATCTTGCCAAATACCTAGGTATTCGATATACAGTACACCCGTGTTGCCTAACTGGTCAACAGGGATGGGACGGTCAATCCTATAGGCCTATAAACTATAATCGCGCTCACCTGCAGGTGATTAATGGTTCATGATCGAGGGTCTTGCTTTTGGCAAGGAAGGTACTTAGCATATATAGCGTCAATCAGGAATAGCATACAATAAACCATTGTGCTCAGAAAAATAGTAAGTAGCATGTATCTCCCCCATGGGTTTAAAAATAATTAAAAGTGCACAAGTGGGGCTATGAATCACACCTTAGTCACAGAGAAAACGAGATAACAATCAGATGGTACGGCACAGCAAATGAACCTCAGCACAACCTAATCAATTAATGACATAACTCAGATATAATATCCAAAATGATTTAATAAATAATACTAGTATAAAAGGTTTTTAGTTTCAATGGCGTTTGAAAGAAAATACGTTTAAGTCTCGTGTGGAAGTCTAGAAAAGGGTAAAAAGATGACAAGTCGTCGGAAACGAACGAACACTCAAGAAGGACGAGGGAAGAGAAAAGAAGGAATACGAAAGAAAGAATTAATTCAGAAGAGAATAAATAACCAAACAAACGACCTCGATAGATAGTTTCAGCTTTTCCCCGTTTTTCCCAAAATAGATGTTATGATCGTTAAAACATAAGGGTTTTGAAAAGGTTTTGGAATATTTAATAAATTATAAATAGTTCAAGTTTTATAAACATTTCACGAAATTTCGGCATGAATTGCCCGTTTATAAAACATTTCCAAGTCATATGACTTATTTGAATATTCCAATTGTTAACAAGTTTTACAAGTTTAAATATATAATTGGACATATCATTCGCGTGAATATTAGTTGTTTAGTTTTATCGACCATTTTGTATTGTTCGGGTCTAGGTAGGTTAAGCTCTTATGAGTCTAACGTACCCTTCCGTCTCATGTACCAAAGGGTCCATAATGTCCAAATAACCAATACCGTAAATCCAATACGTCCAATCCTTGTCCATAACATTACAATATTACAAATAATATGTAAATCGAATCAATTATTATATATCCCATGTGTGTTGCAATATTATCCCACAAAGCTTATAAATATCCGAAACTCCCATTGATTACAAACAAACAATAATATCTAACGACTAACTAATATAATACGACGCAACAATATAAATACTCAACGACGACAAAATAAAATAAGCGACTCGATATACGAAATAAATAAACAACAACTCGACAAGTTATAAAACTTAGCCGTGACTCGCCACGAGTCACGGCTCGACTCAATCAGAGTCGTTGAGACTCTCGGCTAACCAATCCGAACACAAACACAACCATTCACTTCTTATTTAATCCTACTCTAATTTATACCAACTCTTTTAAAACCCTTTAAAAAAAATATCCAAACGACTCTTATTAATTTGAAACAGCCAACATGATCACCTTAACGCAAACCAAATCAAACACAACACAAATCTATTAAAATCTAATCCTAACACTAATCCTATACTAACTCCATATCAAAACATCCAAACCGACACAAGCAATCCGCAACACAAAACAAATATGAATCTGAACACAAATTCAAAACCAAACACAATCATCACCATTCGCCAACACTAAATTATTCCTAGTTAATCCTCAACTCGCCGTGACTCGCCGTGAGTCACGGCTCGGCTTTGCCGTGTGGCTGCCAAAACAGTAACCAACTCAAACGGACCTCAAAATGAATATCAACTCAACAAAACAATAATATATCAATAGGAGTAACACATGAACAATAAAACAATCAAAATAATCAAACCCTCACCGAGTCAACCGAGAAGAAGAGAGGGGAGGGTCCACACGAGGGTGTTAACAAGTTTTTAAAACTATTTTTATTAATAAAACATTTATTCAATCGGATTTAAAAGAAAGTAGAAATTAGGGTTTGAAAAATATTAAAGAAAAATGAAGAAATAAAGCGCGTGGGTGGGTTTTACCGAGAGAAAAGGCAGCGGGGAAGGCTGTGGTGGCTCGGTGGTGTTCACAGCGGCGGTGGGTGGCGCGTGAGAGCGTTGTGGTGGGAGCCGAGGGCTCAAAATCTCCAGAAATGGTGTAGGTAAGCCGATCTAATGATTCGGCAAAGAAAAGGGTTCGCCGGAAAATATTCCGGTGGTCGGAAAATATGAAGGTGGCCGGAGTTGAGATCGCCGGCGACCTAGAGAGAGAAGGAAGAGAGAGAGGAGTGAATAGTGTGTGTGAATTTTATTAATAAAGTGGTATTTATATTATTGAGATAGGGGGCTGAAATGAAAATTAAAAAGTGAGGGGAGTGTATTGAAAATAGGGGGCGGAGGGACCATATCTGCCAAGTTAGCTAAACCTTTGATAAAAACACCGCGGGACCCATTTGACATACCAAACGGACTCGAAAATTAACGAAACTTGCGCCATCGTTCACGAAATAATTTTTCCAATAAAAACGAGTATAAATTTGCAATACTTTCAAAAATAAATATTTTTGACAAATACGATTCGTTTCGTGCTTCCTAGGTTGTGCTGGTTCACTAATAGGGACAATATTCTCGTTTCTCGCAATAATTCTCGTTTCTCAAGCCCAAACAAGTTCAATAAAAAGTTTAAGTTCTCAGGTAATGCAAAGTTTTAAAAATAATTGGCTAGAAAGGTTTTGGAAAATTACCGGGTGTTACAGATTCTTTCCATTGAGAGTGCTAAAACAGAATCAAGATATGGGTACAACTTTCTGACAAAGATCATGGTTTGACGACACGATGACAAGGAGTACTCGTTTAGCGAAGCAGACTATCCTCACTTGAATCTCAACGATATTGAAGATATGTACTTGCTAAAGATACAAGGAAAACTCGAGCATCTCCCTGGCAGCCTTCAATACGACATCATCAACTCCATACTTCTTTACATCCGAAGAATTGTAATCAAGACAAGAGTCGAAGATGCTCACCTAGGTGTTGAAAGTTACCAGAAGAAACTCAACCTCATCAAACCTGATCTTAGACCTCCGGGAATTGCATAAATGAAGCCATACTCATTCATCAAAAGACCATTTGGAGTAGTATATGTTAGATCTGGGATGAAACATTGATACACGTCAGGTCTGAGCTCGATCACATTCTTGAGAACCATACAGAAGGGCGTAAGCAAGGTTGGTTATGACACATGACATGGAGACGAAACGATGTAAAGCAGGCAGTCAAGTTCTTAGCACGTATTGACTACAGGCTCAAGCACCGGGTTTAAATGCGGAGATTGGAAGGATATGTTGGGGGAAGAAATAAGGAACCAAACATTCTCACATTTCGTCGTCCTGAGTAATCATCGGTATAACTGTCATTAGATTTTATCATTAATACTTCTTATGTATGACAATGGCTTGTGCACACATAACAGTTTACAACCCGTACTTTGTAAAGAAAGGACCCTGGGGTACACTTTAGTGACTCAATCCTGACATAAGGAGAGAAGGCTTCTTACTTTTGAGAAGAATTAATCAAAAAATTTCAAGATTGTTTCTTCATAATTCTGCTCAAAAGACCAAGTATTCCCGCTCGTATTTAAAACCTCAAAAAGTTACTTCACTTATTGAGGGGGAGTACTTGAAACGATCTCTGTTCACAATGAAAAAGTTCTTATTGATTTCTTCCCACAAACCTCAAAAGGCATATTTCAATTAAAATGATTTCCAAAAACAACATCAATATGCCATTTTGTGGGGGAGAATATAAAGTGATTAAAATATGGTCTCAAATATATGGAATCTCGTATGAGCTTGACTCAGATATTACCAATAAATTGACGAAACTTAATCGTCATTAATCGAAGTGACTTGTCCTGGACGTGTAATAATTTCAAGCTGGTCTAACCAGTGATGTAAGTGTGTCTCGAATAGGATGTTGTTGCAAATAATGTTCTAAAAACATTATTTATATCTTTCGATATTGGTGTGGTTTGATTACACATAAGATTCGAATCAAAGTTTTTCAAAGTAAAGTTTTTTAGAAGATTTAAAAACCGGTAAAACTATTCAACCCCCCTTCTAGTTTTTCACAATTGGTACAAGAGCCACGTCAGTCAAGATTTTAAAGTAAATTGTATATTAAAACTAACCACCACTTTTTGAAACCGATTGTTTTATATATTGGAAAACAAGATTCGAAACGTATGTGACATCAAAATACATTGATCTTTGGCATATTATTACCGAGGGTGACTTTTAACCAATTGAAAAAAATCCGGAAACTAAAATAGATGAAATAGTTCCATATAATGAACAAAGTGATAATCTTAAAAGAAAACTAGCAAAAAATAATGAGGCTAAAATGATGATTTATAATGCTTTGCCGAAAAAGGAATTTGAAAGAATTTTTATGTGTAATACGGCAAAGGATATTTGGAAAACTTTGTTAATCACTCACCAAGGTAATACTCAAGTCAAAGAGAATAAGATAGATCTTCTTGTTCAACAATATGAACAATTTTTCTTTCTAGAAGATGGATCAATTGATAATGCTTTTGCTAGATTTAATACTATTATTACTAGTCTTAAAGCTCTTGATGAAGGTTATTCTAGCAAGAACTATGTTAGGAAGTTTCTTAGGGCTCTACATCCTAAATGGAGAGCAAAGGTCACCGCCATTGCAGAGTCAAAGAAATTGGCGACATTATCACTTGATGAACTAATAGGAAACTTGAAGGCTCATGAGATGATAATCAAAAATGACTCAGATATTGTTAAAGGCAAATGCGAGAGAGTTAGATCTCTAGCATTGAAAGCCAAAAAGGAGTCTAGTGATGAGGAATGCTCGAATTCCGATAGTGAAGATGAAGAGTATGCACTAGCCGTTAGAAACTTCAAAAAGTTCTTTAGGAGAAAAGGTAGATTTGCAAGACAACCTTGCGATGAAAGGAAGTCATTCCAAAAGAACCGAGATGAGAAGAAAGGAACAAGTGTTAGGAAATGCTTTAGATGTGGAGATCCTAACCATCTCGTAGGAGAATGTCCCAAACCACCAAAAACCAACAACCAAAGAGCTTTCATAGGAGGCTCTTGGAGTGATAGCGGTGAAGAAGAAGAAGAGAAGAAGCCCAATGACGAAACATGTATAATGGCCCAAGCTTCTAATGAGGTACATTCCGACTCTTCTTATTATAGTGATGATAATTCATCAATAGATGATAATAGACTATATGATGAATATAATAAACTATGTGAGGTAAGTTCTAAAATCATAAGTAGAAACAAACCACTGAAAGGAACATTGCATGAACTTGAAGTGAAAATTTTAGAACTAAAAGGTCAAGTAAAAAGACTTGAGAAAAATAAATAAGTAGATATTGGATGTAGATCATGCATATGTCTTCGAGTGAAAAATGAGAAACTCAAAGAAAATGCTTTAAGAATCATTAAGTTTGAAAAAGGAACAAAGATACTTAATGATATGCTTAAAAACATTAGGTATAGTAAACATGCCGGAGTGGGCTTAGGATTTGACCCAAATAAAGCTTCGACAAGTAAAGCGAAACAAGTAAAATTTGTCAAACCCACAAGTTCTGTCAAAATAGTGGACGGTGCCATTAAAGTTACAGACGACACCACTAAAATTAGTGGTACCGTCTGGTACTGGAGACAGAACGGAGTCGAGTCTGAAAAATAGTTCAAGTCCTAAACCAAGTCACATAGTTGTAAATAGTGTCAAACTACCTATTGCTAGTAAAAAGCAAGTCAAAAGCTTTTACAAAGCTTTGTCAACCCCCGGGCTTGGCTTTGTAAAACCCGACACTATGTCAAAGACACCTCCACCTAGAAAAATTAATGTTCCCAAACCTCAGTCAAGAACTCCTCTACCGAGAGGTAACTTTAGAAGACAAAGTTATCCAAGTAACCTTCCCGTAACTTGGAATAACCATCAACCACAAAGTTACTTACCATGGAAAATGTGTCCTCCATTCCAACATCCCAACCAAATGCAACTTATGCATGGGATGTTTAATACTAACAACTTTGGACCCATGAGATATCGGGGACCAAATGTTTGAATGTTTGTCGTATTCAATAGATATGCTTGGGAATCGATTTGGAGCCTGACGAATGGGTCAAGGATAGTGGATGCACTAACCATATGACGGGTAACCGGAGTCTATTCTCATCATACAAGGCTTAAAATGGAGGTAAAGTCACTTTTGGTAGCAAACTTAAGGGCAACATCATTGGCAAAGGTACGATTACTCAAGACTCCCTCACTATTAGAAATGTTGAGCACATAGATAACTTAGGATTTAACTTGCTTAGCATTAGTCAAATGGTAGATAATAAGTATAGAGTTATATTTTTCGAAGAGGGTAGTGAGATCACTAAGAATGGTAAGACAATAGGCAAAGGAGTTAGGAAGAATGGCTTATTTGTTATGAAAATAGGAAATAAGCCTCAGGATAATATTTGCCTAGCAACCATAGATGATAACTCTACTCTATGGCATAGGAGACTAGGTCACGCCAATATGCGTTTAATAAAATCATTGGCGTCTAAGGAATTAGTTAGAAACCTACCTAAGATTAGGTTTGATAAACACTTTTGTGACGCTTGTAAAGTTGGAAAACAAGCTCATTCTAGTCACAAAGCTAAGAATATAGTCTCGACCTCTAGATGCCTAGAACTCCTTCACATGGACTTATTTGGTCCATCCGTCGTACGAAGCTACGGAGGAAATTACTACACCTTAGTAATAGTTGATGACTACTATAGGTATACTTGGACTAGATTTCTTAAGAATAAGACACAAGCTTTCGAGGAATTCGAAATCTTTAGTTAGAAGGTCCAAAATCAACTAGGGTGTACAATAGTCTCAATTAGGATGGATCACGGTTGGGAATTTGATTATGAAGTGCTATTCGGAGTATATTGTGATGCTAATGGTATTACACATAATTTCTCTGCTCTACGCAATCCACAATCAAATGGGGTAGTTGAGCGGAAAAATCGTACTCTACAAGATATGAGTAGAACGATGTTGAATGAACAATCAATTCTGCAAAAGTTTTTGTGTAATGCGGTGGTCACCTCAATTTACATACTTAATAGGATTCTAATTAGACCTATCTTAGGAAAAACACCATATGAAATCTTGAAAGGTAGAAAACCTACTCTAGATTACTTTAGAGTGTTTGGAAGCAAGTGCTTCATATTAAACACTAAAGACTACCTCACCATGTTAGACCCAAAGTCTTACGAGGATGTTTTCCTAGGTTACTCCCAAAATAGTAAAGCCTATGTTGTCATAAACAAGGAAACAATGAAAGTCGAAGAATCAATCAACGTGACATTCGATGAAAGTCCTCCACCAACTAAGACATCACCTTTGGTAGATGATGACTTAGATGAGGATGAAGCCATTAAGGTTAATTGCAAGAAAACCTTAGAAAATGACATTAAGGATGAAATAGTTGAAGTTGACGAAGTTGTCAACATTAAGGAATCCAAGAACCATCTAATTGAAAATGTCATAGGAAACCTAAACCAAAGAACCCTTAGGTCACAAGTACAAAACAAAAGTAATTTCTTTTGTTTTATATCAACCGTAGAACCTAAGAATGTCGGTGAAGCGATTAAGGATGAAAGTTGGGTAGTTGCCATGCAAGAGGAACTAAATCAATTCACCGCAAACCAAGTTTGGGATCTAGTACCTCCTCCTAAGAATCAAACCATCATAGGAACTAAGTGGGTGTTTAGGAATAAACTCGACGAAAATGGCGTCGTAACTAGGAATAAGGCAAGGTTGGTAGCACAAGGCTATAACCAACAAGAAGGAATAGATTACGATGAAACTTATGCACCCTGCCTATGCTTGTGCCTTAGACTTTAAACTATACCAAATGGACGTGAAAAGTGCAATCCCAAATGGTTATATCAACGAGGAGGTATACGTTGCACAACCTTCGGGATTCGTTGATTTCGAAAAACCGAATCATGTTTATAAACTCAAGAAAGAACTCTATGGTCTCAAACAAGCTCCTAAAGCTTGGTACGATAGACTAAAAGCATTCTTGATTGAACATGAATATACCATGGGAATGGTTGACCACACACTTTTCACAAAGAACCGAAATTCACATCTTATCATAGTTTAAATATATGTCGACGACATTATATTCGGCTCAACTTGTCCAGAACTGTGCGATGATTTTTCAAAGATCATGCGTGACGAGTTTGAGATGAGTATGATGGGTGAATTAAATTTCTTCCTTGGTTTACAAATAAAACAAATGGAAGATGGTATCTTCTTTAATCAATCTAAGTATATTAAGGAGATGCTTAAGAAATTTAGTTTAGAAGAGTCTAATCCTATGAAAACTCCCATGTCCATGGAAATGAAACTCACGAAAGATGAAGAAGGTGAGTCCGTGGATAGCACTAAGTATAGAGGTATGATAGGAAGTTTACTATACCTCACGGCAAGTAGGCCTGATATCATGTTTAGTGTCTGCCTTTGTGCTCGCTTCCAAGAGGATCCCAAAACCTCTCACATTGAAGCAGTTAAGCGTATCTTCCGATACATTAAAGGCACTATACACTTGGGATTGTACTATCCCAAGGGGACAGGCGTAGAAACTATTGTCTATGCCGACTCTGATCATACGGGAGATTATGTGGATCGAAAAAGTACGAGTGGCGTTTATACCTTCATAGGTTGTTGTCTAACTTCTTGGTTCTCCAAGAAACAAACGGCTCTTGCTATCTCCATGACCGAAGCCGAATATGTAAGCACCGGAAAGGCATGTAAACAAGCACTATGGATGAAACAAACTCTTATTGACTATAACATCCATTTAGACGACGTCCCCATTATGTGTGATAATAAAGGTGCTATTGACTTGAGCAAAAACCCCGTTCAACACTCTCGCACTAAACACATCGAAATTCGTCATAACTTCCTTCGCAATAACATTCAGAAAGGAAACATTTCTATTGAGAAAGTTCCCTCTCAGGACAATATCGCTGACATCCTGACCAAACCTCTCAAACGAGAATCCTTCAATTATCTTCGTCTAGGTCTAGGAATGATGGAACATATTCCATAAATCTCATGACTATTTAAATATTTCACTGGAAATATTAAAGTCATCCCTCATTTTCCTCTTATGACTTTTTAAATATTTCACTGGAAATATTGATGTCATCTCGTGTGTCTCGTCTCATGACTCTTTAAAGTCATCTCATTTCGTCTAGTCTAGGTTTTCCTCGTCAAAAGAATTTATTTGGTATAAATTCTTTCCTCGTGTCAAAAAGTCTCACTAAAACAGCGAGACTTATTCGTCAAAAATTAAAATCGGATGAAAAACCGTCCCAGCAGATCACGGCACCATTAAAATTAATGGTACCGTGTATATGATATAGGTCATTTTTCAATCCTCTCTTCTCACATTACTAACCTTTAAACTTTCCCAACTTCTGCAATTGCTGTCAAAACCAAACCTCAAAACCCAAAATTCAATTACACCACTTCAATATCTAAGTCAAGGCATTGATTCTCAAGATTACCAACTACTTTCATCTTTTCAACATGACTTGTAAGTCATTTGACTCTACTTTCCTTTAATCTTGAGTATAGGGTTTGTTTATACATAAAAATTGAATCGGGGTTTTTCAATTTTGATTGAGTCTCTATGAAATTAGGACTAGGATTAGACAATGCATAACCTTCATGATTCCCTTAACATAGGATTTGCATAAACCCATTTAAATCACATATTTTAGTTCAAACCTTATTTTTATATGATTAAGTAGGTTTAAGAGGAATCATGACTAGGAAACTTGCAATTAGGATTAGAAGTCATCAACACTCAAAATTTTCAAAACTTTAGGCGCCAAAATATTAAAGTCGCCAAACACCCCAATTCCATTATTTTCGAAAGATTTTACGATATTAGGATCATGAAACATTTTTCGTGCATTTTTGATACAAACTAAAAACATTTTTCTCATGCATACATGATCTCACAAATATTGATCGAATTACATAACTAATATGTATTCATCGACATATTCACTTGAGCAATAGTGAAGTTAGGAGTGTTTGGGTAATCTCATTATTTTTAGTTCTAGAGTCGAGATTACCGCACCTCCACATAGTTTGCATATAGGCACACACTAGGCACGTGTCTTTAAAAGAACTATTCTCAATCTTAATTTTTGATAAAATTTTCATAGGTAACAAGAGATATCAAATGTTTGATTATGATCATGAAGTGACAGTCGATTACATTCCCAAAAAATCAATTGAACCAAACAACCCACTTTGTCACATACAAATCTTCTATCACCTAGAGTCTCGTCTCTTCCACAAAGGACGTATTGTCGACTCCTCCTTTCTAAATCATGATCATTTCCAAACTATGTTTCACGAAATCGGATTCGATTGCTTGTTTCGGATTAATGATCTAATCTGTCATCGGTTTGTCCTTGACTTCTATAGACAAGTTAAACTCGTACATAATGAGGATCAAACTTTTTCTCTCCAATTCGTGATACAAAACCAAGAAATCTCACTCACTCTTGACCAATTTGCCAACATTCTTGAACTTCTGAACCATGGATAATGTTCCTATACGGAAGGTTGGTCCTTCAAAACCCTCATGAGTCACCAAATTGAGTCCGGTCCTTACAATACCCTTATTCCCAGTCCGTCTAAGATTAAAGAGCTTATTCGTCTTCCTCAAAAAGTTCATGGTTTTCTAAAAGAAAACGGTGAAATTGAGTTCCGTGAGTCTCCGTGAAAATGTTTTTTGTCTTCCTCACAACCGTGAGCATCTTTTGGCGTGTTGTACTCATATATTGTACTGTCTAGTCACTGAACAACCGTACAACCTTGCTTACTTTGTGGCAAGGAGAATAATCAGTGTCAGGGGTCGACTTGATAAGGCAATACCCTATGGTATGTTGTTGACTCATCTATATCGGTTTGTCATGAACTCATTCCCTCTCCTCCAAAACAATCGATATCTCCTTTTCAATCCCACTATGGCTCCTCTAACCCAAACCACCTATACCTCTCTATATTAGGAATGTACATCATCTCAAGGGAACCATGATGACGGTTCGGTATCTTGCTATGATGTTTCATCAAGTGATGATGAATGAGGGTGTGCTCAAGTCAATAGAAATAGTGATATTAGGATTTATCTATGTTAATTATATTAGGGATTAATCTTCTTTATTATCTTGCATGCTTGACATTTACTCTATCACCTCACATGATTTTCAATTAAATGATTCTTGGATGATAGCTTATTTTGTCCTTTGTGTTTGCATGCTTATGGATTATCTTAGAAAATTGCATGTTAATCTTTACTTGCTAGGAGTAACTTAATATGGGTTCTATTTGGCAAATAAATCTTTAGTGGTTTGAGGCACCAACATTTCCTGCAAATAGTTCCCCTAGAAAACTCCCTTTAGCTACCCAGAACTAGGCAGCACAAGAAAATTCGTAACTCCCAGGTCACGGTACCGTTATATAGGCCACGGTACCGTTAAATTTAACGGTACCTTGTGGTATTTAGTGGTACCGTGCCCTTGTTTGATGAATTTTCACTGTTTTACCTAGATTCCTGCATCCCTAAACTCAAACCTGCAAAATTTTGCAAACTCTCATACACCCTAAGATTCCCTCACTACACCCTAGAACACTACCACCAACTTTAGCTCACATCCCACAACTCTTGCTTATATAAGGCCTCACCCTTGCAAGCTTATCTTGCATCTTATCTTTAACCTCACATTACCCATACACCATGTCTTACACAAAAGGATCAACAACTCACAACTCAAAGAAACCTATAATAACCGTAAGACCACCATCTAAACCACTCTTTGTTGATCTTACAAAAGATGATGAAGTCACTACACCACCTTCCCAAGCCACTCCTCACTCACCATCTCCACCTAATGCACCCTCTAAAACCTCCTCCACTAGAACCACATCTTCATCATCTCCTTCCTTCAACACCATGCCATCATCCATGGACTGCACACTCTCACCCATCACTCCATTGGATTATGCCATGCCAACCCTATCACCAACAAACTCACCACCACCTCCTTCCCTAATCATGCGTCAACCTATGCAACCTCATCCATTTGATCTACATAGTGCTAATTACCTATGTTGCCTCTACAACCGTAACCTCATATTCTCCTTGAGAGACACAACTAAACATGTTCATGTTTAGTTTTCCACAATAAACTTTTAGGACCCTTTTGGAAATGAAGCTTGCCTCTTATCATTAAGGATTTATTCTTGCTTCTTGTAGTTTGTTTACTTTTTTTTTGTAGTATTCATACTTATGTATGACATTTATTTTTATGAATGAATGGGCTCTTCATTTGGTTGTTTTCTCTTTATGGTGATTGACTCTTAGTCCATTTGTTTGTGTGGTTGGATATTTGTTTTGCTTGCTACATGTTAGATATTGTATATTTGTCATCTAACTTTGTTTTGTAGCAAGAACTATTGCTCGATTCCTTGGTGTCCTCCAAACGAGAGGGAGTATACATCAAGGGGGAGCTTTAGCAACCTTTTCTCTTTGACAAAAAGGGGGAGAAATGGGACGTAAACTCATTAAAAACTTGTTAAAATTAATCTTTAACTTAAAATGAGATTATGTTTTGTCATCATCAAAAAGGGGGAGATTGTTGAGGCAAATAATGTTCTAAAAACGTTATTTTTATCTTTCAATAATTTTACGTTTTGAGGATGACAAAATGTGAAAACACTTTACGTTAAAATTAACGTAAACAAGTTTTTAATAGAAAGTTCCCATTTCTACGTAAATCACTCTAGGTATGAACAAACAAATTTACAACTTGACAAATGATCAAAGAAGTGAATTTGTGCTTAAGACTTCACATTTTTAATGTGATAAAACATTTCTTCAAAAATATACTTTACAAATTATTTTTGAATAATTAAGAAATGTTTTATTTGAAAAAATAAGTTCAAATATCATAACAGTTATTTTTCCCCCAAAATCAGCTCCAAACTTCCCCAAATAAACTTTAACCACAAAAGACAAAAAGAGGAGCATTTTTTCTGGCACGGTACAACTAAATTTAGTTGTATCGTGTGAACTTTAGTGGTACCGTGTCCCCATAACGGCCAGATTTTCCATGCCTATAAATACCAGCCCTATTCACAGTTCTTAGGCATCCTTTTTCACACAGAACTTTCTGAGTTCAATACTCTCACCACATCTTTTCTTCTTGATCATTTAGTTTAGTTTTCTTTTCTTTAAGAGTGATCCAATCATCCATCCTATAGATCACCTTCATTCCTCTTCAAGTGCAAGAGAAGAACACAAGGTATCAAAGAAGATACAAAGTGTTGTAGTTGTAATTAGAGCACTTGTAACACTTGTTACATACTTGTTGTATCTTTGCATACATCAAGTTTATTTTTTATTTTTTTTTAGAGAAAATCAATTGTGATCTTTTTGAGATCTTGAAGATCTCTTGTAGCCATTGGGCTTGTGTGTTGATCAAGTGGATCAAAGAGTAGATTGGGTAGATCGAGTCTAGTGTGTTGATTGTGTGAAGTAGTAAAGGATCATGTGGATCGTGGTAGATTGGTGCTAGCTAAGATTAGCACTCGACATCTAGCTTAGTGTCGAAAATAAGATAACTGACGCTCTACGGTTTTCTCCGCCTGAAGGGAGGTTTGTTGACATAGTGCTTGAAACTCTCGAGTGTGGTACTCGGGGAGTGGAGTAGGGCGAAGAAGAGCTTCGTGACAGAACCACTATAAATCCTTTTGTCCCGGTTTGATCTTTCCATCTCTTTTCTTGACACTCATTGTTTATATTAGATAGTATAGTGTAGTGTTCATATTGGTGTGGTTTGATTACACGTAAGATTCGAATCAAAGTTTTTCAAAGTAAAGTTTTTAAGAAGATCTAAAACCTTTAAAACTATTCAACCCCCCTTCTAGTTTTCCACATAGGATATGTCTGAGTAGAGTGTACCGTTTCGAGAGATTTTCTTTGAATGTGACCAGGACGGGTAATAATTTCAAGCTAGTCTAACTAGTGATGTAAGCGTGTCTCGAATCGGTCATGTTCACTAAAAATCAATCAATTCAAAAAGTGCAAACTCCACCCGACATGTGCAAATTTATCTTAAAAACTTATGAGCACATGTAAAGGGGGAGTATTTCTGAAAAAGCAAAACTCTCAATGAGTTAACAAAATATGTTTATAATAATAAACACTTTGAGAGATTTTCATATGAAAGGTTTATGGCAACATAGGATAGTCATGGAGTTATAAGGTGACTAAGGTTAGGAAATACGTCCTATGATCCGCCAGAACCGGAGGGATCTACCCATGGACAATACCAATAGTTTAGTACTAGAAGTCCTTAGGTATGATTGAAAAAAAAGAGTAAAGAAATGAAAGTAGAAAGAAGGGGTTGAAGAATTAAAAAGAAAAGTAAATGAAAGGGTGAAAAGAAATAGCCCTCCAAATGTTCAACCTTAGGGCAGAAACCGGGTTCAATTCATATGCTACTGGATGTTACTACGGTGACACCGGTATTGAAGACAAATCATCATGGAGCCAGTGACGCACTGCACTAAACCTTCTAGCCACTCAAGTATCTCTCAAAAGATACTTGTTTCATTTCTCACGGAGAACCCTGCTTAATCTATCGACCTTTCACTCCAAATTGTGTTGATATTGAAAAGGAGGTAATCTGCTCCATGCTTCTGATGACTTAAATCAAATCGCACTTATTCGAGTCTGGAGCCATGAGATTCAACAAAAAATCTCTTAGGAACACTTAACATTTCTACACTGGTTGTTCAACATTAAGAACACCAGTTGTAAATTACGGAGTCCTACGCAGATCCTAGCAATCTGCTAAAAATTTTATGAGAGAATTCACAATTGTGATTCTCAATGATTGAATGGAAATTCCTGCTAGGGTCAACATCAAACAGCCCTGACAGCAGGTCACTTCGGTAATCCCTTGAGGGCTACGCTTAGTATACACAGTGGTTTCAAACGGTCTACAATCGTGGAGTGATACTTTGGTATACTTCAGCGACTCACCTAAATCGTTGATTTACTTCGGTATATCTGTGTAAGCCCTCTTGGGGGTATCCGATTCAGGAACAGCCTTGGTAAGGATTAGAGAAAGTTTTCACACTATGCTGTTAATGATCTCAAAGTCCGAATCTGTAATTGCTGGAAATTTTATTGCTAACTATTTTTATGCAGGTACTTAAGGAGACCGGGAGTAACATTACCACCATCACTATCATCAACTTCACATCAGTTTCCACATGCTCATACGGACATTACAAAGAAAAGTTAACGTCAAAGAAAGTTCTCACAATGATTAAAGCAAAGCAAAGTTGAAAGATTCCACGTCACGCAAAAGAATCTACAAAGTTGAAAGATAAAGATCAAAGCTAAGAAATGAGAGCAACTTATGTGTGAAGATTCAAAGTCTAAAGATTTATGAGCATGTTGGAAAGGCGTAATAACACCAGAGACAAAGACGTTGATGAAAGGCAGAGAATACCATCACTTGATCACCACAACAACAAAGAACAATGTATAAAGAACAAAGAATTATAGTTTTGAAGACGTCACACCAAAGATGCAACAATGACGTTACGTAACCATTGATGATTGATGCGCGTGATGTGTCGTTGCGGTTTAGCAGTTTTAATGCCTACTCAAGTTTTAAATTTATATTTAGCCGACTTATCAATAACACACACACTTAACGAGCAGTGTACCCGGTCAGTATGAAGATAATGGTAAGTAGAGTGTCGATCACTAAGAGTGGAACGTATAATCTCGTTAATCTAATCAGTATTTTAATATCCTAACGCAAGGGGGTTTCAGCCTGAGAGACTGGCACAGTTTTGTTTGCAATTAAATAATAAAATAAACAAATAGGCACGAATCAGCAAGTAGCACACACGTACACAGATAGATACTAGAGACAATAAGAGGGCTGTCCTTATGATTAAGTAGATTGTCACTTGTTTTATTGATAGCTTTATATGATGTGTATGTAATTAACCCTTTCTCGTTGGTCCTATTCTTATCGGCGAGTAAACCCTTAATGACGACTTATGTCTAAAAGTTATTCCTAAGTGATCAATTTAGAAACAACCGTGGGAGCCACACCTTGTCCCGCAGTCGGGTGCCCGCAAGCCACTAATAAACACAGAGGTGGTCAATGCACTAATAAGTAGTAACCAAAGACATCAACATATAAACTTTAATTGATGGGAAAGCAAGTATTAAAGGGAGTGCAATCTTTCCGTTGTCACATTACACAAGCCACCAATCCTGATGAATTAAAGTTTGCTAAAACAATAAAACAAAACTACTTAATGAATTAAATACATGCAGCACCTTCTTACAGCTCTTGTATCTTCGATTTGGGTGTGTCTTGTGCTGCCTTCTTGACTGAATTCGTCCTTCTCTTCTGTTCGGTCTTTAGGTTTTCGAACTTCCGACTCTCCGAATCTCTGAATCTCTTTTAATGCGTCTGGTCTACGGGGTATTTATAGTTTGTGTCTGAGGGAAGATGCGGCGCATCTACTTAAGTAGATGCGGCGTATGTACTTAACTTCGCGTGGGGTCCAAGATTATAATATTCAGGAATATTCGTACACCGCCAGAAGATGCGGCGTAACTCTTTATTAGATGCGGCGCATGTCCTCTTGTATCTTGGATCGTATCTGGTGACATCTTGATAGAGATGCGGCGCATGTTGATAGTGAGATGCGGCGCATCTGGAGCAGAATTGACTTGATCTTGTCCATGTCAGTAGACTCTTCACTTTATGCACGTTTTGCTCCATTATTAGTCCAAAATCGCCAAGTTTCACCAAATGCTTGTTTTTACCTGAGAATTACAAAAGTAAACGATTAAGTATCAATCCTCATACATAATATAGTAAAACAAGTCAAATTAATAGGATAAATGATAGTAATAAAATGTACTTATTTGAGTTCATCAAATATCCCCCCACTTGAACTTTACTTGTCCCCAAGTAAACCTTAGATTAAATCTCATGAAAAGGTATCCTAAAAGATGTTAGGATTTATTTTTATATTTAAGCATGTATTCGTTCATTTCGTAATCACACAACTAAACACTTAACGAATTAGAAGTAAAATAAAATAAGTCGATAAAAGCAAATCTAATCGTTTAACTGTCCAGTCGCGACGAATATTCTATCATAAGCTTGGCAAGTATACACATCTCCACCACTAAAGCTAAGGAATAACAAGTCTAAAGCGGTAAAAAGGGTTTTTAGGCTTAAGGGTTAATTATTCTCTTTTCTATCGATCTCAAATTCCAGAAAAGGCGACAAAATCACAAATACATGATCGAATCCACGAACACGATACTTGCAATTGCTCAAATCCTTAACTCGAATAGGCTAAAGATAGATCCAAACTTCACCAATAATAATATATCAAAAAGGGCGACAAAATCATAAATACATAGCCGAATCCACGACTACGATACTTAAGATTGCTCAAATCCCTAATCTCAATAAATCAAAGGTTCGGTTGGATAAAGAATAATAAAGGGTATGGATAACATTTGGGATATAAATTGGTGTAAAAATAAAAATAAAAATAAACAAAACAAATAAATTAAAATCCTAAGTGTGGTTAATCACTATCCCAACCATCCCATGAATAAGACTCATATCATTGAATAACTCACGCTTTAACACTTGAAACACACGCTTTAGGTAGACACGAATTATACTCAACAAAATCTTAATCAAAGAATAATCCTTAATTGGCATTCCCATAACTGCCAATTCCCATTCAATCCATAGATATAATACAACAAATAGTGGTGATATCGACCACTTACATAACTTTACATCGTTGGCTTAAAATAAACATCCAACTCTTTTTTTTCTTTCTTTTTCTTTTCTTCTTTTTTTTTTTTTCATTTTTTTTTTTTTTTTTTTTTTTCTTTTTTTTTTTTTTTTTTTTTTTTTTTATTATTACTTGAAACATAAACATAGATGTGTAAAATTTCACCACATCACTACAACTTTCTTTCCGGATAATTTTTATTCTTACTTTTCATACTTTCAGAAATAACGCTAATAGTGAAAGTAGTAAACACACGAAAAATAAACTCAAAAATATACAATATTTACTTTCACTCCAATTGCATTGTGCAATTTCCCGACCTAACCATATATAATGAATTACGCACGCGAACACAGGCAATGTAAGGAAACACACTCTGCCTATAGCAATTAACCAACCACGGATTCTAATCTACAGGGTAGGCTAAGGTTTAAGGGTGTAACGAAACATTTTAAACATAGGTGTAAGAAACGAAAGGAATGGTTCTGAGGGTTTTTCTAGGGGTATCTTACTCTAAAAATGAGAGTAACAAAAGGGTTTATACGGGGTTAACTAACCAGTGTAGTTAGTTAATAACACATAACATATAAAGGCTATTTGGTGTAATCCTAGAATTTTACCAATTTAGACAAGTCATTCCAATTATATAAATAATACTCATTATGGTGGTCTCGAATAGTATACAAGCCAAGTTCTAAAGTTTACAAGTCACCGGCACACTCATAGATTTGTGAATTTTGGAAAATCACAATTTTTGAAAATAACGTCATGTGTGCAGTTATGCAACTTAGATCTTAAACAAAAACATGCTAAAATTTTTTTAAGTTTGATATATTAAGCACATTTTAAGCATAATTTTTGAAAAAGTTTAGGACAAGTAATTGTTAAGTGTTCTAATTCTCCTATCCCCCCACTTAAGTTAAACAACGTCCTCGTTGTTTGTATAAAAGGTTAAAAACTGGAAATAAAAAGAATTAGAACGGAAAAACTCCCCTGAGATTTGCTCGGTATGATCCTCCATTAGTGTAAGAGCAAAAATCAACTTCTTGTGGATTAGAACGTTAAAGCTTCATACTTGATTTATCCGCAGGAAATCCAGGAAACTATAATACCACCAACACTTTAAAACACACCTAAGATAAGAAAGGTTCAACTTGCATAATACATTAGTAGTTAGGAAAAATAAAACTTAAAAATTAAAACTGAGAATCATCAGGTCAGTCGATGCGCCGTATCTTATTGAAGAAGATGCGCCGTATCGAGCCTGGAATAAATACGGATCAGAATAAAGATGCGCCGCATCCTTAACCAGGGATGCGCCGCATTAAAATAAACTGATAAATAGTTTTAAAGTCGAAAAATAAAAATGCAGAAAAATAAAATAAGATATGACCATTGCAGAGGATGCGTCGCATCTCAGGACTGAGATGCGCCGTATCTTCGTGCGGCCTGGACTGACTCGACACAGAAAACAGAATAATAAATGATAAATCCGGGTTGTCTCCCGGTCAGCACTTGTCTTTATTCCAGAGTCTTCAAGTTAGACTCACGTTCAGCTCCTTAATACCGATCACATTTGAAAGGTTGATTTTCCGCCTCTAGTTGTAATCCCTTTCAAATCGTGTTTTATCAAAAGAACTTTGTTAAGCACCGTTGACAATTGGTGCACTTAATTGCCAATCCATTAATCATGTTGTTTTGTTCCTTTAGCAAGATATCCGTTCATTGACATATCTTCCATAGCAAAACCTGTTATCATAGGTAAAATCGTCAGTAGCATCTGTTCGCTAGAAGATAAATTAATGAATTTAGAAACGGATATAAAGAATAAAAATGGCTGATATCTGCGGACGATGCGCCGTATCCAAAAAGTTGGATACGCCGTATCTTAATACGTTAAAATTTAATCAGACTTTTATTCAGAAAATAGATACGCCGCTTAGAATTTATGAATGCGCCGTATCGAATTAATCAATCAAAAATCAACTTATCTAATTAAAATTAAATGCGTCGTATTAACGAAAGTTAATGCGCCGTATTTTCGTTACGTTTAAAAATAAAAGATTTTTGATTCAGTAAGATGCGCCGTATCGACGGAAATCGATACGCCGTATTTGTTTAATAATTCGCAAACTGTTTTTAATTAAAATAATAGATACGCCGTATCTGCGAAAGCAGATGCGTCGTATGGCGTTAACGTTTAGAAAAAATTTTTATCAAAACAGATACGCCGTATCTACAAAAGCAGATGCGTCGTATTACTTTATCGCTTAGAAAAATTTTCTTGTTAAAAACAGATACGCCGTATCTTGGGGAAAAGATGCGTCGTATCGAATTAATTAAACGCGTTGTATTAAAAAAATTAAACGCAATACGCCGTATCTGAGAGATCAGATGCGTCGTATCGTTTGATTTAGCACAGTACAACGATAGCAGAACAGAAAAATACGAAAAATAAAAATAAAAATTAAACACACGAAACAAAAAATAAAACACACAAAAATAAAAACAAAAGCAAACAAATAACACACAATACAACAAATATGCAAAATAGTACAATGATGCAATTAATCTAATAAAAAGAAAAATAACCTAATTAAAATACTAATCAAATTAACAGATAATAACAATTTACTCCCCGGCAACGGCGCCAAAAACTTGATGCGCGTGATGTGTCGTTGCGGTTTAGCAGTTTTAATGCCTACTCAAGTTTTAAATTTATATTTAGCCGACTTATCAATAACACACACACTTAACGAGCAGTGTACCCGGTCAGTATGAAGATAATGGTAAGTAGAGTGTCGATCACTAAGAGTGGAACGTATAATCTCGTTAATCTAATCAGTATTTTAATATCCTAACGCAAGGGGGTTTCAGCCTGAGAGACTGGCACAGTTTTGTTTGCAATTAAATAATAAAATAAACAAATAGGCACGAATCAGCAAGTAGCACACACGTACACAGATAGATACTAGAGACAATAAGAGGGCTGTCCTTATGATTAAGTAGATTGTCACTTGTTTTATTGATAGCTTTATATGAAGTGTATGTAATTAACCCTTTCTCGTTGGTCCTATTCTTATCGGCGAGTAAACCCTTAATGACGACTTATGTCTAAAAGTTATTCCTAAGTGATCAATTTAGAAACAACCGTGGGAGCCACACCTTGTCCCGCAGTCGGGTGCCCGCAAGCCACTAATAAACACAGAGGTGGTCAATGCACTAATAAGTAGTAACCAAAGACATCAACATATAAACTTTAATTGATGGGAAAGCAAGTATTAAAGGGAGTGCAATCTTTCCGTTGTCACATTACACAAGCCACCAATCCTGATGAATTAAAGTTTGCTAAAACAATAAAACAAAACTACTTAATGAATTAAATACATGCAGCACCTTCTTACAGCTCTTGTATCTTCGATTTGGGTGTGTCTTGTGCTGCCTTCTTGACTGAATTCATCCTTCTCTTCTGTTCGGTCTTTAGGTTTTCGAACTTCCGACTCTCCGAATCTCTGAATCTCTTTTAATGCGTCTGGTCTACGGGGTATTTATAGTTTGTGTCTGAGGGAAGATGCGGCGCATCTACTTAAGTAGATGCGGCGTATGTACTTAACTTCGCGTGGGGTCCAAGATTATAATATTCAGGAATATTCGTACACCGCCAGAAGATGCGGCGTAACTCTTTATTAGATGCGGCGCATGTCCTCTTGTATCTTGGATCGTATCTGGTGACATCTTGATAGAGATGCGGCGCATGTTGATAGTGAGATGCGGCGCATCTGGAGCAGAATTGACTTGATCTTGTCCATGTCAGTAGACTCTTCACTTTATGCACGTTTTGCTCCATTATTAGTCCAAAATCGCCAAGTTTCACCAAATGCTTGTTTTTACCTGAGAATTACAAAAGTAAACGATTAAGTATCAATCCTCATACATAATATAGTAAAACAAGTCAAATTAATAGGATAAATGATAGTAATAAAATGTACTTATTTGAGTTCATCAATGATCAACCCTTAGGGGGAGATTGTTGGGAATACGTTTTTAGTTATATCAAGTGTTGGTCATTAATTTGTAATAGGTTGCTTTATTAATTAGGCTTACATGTTTGATATGAGTTTAAGGCTTATATATGTAGTAAGTCCATGGGCCTTAGGTTATTTGTTAGAAAAGCCCTATGAGTGATGCCCTACCTAAAGGGCTATAAATACATTTTAAACCCTCCAAGGAGGGTGTTGGTTCTTGTTATTTCATATTCATCTATTTTACACAAGTTCCTTCCACTTTCTCTCTCTACTTACATTCTCTCTCTAGAATATATGTCTTGTGTGATTAATATAATGACCTAACAGAGGGTATTGTTTTGGAATAGATCAAGACGTTTGAGTCACGATTGGACTGTGTTTGGGTGATTAGATTGCGAGTTTGGTCCGTGTTTCACCTCCTCCGTATCACCACCTCGCTCCTTTTCTTCCCTTTGGTATGATTCGACACACAAATCCATTCCTTATACTTTTCCTTATTTATTTTATTTAATTCGAAAGAGAAAATTTTATTCTCAAGATTTGTGAATTAAAAACTGATTTATAATGTTTTTGTGGAAGATAATATGGATTAAAACACGTTTTGAAAAATTTTCGTGTGGTAAATTAACAAAAATCATGTGTTAAGGTTGTTTTGGTCTCGAATCGGGTCGAGTTAGACCCGGGTCGGTCACGGGTCTGAGTTTGCATTAGCGTATCTATTTGACAATGCTTATTTTGATTGTGTATTTTAATGTTCTTGGCTTTTCGAATTCGCCATGGATATTCGGTTATGTTTTGCTTGTCTCGGTTCAACAACAACCCAAGAGGGTGTGTTGGTCTTGCTAGCGTGATAGAAAGGAAACACCACATAGGTTCTCGTTTGGTTAAAGACACACCAAGGAGGTGTGTTCGTTTGTTTTGTTGTCTCGGTCGAAGAATAACACCACAAGGTGCGTTTGTTCATTTTGTTCTAGCCAAATTGGGTGTGTTTGTTTATTCATTGGTGTGACAACTGGTAAATTTCGGGAGAATTTTTAATACCGCATTACATTTAAAATGAGCATTTAATTAATTAGATTCATTTTCGGAGTGTTTTGGGAATTTATCCAGATTCTTGGTAATGTTACGTAGATTATTGTTATGTGATGAGTAGTTTCCGGTATACCTGGTTAGGCACTACGTGAGTCGGCATAATTTAACCTAATAATAATATGAGAAGCATCGAATTTTTGACGCGTTAAACAAACATGGACATGTTTATAGTCATTTTTAACGGAAAAACTATTTTAAAAACAATGGCGCATGATAACGTTAAAAATGAACATGTTTTTAGTTACATTATCATTATTTTTGTGCATCATATTTGGTTATATTTGTATGTATTTGTTGCTTTATCATGGAAAAAGTGTATGTGCAAGTAAATTTAGCCAAGTACAGGAAAAGTAAAAGAATTGAAGTAATTATGCACAAATTGGAGGATTCTCGAGATGGAAACAAGAAAGTAACCACACAAGGACTCAAGGATGTGGAAGTGTCAAGATTTCTATGTTTATATATCAAGAAAATGTCAAGAAAATATCAAGCTCTATGGAAGAAATCAACACTCAAATGAAGGATAAAGCATCTACCAAGAAAAGACAAAGAAAACTCAAGAATGTGAGTACATGCAGACTCTATCCGATCGGATGGAGCCCGCATCCGAATCAGATGGGAGAAGGTGGATTTTACCGAGAAGGCCAACCGATCGGTTGGAGCCCAAAACCGATCGGTTGGATGAAGCTGCTGCTAAAAGATTTCATTTAATGATGGATTTAAGCCCCATAATCATGGTGGCTTATCATTTCCTGCTTATTAACTATTGGAGGACGTTTTTACTTGTTGAATAAGTGTTCTTTCACTTATTTATAGGATCCTAGGCTAGATTACTAGGTGTGACAACCCAAAAAAAAACTAGTAAGAGGCTTACACCAAGTCCTTGCTATCTTATTATCATCGCCCGAAAGCTTAGAAGTGCTGTAAAAACATCCAGGAACTTTGAGTTAAAGTCTCAAAAGTGTGGTTCGAGTGTGGAGTTGTTTACCTGTCTTAATAGGCGATTAGAGTAGTGTGGTTGCTATAGTTCCACAAATCTAGTTCTTGTAATCTAAGCTAGGTATATCTTGTTTATTTACTATGAACTACCTTTACTTTACGTTTAATGAAAGTATGTTTTGTTACTTGTGTTTTATAATGATTGTTATGGAGTAATTGTTGGTATACTTGTGTGTTATGATGTAACTAATTGTTGGAGATTCTTATGTTAAAAGGTGATGCATGAAACCAATTCTTATTTTATGAGTTTGTTGAAATAACATCTAATCTTGCTTAATTAGTTGATAAAAACATTTTCAAAGGATAAAAAGGCCGAAAGGATTTTCTTTATGTTTTTATTCCAAAAGTTAGTGCACGAATTAGTATGGGATATGGTGTGTGACAAGCACCATATTTACTCATTAAAATGGATTTGAAACGATTTCATGACGAATAAAAGGGCTGAAAGGATTCGTAGGAAAAATTAAGATAAGAATTGCTTTTCAAACAACTAGTGCTTAAAAGAATTGTCGTAATAGTTAGCAACGCCGAAAGGAGTTAACTAGGAGATTGAATTCTTAGAAATGATTTTTCATGATATAAACCATTGATTGTCAATCATTCATATAAAATTGTGCATCATCACAAGTTACACCCAACTTGGTAGAATACTCTATGCAATTAGTTATAGAATTACACACAAGTATATGTTTTGTTTGATTGGATTTACTTTAAGAATTTTCACCAAATTGGCTTGACAACCTATTTGTTAAAACTTATTTTACTAAATACAAAAACCAAATCCATTGGGACGATCTCGACTTACCCACCTTTACTACCACGGATGAGTATACTTGCTCGTATGTGTTAATTAGAGAATTGGATAAATCGTGTTTATAAATTTTAAAACTTGCAACACGTTTGACACAATCAGCGTAACTTAGAAAATCCTTCGGTCACTTTTCGTAGGATAAACGAGGTCGGGAACACTTTTAGAGAAAGTTTAACTAAATTTCACTTATGGTCCTTGTGTTATAATTCGGCCGCCCTTAGCTCCGAGAAATGGCAAGAGAGCCCCCCAAAGGGATATAACCCCCACCACACCCCTCACTTCTTCATTTTCATCAAAACCGTAAAAGATAAAACCCTCCCCCTATCCTCTTAACCCTAGCAGCCGCCAGCCAAGTCACCACCACATCACCATCGCTGTATCCCACCTCACACCGCCAACACCAATCACCTCTTTCTGACTCCCTTGTCCCATCTAGCTACCGTCACTACGCGCCACCACCGCAACCCATAACCGTGCTACCTTGTAGATCGAGAGCTTTAAAGGTGAGAAACACCGTTTCACACGCGTGTGTGACTCGGTGTGGAACAACTTGTGACTCAACGAGTCATTTTACATTTATTTTGTTTGGATTCGGGTTAAAACATGAGTTAACGAATTTTTTTTATGATTTAAAACATGCAAAAACAAGGTGTTTATTTATCGTGGTTTTGTCCGTGTCGTGTTTTGGGTTGTGTCCGTGAGTCGTGTGTTGAGTACGCGCCAAGATAAGCTCGAACGAGCTTATATCGAAGCTTATGGGTTGTTGTTTATAGTTGTGGTTCGATGGCTTGTAGCTTGTGGTCATTTTTGGTTTTTGTTGATTCGTATAAGGGCTAATGAGGGCTTGGTAAACCCTCGTTGTGGTTATGGTCTTGTGGAGCTCGAGAAAATGGTAAGTCGCGACCCTTGTGGTCTCGGCAAATTGTTTGAAGTTGTTTGATGGTTGCCGTGACATAGCAACTCGAGCCGTGAACCTTGTGGTCTCGGCCAAGCACTTGTGATTATGGATTGTTTATTTATTTTGTGGCCAATGTGATGTTGAAAGTGATTAAAGGGACTCGAGCCATAGGATTAGATTTCGGCTAGATTATTGTTGATATTGTGGACTTGGAATATTATACTTGTGACGATTATGATCCAAGTCGAGTGTCACCGAGACTTTCTAGTCTCGACGTGGCCTCGACAAGCCAAAACAATGATGATTAGACTTGGTTTGGACTTTGGATATTGCGGTTGACTATTTGACCCGAGAGTTAATAAAACTCGGACTCGTTACTCGAAACGGATAATAACTCGATAAATATTCTTTATAACTAGTAAATGGAATATTTATAATAAAGACTAGATACGGAGTATATTAATTAACGAAACTTGTTTTGTTCTTTAATATTTAACGGGAACGTTATATTTGAAACAAGACGTTATAAAGGGAGAGTTCTAAATAAATAAGAGTTATTAAATGTTTCGAGGGCACGTTTATTGAGACACATTACCTTATTTATGTGATTTTGGGATTATGTATATTGTTTGGATTATATTAGAAGTTACGGATCAGATTAACATTAATATAGCCGACCGATACGGTTATCGGACTTATTGGACTGACGAGCCCAATAAGAGCCTGACAAGTGTATCGAAGGACTTTATTAGTGAGAAACGTATCCTTATGACTTACCCTTTTATTCCTGATACTTCTTTAAGTTAATAAGTAAGGAGAAGGAATTAAAGGCTTATCGAGTTGACAAATTCGATAAGTACCCGAAAATTCGTTTGAATTCCTTATTAAGTCTTAAAGTTTTACCACTTGGTTTTGCTTTGTTGGCATGATTTTAGTAGTAGAGTTTTTCTGAGATATTGCAAAAACTTGACATTTTGTTATTGGAGAATGGTAGTGAGAGTCATTTTTGTTTTGGTCAACTGTTTTGGCGTGTGTACACTTTACTCGATGTCATGTCACCACTTCACCCACGACGACACCAAACACTAGTAGAATGGATTTAACGATGAAATTTTGGAAACGAAAGGGGAATATACTTGGGGATAGTTTGGGAATTGTTACGCTTTTAGACATACGTTAAGATAAGTTTTATATTACTAGGTTGTGCCGAGTTCGTAGTTGTCGTGACGTGTTAGCTGCTGTTGTGTTTTACCACTGTTGACTTGTGTGTTGTGCTTTGCTTGATCGAGGTGAGTTTCATAGCCCCACTTTTACTCTTACTAATGTTTATTTAAACCTAGGGGAGAAAACATGCAAAACCGTTTTAACGGACCTACTGCTACCTTTTTGATTTGCTATAACTTGTTGACTGGCTACGGTTAGATATGCGGCAGATGTTTGTCTTAGACCAGGGTAGCAAATAATCCAGTTTCAATTTGCTATAACATGGTACCTGGCTAAGGTCAGATATACCTAGGGCCCTACTGTGATTGTCAATATGAAAGAGGGTTATTGTGACCTATCATATTGTTACTTGTTGATTTGTGATTGTGATATATATGGAAATTGTGATTTATATCTACCTTAGTCCAGTGTAGCAAATTTCTTATCTTGGTCCGCCGTTACTTTTTGCTTTAACCAATGAACTCACTAGCATTAGCTGACCCTTTTAGCATGTTTTCTCAGGTAATTAATGATGTTCATTTGTGATGATCGCTGTCTAGAGGCATGGCTAAGGATCAATTCAAACTTTGATGACACTTTTGGGGACCTATCTTATGTTTCTTTTAGGCCTTATTTTCGGTACTTTTGAATAAATGTAAACTTGAAGTTTGTATTTTGAAACGTTTTTATGTAAACGGATAATGTTATCCCGTTTTCCTACACTCGTGTTGGGTACTAATC
Source organism: Artemisia tridentata subsp. tridentata (assembly GCA_021014915.2). Taxonomy (NCBI): domain Eukaryota; kingdom Viridiplantae; phylum Streptophyta; class Magnoliopsida; order Asterales; family Asteraceae; genus Artemisia; species Artemisia tridentata. The sequence goes on from CP139502.1 coordinate 278,917,714, forward strand.
CCGTAGCACCCCAATGCTTGTTTTTGTCTTCCGCTAAACCCAATTTTGGGGGGGTTACAGATTGGTATCAGAGCTAAGTTATAGAGAACTGGGTACTTATCAAGAACCTAGACTATAACCATTTTTCAAAAAGAAAAAAAAATTGATCCTTGACCAATACATGCCAGCCTGCCAAACCAAAGCCTCGTGAGTTGAGAATTGGAATATTATGAGAATGCGTTATGATTGATATATATTGGAATTTATGTGAAAGATTTTGGCTATATTCTAGAATGATACATCATGACTTATGCGGTATTTGTCTTGAACATGTTTTGAGTAATGCGGTATTCATTGGTTAATTGGTTTGGATGTAGTTGATGATATTTGGATGTTGGGGAAGTCTTGATATAATTTTGGTTTATGAGATTAGTTATTTTTGTACACTTATACCTACCCTATACCATTGTCACAGACTATGCCTTCTTTAGCACTTGATGTCTATGAGGAGATCCTTACTACTGCACTTTACTCAGCACGGTCTCTAACGACTCCAGCTCAGGACGATCCTTATGCGATTGTTCGACACTCAGCTCTTGCTTCACCATCACCAGTCACCCCTGTGTCACAGACTTCACTCACTTCTCAACCATCACCTTCATCAGCTGGCCACCCTAGTCCTTTACGATAGATTACCTTGCACTAGACACTAGCCCAAGCTCAGACTCCTCGGCTTACCTACTGCACTACTACTCACATGTCGATGCAACCACCATCACCACCCATGCATTTCTAAGCACACTCTATTCTGTCATCACCACTTTTATCATCATCCCACCGAAGACCTCGATCACCTACTCCATTATCTCATGATTCACCTGCCTTACAGAGACGTCATTTCAGAGACCCATACTCAGAGGATGAGGATGAGGATAGGGATGAGGATTTTGACCCTAAGGAGGAGGAGGTTAATCCAGATGAGGTCATCCCACCAGATTAGAGTCCTGCACCTTTAGTGCACTCACCTAGACCAGGCTCCCCTTAGCACATGCCTAAGCCTAATTCACCAGAGCAGTCGTTTGAGCTAGCCTCACCTCCTCACTCACCTGAGCCAGAGAGTCCACCAGCCATAGACACCTCATTAGAGGTTGCCTCAGAGGCACCAGCCCATGGGGAGATTGGTTAGATTTGGGATCAGATCACCACCCACCAGGAGAGGATTAGTCAGGTAATTGATCGATTAGTGGGTGTATCAGCAGTGAGATTTGGAGAGGTTGAGAGATATGTAAGGGTATTGTATGGTAGGACCACGTCATTGAGACGTAACTTGTTGGATTGGCGAGATTCGTTTAGAGATTTGCAGAGAGGTCTCATGACTTCTCGGGATACTGATAGAGCCCTTTGGCGTAGAGTCGCAGAGCAGCAGACTGAGATTGCTCAGCTTAGGAGAGACCCCGAGTCAGATCGCATTGAGATCTCATCTGTATGGAGACAGATGACAGATCTGGAGACTACCTTGAGAGAGATCCGTCGAGATCGTGGCTAGATGTACCTAGATTTATGACTATTGTACCATCCCTAAACTGAGGAGTCCTCAGTTAGAGATGTTAGTTTTATCAGCTATCTTTGTTATCCTTGTTTATCGGTATCGTCTATGACGATCAGTTATCATTTCATTATGTTGTACTTGGGGAACCATGTATCGATATTGATGTTGTCATGGATGTGAACTTTTGGAATTCTGGTTTTGAGCATCAATTGTTTGTGGTGTGAATGGAATAGTATTCATGTTATTGTGATTGGTATTTGCGTTGGTATTCAACCTTGTAACGATCACTTTCTTGCGTGATATACTATGTTGTTTGGAATCTTATGACTCTCTTATGTTGTGATTCAGATCAATGGCTCCGAGAAGAAACCCAGCTAGGACCACCCAAACAAGGCCTGCTGTTGTCAACACCGGTCGTCATGGCCGGCGTCCAGTTCGAAACGTTAACAACCAAAATACCAGCAATCAAACTAATGAAGATCAGAATGTCAATGATCAGGGTGTTGATGGTCACAATCCACCTAAGACCCCTCCTGTGAACCAAGCCCTAATTGATCAACTTGTGGCTCAGCGCGTTGCTGAAATCCTAGCTAAGTCGAATCATTCAAATACCTCTGCTGGAACTCCACCACCTATCAGAAACCATGGTTGTACGTACAAGGACTTTTGGAGATGTGGACCAACTGAGTTTGACAGAACCAAAGGCTTTGTGGTGTTAATGTGGTGGATGGAGAAAACAAAGTTTGCATTTACTGTTAGTAACTGTGAGGAAGATGCCAAGGTGAAGTATGCCACTTTCACTTTGAAGGATGAAGCGTTGACCTGGTGGAACAACTACCTTATATCTGTTGGAAGTAATGTGGCTTATGCTATGACTTGGGAATAGTTCAAGGCCTTTGATTAAGACCTCCTGTCCACGAAATGAAGTTAAGAAACTGGGTATTGAGTTTTGGAACCATAAAGTGAAAGGTACCGACAAGACAACTTACAATCGTCGTTTTCAAGAGTTATCGTTACTATGCCCAGAGATGGTTCGTACTGAGGCGCTCAAGATTGAGTGATACACTGATGGGTTACCACTGGCTACTAGGAATGACGTGATTGCTGCAAACCCGACTAATCTCCATGAGGCCATCACGATAGCTCAACGCCTAATGGATTCACTTGTAAAACCCTAAATTTCCATTCATGTGAAATTCCCATTTTGCCCCTCTAAAATTTTGAACTTATAAGAGCATACAAATAATAAAACGAGAACATTATACATTTTAACCTAAGTATAAAATTTAAACATATGTCATTACCCTATAATTAAATTACACATTTTAATTTAAGCCCTAAAACTATATGTTAATAACCTAAGGCTTACACAATATTAATACTTGTCACAACTTACAAATCCTTCCTAACCCTTTAAAAAAATTACACGCCCCATAAAGCCCTAGTATCACAATTTGGGCAAGTTAATGGAGATAAAAATTCGGCCAATGATATCCACAAAACAAAGCAGACATTATCAATCAAATTTATTTGCAATTAATTCTTTCTAAACTAAGTATACGCTCCTTTTTTTTCCTATCCCTAAAATCCGGTACTATCTCCCCCACCCCCTTTTCATTCATTCGACCAAAAAAAAAGACACAAAGGTTCCTGGTATTATTTTTTCCCTCAAAAGCAAAAGTGGTTCGATGGTCTTGCTGCTAAAAATCGTGAGTTAGATCATTGGAATTCTAGGGTCCTTGTTTCCTTTCTTTTGTCTCGTTAAACACAAGGTATCATCAAATCTTTCTCTTGTTTTCTTTTGTTTCCAAGTCGACACAAGATAATACACATGAATCTGAATATAACCGACATGAAAACCTAATTAGTAACATGTTTTAATTGCTACTCGTTAACCACAAAATCGCCACATAAAATCATAGATGTTAACGTGCTAAAACTTGTAATGTAAGAATTAGGGCTTTTGTGATTTTTGGTGTTGTTATTTTATGTGTTTCGGTGTAGGATATTGTTATTGATCTTGAATGATTTATATGAAATGTTTATATGTATGTTTGTGATGAGAAATTTCTGGAAATAAAAGTTATATTGATCACGTGGTTGTTTGGGTTAAAAAGGGATATATGAAATAGTTCATGAATATTTAGATTACATGAACTGGAATTGGTGTTTGATTCCTTGGATTTGATTGCATAATTATGTTAATATGATTCCTAAATAAGTTGTGGGTGAGTGGTGTAAGCTTATATGCAAATTTGATAATTAAAATGGTGCTAAATATGGCTTAAAATGGATTTGTGTGATTGACTGTTTTAAATGTCGATTTTGTGTGCTTGATAACGTGATCTTCTTAAGTTTCTAATACTGAATTTTAGCATGTAAACCTATTTTAGAGTCTTGGTAAAGTGTTCCAATTGGTTTGAACGAATTTGAGTTTGATTTGTTTGTTTTTCTGAATTTAATGTGATGATATGTCAAACTGTGCTAGCTGAATTTTATTTCAGTCGGGTTCTCTGATTTTTCATTTCTAAACCATAGCAAATTAGAGGACAAAAATTTACAGGAATCATATTTCATATGTGGATTACCTCCTTCAATTTTTGTAGAATTTTCTGAAGTAATATGTTTAGGTTTTTAAGTGCATACTTTCGAAGTGTATCTGCAGATCTGAATCTGAACATGTTAGAATAAACGATTTTAAAAGGGAGTGTAAACTTGATAATAAAATATGTAAAAATTCCAGTAGACTCCTAAGACATATGGACTTCTGTGAGAATTTTATTCATTTTTATTTTGGGATTCTGATACGTTTTAATAATTCATTTATTGGGCTTAATTTTGTGAAAAAATCAGTTAATGTGTATATATATATTGCCTAAGTGTTAAAGGTGTTCTTTTGATGTTTGGTGCCCAAATACTTGTTTCTATTTTGGGTGTGACTTGTTAATGTCGTGTTGACTTGTGCGTGAGTATGTTAAACCTAATTGATAATCCCGAACCCAAAAGCCGAATTTAACTAAATTGGGAAGTCGTGTTCAAAGTTACTAATTGTAGAAAGTTACTAAATATTGAAACTTGCTAAATATGGAAACTTACTAAATATAGAAAGTTACTAAATATAGTAACTTGCTAAATATGGAAATTTACTAAATATGGAAAGTTACTAAAAATGTAAAGTTACTAATTATGGAAAGTTACTTAATCTGGAAGGTTGCTAAAAATAGAAAGTGTCTAAAAATAGAAAGAAACCTAAATGATGAAATCAGATTAAAACGAACTTATAAGTGATGAAACACTATGACATTTTGTTTGACCCTTCAGTTTGATACCTGAGCTATCACTAGTCATGGGGGTTCCATGACCATGTCATTGATGCACAAATGGCATGACTCTAGGGTGGTCGAGTGATGTTCCACCCCGTCCCTTTTTTTATGTAATATGTATGGCCACGATGATTATGATTTCTGTAGGGGTGTATGGATGCACAATAATAATATTTGTCACAAGTTACAAATCCTTCCTAACCGTTTAAAAAAATTACACACCCCATAAAGCCCTAGTATCACGATCTAGGCAAGTTAATGGAGATAAAAATTCGGCCCATGATCTCCAATCAAATTTATTTGCAATTAATTCTTTCTAAACTAAATATACGCTCCTTTTTTTTCCTATCCCTAAAATCCAGTTCTATCTCCCCCCTCCCCCCCCTTTTCATTCATTCGACAAAAAAAAAGATACAAAGGTTCCTGGTATTATTTTATCCCTCAAAAGCAAAAGTGGTTCGATGGTCTTGCTACTAAAAATCGCGAGTTAGATCATTGGAATTCTACGGCCCTTGTTTCCTTTCTTTTGTCTCGTTAAACACAAGGTATCATCAAATCTTTCTCTTGTTTTCTTTTGTTTCCAAGTCGACACAAGATAATACACATGAATCTGAATATAACCGACATGAAAACCTAATTAGTAACATGTTTTAATTGCTACTCGTTAACTACAAAATCTCCACATAAAATCATAGATGTTAACGTGCTAAAACTTGTAATGTAAGAATAAGGGCTTTTGTGATTTTTAGTGTTGTTATTTTATGTGTTCGTGTGTAGGATATTGTTATTGATCTTGAATGATTTATATGAAATATTTATATGTATGTTTGTGATGAGAAATTTCTGGAAATAAAAGTTATATTGATCACATGGTTGTTTGGGTTAAAAAGGGATAGACAAATTAGGGCTTATTTGTGAATTAATTAAAATAGTTCTTGAATATTTAGATTACATGAACTGGAATTGGCGTTTGATTCCTTGGATTTGATTGCATAAGTATGTTAATATGATGCCTAAATAAGTTGTGGGTGAGTGGTGTAAGCTTATATGAAAAATTGATAATTAAAATTATGCTAAATATGGCTTAAAATGGATTTGTGTGATTGACTGTTTTAAATGTCGATTTTGTGTGCTTGATAACGTGAGCTTCTTAAGTTTCTAATACTGAATTTTTGCATGTAAACCTATTTTAGAGTCTTGCTAAAGTGTTCCAATTGGTTTGAATGACTATGAGTTTGATTTGATTGTTTTTCTGAATTTAATGTGATGATATGTCAAACTGTGCTAGCTGAATTGTATTTCAGTTGGGTTCTATGATTTTTCATTCCCAAACCATAGCAAATTAGAGGCCAAAAATTTACAGGAATCAGATTTCATATGTGGACTACCTCCTTCAATTTTTGTAGAATTTTCTGAAGTAATATGGTTAGGTTTTTAAGTGCATACTTATGAAGTGTATCTACAGATCCGAATATGAGCATGTTAGCATAAACGATTTTAAAAGGGAGTGTACACTTGATAATAAAATCTGTAAAAAATCTAGTAGACTCCTAAGACATATGGACTTCTGTGAGAAGTTTCTAGATTTTTATTTTGGGTTTATGGTACGTTTTTAAAATTCGTTTATTGGGCTTAATTTTGTGATAAAATCAGTTAATGTGTATATATGTATTGCCTAAGTGTTAAAGGTGTTCTTTTGATGTTTGGTGCCCAAATACTTGTTTCTATTTTGGGTGTGACTTATTAATGTCGTGTTGACTTGTGCGTGAGTATATTAAACCTAATTGATAATCCCGAACCCAAAAGCCGAATTTAACTAAATTCGGAAGTCGTGTTAAAAGTTACTAATTGTAGAAAGTTACTAAATTTAGAAACTTGCTAAATATGGAAACTTGCTAAATATGAAAAGTTACTAAATATAGAAACTTGCTAAATATGGAAACTTACTTAATATGGAAGGTTACTAAAAATAGAAAGAAACCTAAATTATGAAATCTGATTAAAACGAACTTATAAGTAACACGTAATCATTAAATTGTATAGGTTTGCTAAAGAAGGAGTGATTTACCTATTTCGGTATCATTTCTTATTTTGGTTGCTTGCATAAGGTACAGATATTCTGACATTTTTTATAAGGTTTCTCATGATCCTTTTACATCTTCTAATTGCTTAACCTCTGATTTTGATGCCTTTGCTATGAGCCTTTCTATTATGACACTTTTGATATAATACGATGACATAAGCCTTTGATGTGAGCCTTTGCTATGCACCCTTTGATATGAACCTATGATTATGATACTTCTGATGACCTTAGATTCTGTGTCATTACTATGAGATTCTGTTTGACCCTTCAGTTTGATACCCGAGCTATCACTAGTCATGGGGGTTCCATGACCATGTCATTGATACACCAATGGCATGACTCTAAGGTGGTCGAGTGATGTTCCACCCCGTCCCTTTTGTTATATAATATGTATGGCCACGATGATTATGATTTCTGCAGGGGCATACGGATGCATCCTAGATATGATCTGTTATGTTATATGATATATTTCTGGTGACTGGTGTTGTGTGCAATACACGCCTTTCACAATTCTGGGAGCTGATCACTCCATTTTGTTACTTATGGTTACTTATGAAGATTATGATATGATATGTTTCTGGGCTCGTGGTAGATTTCTGACAACCCTTATACCTTTGATACATTTTGATATACCTTCTGTTATTTCCCAATGCACCATATTCTGTTTTCTCCATTTCAGTTGACTTATGATATTTGTTCAGATGATCTTGATCTCTCATTCTTTTGACAGATGATGTTCGTTTCAGCAGGAGCTTGTGTTTCCTTTTTCTTTACATATATATGTTGATTTATTCGTTGTTATATATATATATATATATATATATATATATATATATATATATATATATATATATATATATATATATATATATATATATATCTGTTTACTGGGCTTTTTTTGCTCAGCCGCATTTCTTTTCCTGCAGTAGGTTTTAGGTTGGAAGCTGTGTTTGAGTGAAGAGTACGTAGGAGCTCTTAGAGGACTACAATGACGATAGATACCTGTTTGCTTTTGGATTAGATTTTGATTTATCTTCAGTTAGATTTAAGCTTGGAGTTGTATTTCAGTTTTGGAAATTATTTTGTATAGAGTAGCTATCATTAGAATACCCTTGTAACTTTTATGTTTATAAGTCTTCCACTTGCGTTGTACGTTCTGATTTGTCACCATAATGTAGCATTTTAGCCCTTGTCGGGTTGGGGTGTTACATCACTGGTTCTTGAAAATGAAAAAACGGGGAGAAATGATAGGAGAAAAAAGGGATGATCAATCTAAGAGTAATGATCACCCGAACAAACGACAATAGGTCGCCAAGGTGTATGCTATCGGGGATGGGGAGAAGAAGGGTTAGAGTTTAAATAAGCCACAATGCAATCGCTGTAAGCGCCATCACCACATACAATGTAGTGTGGTGTGCCACAAATGCTCTAAGGTTGGACACATAGCTAAACACTGTAGATCCCGACCCCTGGCCATGGTGCAAACAACTCAGGGAACGGATTGGAAGGCTAGTGTCACCTGTTATGGATGTGGGAAGAAGGGACACTACAGGAATGAGTGTCGAGAGCCGTGGAACCAAGGGAACTAAGGGAATGGAGGAAATCCTGGAAATTGAGGCACGGGAAGAAATGGGCATAATCATGGTAATCGAGGAGCAGGAGGAAATAGAGGAAACCAAGGCACTGGGAATAAGCAGGGAGATGTGGGAGCAGCTCTAGCGAGAGTATATGTTATTGGGAAGGAGACCAAGGAGGACCCGAACGTTGTCACTGGTACGTTCCTTCTCAACAATCGTTATGCTTCTATATTGTTTGATACTGGTGCAGATAGGAGTTTTGTATCCACTTTTTTTATGCCGTTGCTTGAAATTCCCCTGATAGACTTAGGTATTGGTTACGATGCAGAGTTAGCTAATGGTAATAGTGAAAGGATAGACAACATCAACCGCGGCTGTACGTTAAACTTTCTAAACCATCCTTTCAATATCGACCTCTTACCCGTCACATTAGGCAGTTTTGATGTCATCATCGGTATGGACTGGTTATCCAAGTATTGTGCCAATATTATCTGCGATGAGAAAACTATTCGTGTGCCTTATGGAGAAGAAATCCTAAACATACAAGGAGATAGGAGCGATCGTGGAGGTCCTTCCAGATTGAACATTATCTCTTGTGCCAAGGCACAGAAGTACATCGAGAAAGGGTGTTGCCTCTTCTTGGCCCAAATTTCCGAGAAGAAAGGGAAGGAGAAAGGTAAAAAGCGTACAGAAGATGTACCTACCATTCGAGACTTTCCGTAGGTATTTCCAGATGACTTACCTGGAATCCCACCAATAAGACAAGTCGAATTTCAGATCGAGTTGATGCCTGGTGCTTCATCTTTATTCCAAGCACCTTATCGACTCGCCCATACTGAATTGGAAGAGCTTTCAAAACAGTTGGCAGAGTTGTCAGAAAAAGGATTTATACGACCAAGTTCCTCACCATGAGGAGCTCCAATATTGTTTGTAAAGAAGAAGGATGGATCTTTTCGCATGTGCATTGACTATCGAGAGTTGAATAAGTTGATAGTGAAGAATCGATACCCTCTACCCAGGATCGATGATCTGTTCGATCAACTTCAAGGATCGATCATTTACTCAAAAATTGACTTACGATCTGGATATCACCAGCTTAGAGTTCGGGAAGAAGATATTCCAAAGACTGCGTTCAGAACTCGTTATGGACATTACAAATTCCAAGTGATGCCATTTGGTTTAACCAGCGCACCAGCGGTATTCATGGATCTCATGAATCGAGTGTGCAAACACTATTTGGATAAGTTTGTGATAGTATTCATAGATGATATCCTGATCTACTCCAAGAGTAAAGAGGAGCATGAAGAGCATCTAAGGCTTATCTTGGAATTACTGAAGCAGGAACAACTATATGCCAAATTCTCTAAGTGTGAATTTTGGATTCCAATCGTACAATTCTTGGGTCACATGATTGATAGTTAGGGAACTCACGTGGATCCCGCGAAGATCGAGTCCATCAAGGAATGGGCCGCCCCGAAAACCCCAACTGAAGTTCGTCAATTCTTAGGCCTAGCTGGCTATTACCGAAGATTCATCGAGGGATTTTCTAAAATAGCCAAGTCCCTAACTAAACTGACTCAGAAGAATGTAAAGTACGAATGGGGAGAAGAAGAAGAAGAAGAGTTTCAACTAATGAAAGAGAAGTTGTGTAGTGCACCTATCCTAGCCCTACCCGAAGGAAGCGAAGACTTCGTCGTATACTGCGACGCTTCGCACAAAGGTCTAGGAGCTGTCTTAATGCAACAGGAGAAAGTGATAGCATATGCTTCACGACAGCTTAAGACCTATGAGAAAAACTACACTACTCATGACTTGGAATTGGTTGCCGTAGTTTTTGCACTCATGATAAAGAGGCATTATTTGTACGGCAAAAAGTGCATTGTGTATACCGACCATAAGAGTTTGCAACGTATTTTGGACCAGAAGGAGCTGAACATGAGACAGCGTCGCTGGTTAGAGCTACTCAGTGATTACGACTGCGAGATTCGTTATCATCCTGGTAAGGCAAATGTTGTTGCTGATGCTCTTAGTCGAAAGGAGAGAATACCACCGTTACGAGTCAGATCCTTGGGAATGACAATCAGTTCACCATTACCATCCCAAATTATTGAAGCTCAAGCCGAAGTGTTAAAGGAAGAAAACAGACCGACTGAAAACCTCTATGGTATGGCAGAAAACAAAAATGACTTTGTAAAGCGTTCCGATGGAACATTATGCTTTGGAGACAGAAGCTGGGTACCACTCTATGGAGGAATTCGTGAGTTGATTATGCACGAGTCGCATAAATCAAAATACTCCATTCATCCCGAATCTGATAAAATGTACCAAGACCTGAAGAAACTGTACTGGTGGCCTAACATGAAGGCTGATATAGCCCTATATGTCAGTAAGTGCTTAACATGTTCGAAGGTGAAGGCCAAACGACAGAAACCGTCAGGGTAATTGATACAACCTGAACTCTCTGTTTGGAAATGGGATCGAATCACCATGGACTTCATCACTAAATTACCAAGAACAGCTAGTGGTCGTGATACTATCTGGGTAATCGTAGATCGACTCACTAAATTTGCTCACTTCCTCGCTATCAGCGAAAACGACAGTATGGACAAACTTGCCCGACTATACGTGAAGGAAATTGTTTCCTGACATGGTGTGTCAATATCTATTATCTCTGATCAGGACAGTCGTTTCATGTCAAATTTTTGGAAGTCGCTCCAGAAGACTATGGGGACAAACCTCAATATGAGTACTGCTTATCATCCCCAAACAGACGGCCAGAGTGAGAGGACTATTCAAACATTGGAAAATATGCTTCGAGCCTGTGTCATTGATTTTGGAAAAGGCTGGGAGAGATACTTGCCTTTGGCCGAATTTTTCTACAACAATAGCTATCATGCCAGTATTAAGGCCGCACTATTTGAGGCGCTGTATGGCCAAAAATTCCGATCTCCAATTCGTTGGGCCGAAGTTGGTGACAGTTAACTCACTGGTCCTGAACTTGTTCTAGAAACGACCGAGAAGATAGTTCAGATCTGAAATCGTTTGCAGGCTGCACGTGATCGACAAAAGAGCTATGCCGACAGGAGACATAAACATCTCGAATTCCAGGTCGGAGACAGAGTCATGTTAAAAGTCTCACCATGGAAAGGGGTGATACGTTTCAGCAAGCGCGGAAAACTCAATCCTCGTTATATTGGACTATTTCAAGTTCTTGACAAAATTGGACCGGTAGCCTATCGACTTGAGCTACCACCAGAACTGAATAGTGTGCAAAACGTTTTTCATGTGTGTAACCTGAAGAAATGTCTTTCCGATGAAACCCCGATTATTCCTTTGAGAGAGATCTAGATAGAAGAAAGCTTGAATTTTATTGAGGAGCCAGTGGAGATCATGGATTGTGAAGTCAAGTGACTGAAGCACAACCGCATTCCTATCGTTAAGGTCCGATGGAACTCGCGTCATGGTCCTGAGTTTACATAGGAGCATGAGGATGAGATAAAGCGAAAATACCCTCACCTCTTTTCAACCGTATCGAGTAACTCGAATTGAAACCCGGGACGGGTTTCTCCTGAGGCTGGGAGGCTGTGACAACTGGTAAATTTTGGGAGCTTTTTTAATACCGCATTACGTTTAAAACGGGCATTTAATAAATTACTACCTTCGTCCCAAAATAAGTGTCCAGTTTGACTTTCCAGATTCAAACTAGTTCAACTTTGACCTTCTCTATTTTTGCGGGTATTATATAATACTTGATATAAAATATATGAATGGATTTAGTTTTAAGTGTATTTTTCATTGGTATAATTTTTTATCAAGTATTATATAACAGAAAAAATAATTTAAGGTCAAAGTTGAACCAATTTGACTCTGAAAAGTCAAACTGGACACTTATTTTGGGACGGGGGGAGTAGAATCATTTTCGGAGTGTTTTGGGAATTTATCCGGATTCTCGGTAACGTTATGTGGATTATCGTTATCTGACGAGTAGTTTCCTGTATACCTGGTTAGGTACTACGTGAGTCGGCGCAATTTAACCTAATAATAATACGAGAAACATCGAATTTTTTACGCGTTAAACAAACATGGACATATTTATATTCGTTTTTAACGAAAAAACTATTTTAGAAACAATGGCGCAACTTAGAAAATCCTTCGGTCACTTTTGGTATGATAAACGAGGTCGAGAACACATTTAGAGAAAGTTTAACTAAATTTCACTTATTGTTCTTGTGTTATAATTCGGCCGCCCCTAGTTTCGAAAAATGGCAAGACAGCCCCCCCAAGGGGATATATCCCCCACCACACCCCTCACTTCTTCATTTTCATCAAAACTTTAAAACATAAAACCCTCCCCTCTCCTCTTAACCCTAGCCATCGCCGGCCAAGTCACCACCACACCCCCACCGCCGTATCCCACCTCACACTACCAACACCACTCACCTCCTTGTGACTCCCTCGTCCCATCTAGCTACTACACGCGCCATCTACTCCTCACCACCGCCACTACGCACCACCACCGCTACCCATAACTGTGCTACCTTGTAGATCGAGAGCTTTGAAGGTGAGAAACATCGTTTCACATGCGCGTGTGACTCGGTGTGGAACAACTCGTGACACAATGAGTCATTTTTCATTTATTTTGTTTGGATTCGGGTTTAAACATGGGTTAATGAAATTTTTATATGATTAAAACATGTAAAACAGTGTTGTCGTTGTAGATCAGGTCTTTTGGGTGGCCTATTTGTCGATACGCAAGATTAAGCTGAACGAGTTAACAAAGCTTAATGGTATTGTTTTATAGTGTGGTTCGTGCTGTTAGCTTGTGGTCATTGGTTTTGTTGATTCGTATAAGCTAACGAGGCTTTGGTAAACCTTTGTGGTTATGGTTTGTGGAGTCGAGAATGGTAACCGCACCTTGTGGTCTCGGGTCAAATGTTTTGGTTGTTTGATGGTTCCCGTAATAGCAACTGACCGTGCTTGTGGTCTCGCCACATTGTGTTTGGATTGTTATTGGATCTTTGTGGACTCGAGAAAATGGTAAGCCGCGACCCTTGTGGTCTCGGAAAATTGTTTGAAGTTGTTTGATGGTTGCCGTGACATAGCAACTCGAGCCGTGACCCTTGTGGTCTCGGCCAAGCACTTGTGATTATGGATTGTTTATTTATTTTGTGGCCGATGTGATGTTGAAAGTGATTAAAGGGACTCGAGCCGTAGGATTAGATTTGGCCGAGATTATTGTTGATATTGTGGACTTGGAATATTATACTTGTGATGATTATGAGCCAAGTCGAGTGTCACCGAGACTTTCTAGTCTCGACGTAGCCTCGACAAGCCGAAACAATGACGATTAGACTTGGTTTGGACTTTCCATATTGCGGTTGACTATTTGACCCGAGAGTTAATAAAACTCGGACTCGTGACTCGAAACGGATAATAACTCGATAAATATTGTTTAAAACTAGTAAATGGAATATTTATAATAAAGACTTGATACGGAGTATTTTAATTAACGAAACTTGTTTTGTTATTTAATATTTAACAGGAACGTTATATTTGAAACAAGACATTATAAATAGAGAGTTCTAAATAAATAAGAGCTTAAATGTTTCGAGGGCACATTTATCGAGACACATTACCTTATTTATGTAATTTTGGGATTATGTATATTGTTTGGATTATATTAGAAGTTACAGATCAGTTTAACATTAATATAGTCGACCGATACGGTTATCGGACTTATTGGACTGACGAGCCTTATGACTTACCCTTTTATTCGTGATACTTCTTTAAGTTAATAAGTAAGGAGAAGGAATTAAAGGCTTATCGAGTTGACGAATTCGATAAGTACCCGACAATTCGTTTGAATTCCTTATTAAGTCTTAAAGTTTTACCACTTGGTTTTGCTTTGTTGGCATGAGTTTTAGTAGTAGAGTTTGTCTGAGATATTTCAAAAACTGGACATTTTGTTATTGGAGAATGGTATTGAGAGTCATTTTTGTTTTGGTCAACTGTTTTGGCGTGTGTACACTTTACTCGATGTCATGTCACCACTTCACCCACGACGACACCAAACACTAGTAGAATGGATTTAACGAAGAAATTTTGGAAACGAAAGTGGAATATACTTGGGGATAGTTTGGGAATTGTTACGCTTTTACACATACGTTAAGATAAGTTTTATATTACTAGGTTGTGCCGAGTCCGTAGTTGCCATGACGTGTTAGCTGCTGTTGTGTTTTACCACTGTTGACTTGTGTGTTGTGCTTTGCTTGATCGAGGTGAGTTTCATAGCACCACTTTTACTCTTACTAATGTTTATTTAAACCTGGGGGAGAAACCATGCAAAATCGTTTTAACGGACCTACTGCTACCTTTTTGATTTGCTATAACTTGTTGACTGGCTAAGGTTAGATACGCGACAGATGTTTGTCTTAGACTAGGGTAGCAAATAATCCAGTCTCAATTTGCTATAACGTGGTGCCTGGCTAAGGTCAGATATACCTAGGGCCCTACTGTGATTGTCAATATGAGAGAGGGCTATTTTGACCTATCATATTGTTACTTGTTGATTTGTGATTGTGATATATGTGGAAATTGTGATTTTATCTATCTTAGTCCAGTGTAGCAAATTTCTTATCTTGGTCCGTCGTTACTTTTTGCTTAAACCTATGAACTCACTAGCGTTAGCTGACCCTTTTAGCATGTTTTCTCAAGTAATTAATGATGTTCATTTGTGATGATCGCTGTCTGGAGGCTTGGAAAGTAGTCTGGAGGCATGGCTAAGGATCAATTCAAACTTTGATGACACTTTTGGGGACCTATCTTATGTTTCTTTTGGGCCTTATTTTCAGTAGTTTTGAATAAATGAAAACTTGAAGTTTGGATTTTGAAACGTTTTTATGTAAACAGATAATGTTATCTTGTTTTCCTACGCTTGTGTTGTGTACCAATCCTATAACGACCTAAAACCCGATATAGCTTTGAACATTTGATATGAATTTAACCTAAGATGTAAACTATATGTTATCGAAGAAAGGCTACAAAATACGAAAGTTTTAACCTAATTTATATGGAAGTCGACCCAACTTATGTACATGAGTACATATCACACATTACCTAGGACTATAAAGGATCCGATTTTAGTAAAAAAAACCTGTACACAATATTCCTTAAAGATTTGGCAAATATGAATTTGAAATTTTGGAAGATTTAGTCTCCCCTAATCCCTCTAAACTCGGTAAACCCTCCCCATAATATTTCCTCAATTTTTGCGTCACTTAATAACCGAATATCACAAAAACTAAACACACAAAACCCTAAAAACCTACATATATATTCGGCTCTCATTTTATTCCCCAAGAAGATCAAGAAGTACGAGGTTTGTAACAAGGTGGTGTAATCAGATTTGTGGTGTGTTCCAAGAGTGGGTGATCATGGTTTTAACATTTGTGTGATCATGGGTTTTGATTAGAATAAAGTTCAGTTCTTGTCCTTGTTTTAATATGTTCTAATCCGACGAAGAGGTATCCTAAATTGTCCTTGTGCTATACTGATCTTTGAAATACATTACATACGTATAAACTATGGATAGCCTAATCGAAAGTCTTCAGTAAATGGTGATACGAATGGTTATAGATAGGTCACATGAAATCATAACTATGAAAAAGCATATACATGTATCGTGTGGGTATTCCTTTCTGATTTATATTTGGCTCATAATGAAGGTGTAATCGTGTGTGATTTTGGTGAATCAAATCAGTCCTAACATGTGTGTTTGAATATGTATATGATCGGATTAAGGGTAAAGAGGTTAGGGCTCGTTATGCTCATTTAAAATGTTACTGAGGGTATGCGATTTTATACGAATTAGGGTTTAAATTTTGGTTAGGTTTGTGTTAGTATGTTGTTATAATGATTATGAATATGTGTTAAGGTGATGTTTAAAATAGGTCTTGTGATATATGAAGGTCTCGCGTGCGTTTGAACGGGATTTTTTTGTAATCTGAATTTGTATGCATTATAGCTTGAGTTTCATAAATGTTTAATAATGAATTTTTGCATGTAAACCTAGTTTAATGCCTTAACTAAGACCTCCAATTGGTTTGAAATGATTTGGAGTTGTTTTGGTCGTGTTTTTAAATTTTATGGGATTAAGTGTCAAATCTGAGAAATCGGAGTCTGAACATCATTCGATGTTTTTGATTTTTAGTTTTCAAACCACATGGAACTGAGAGTTATCCTTTTATAGGGGTGATATTTAACTTATGTGTGACTTCCTGGATTTTTTGTGGATATTTTTAAAGTGTGTCAATGGGTTAAATAAAGGAAAACTTTCTGTGCGTATCTGCAGTTAATTTTCTGGGTTGGTGTGGAAAGATGATTTTTGAAACAGTAATTGTACCGAGAAATAAAATCTATAAACATTTGTGAAGATGCTAAGCTAATAGGGGAATCATATATAATTATTTCATAATTTTTGGAGCTCAATTTTCAGGCAAGAAAAATCATAAGGATGTGATCCAAATTCACTAATATATCCTAATTAAGTGATATATGATTTAGAAGTACCTATAAACCCTAAGCTTGATTAATTATGAATGTAACTCTAACTTAATAATTATGGAAACTTGTTAAATATGGAAAGTTACTAAATTTGGAAAGTTTATATAAATAGCAGAAAACCCTAATATGTCAATTTCAACAACAATAAGTACTGAATCAGAAATAACTTATGAAATAGTTCTTAAATACTAAGACGATCATTAATTCGTGTAGATTCGCTGAAGAAGGAGTAACTTCTGATCCATGTGTTTTCTGATATGGTTTCATGTACTGTTTGAGGTACAAATATTCTACCCTTTCTCAGTATGGGTGTTTTCTCTCATGACTTCTCGATCCTTGACTTTGATCATTTGCTCCGTTATGATTCCGTTTGATATGATTCTATTTGATATGATTCGTTGATATAATCTATTTGATATTATCATTTGATATGATTCTGTTTGCTATCCATTCTGTTATGATGATCTGTATATTATCTCATAGATATGAGATTATGTTATGTTGATATGCTCTGATTGATTATGCTATAGTAGCTCTGTTATGATTATGGATAGCTTTGCTTTGCTTTACTTTGTTTGTTCTGTTCTGTTGCTCGAGCTTCTATATCTGTATTCCTAGCCATGGAGGTACCATGGCCATGTCATTGAGGCACCAATGGCATGACACTTTATGTGGAGGTGTGATTGATCCACGGCGTCCCCTTTTGTTCTGTTACGATATTTGTGATCACTTGGCCAATATGATATGTGTATATACTTATCACGAGCAGGTGTATATATATGATTTGTTTTGCATGGGACGTATGGATGCATCCTAGGCATTTTGTTACGTTTTGTTAGTGATTGGGTTGTGCGTGCCTTGCATCCCCTCACTTCTGGTAGCTAGCTACTCCATTTGGTACTTGAGAGGTCTCCCCTCCTTGTACAACTTATGATTTGATGGATATATGGATATTATATAATGTGATTATGTGACGAATCATGTGGCATGCTTTCTGAGCTCACGGGCATTTCTGTTTTGGTCTGTTATATGATTAGTATTCTCTATTTGGTTACTTTGACTTCATTATGATCTCTTTATGTTTCGCTATGATTTGCTTCTTATGGTATATGACATTTTGTTCAGTTGATCCTTGATCTCTTATTCATTTGGCAGATGATATTCGTTCAGCAAGAGCTTATGTTTCTTTTCCCTATACTTATATATGTTCGATTATTCATTTTGTTATACCTGTTCACTGGGCTTTTTAAGCTCAGCTGCATTTCTTTTCCTGCGACAGGTTTTAGGCTAGAAGCTGGGATTGAGTGAAGAGTGCATACGAGCTCTTAGTGGACCACCCTGATGATAGATACTCATTTACTTTTGAATTAGACATGGAATTACCTTCAGTTAGATTTGAGCTTGGATCTGTAATTCAGTTTTGGAACTCATTATGTATAGAGTTAGTATTTCGTTACTATCATTAGAACACCTTTATAAACATTATGTTTATAAGTCTTCCGCTTGCGTTTGTATGTTCTGATTGATACCATAATGTGGCATTTTGACCCTTGTTGGGTTGGGGTGTTACAATTATGGTATCAGAGCTCAGCCTCGACTTGTAGCACATAAGTTATGGCTTGTGAAGATTTGGGCCCTTAGGTGTGCACTGTAGGGGCTTATGGAACAACCCTTAAAATTTTGCCTTAGGTTTCCCCTGCAAAAACTTTAAGTATGACCGGTGAGGATTGGGTAGATTATGCAATAAGGCGTTTATTAGATATCTTTCTTTCACATCACTCTAATTTGTTCCTCTGCTTTCAGTTAAGCCTTTAGAAGATCATTAGTTTCGGAGAATTACGAAATTTATCAGGATACGCAACATAAGTTTAGAATGCTTTAAAACTTTTGTAGTAATGCCTTACAGGTTTCATTTTCTGATGTGACCGCATTCTTTCGAATTTCGATCTCTAATTTTGTTAGTCATTCATTTAGATGCCTTTTCGTCCTTTCAGAAAATTCGTATATGTACGAATCCGATGTGTTCGACACATTCTGTGGTTTCTCTTGCTATTGCTAAGCATATTAAGATCCCCTCTGCACTATTAGAATTTGCTATACCATCTCTATGAGAAATCTTGTGATTATCCGTCATGAGTATCGGAATTGTCCAGTACGTTTTGAAGATATTTGAAGATAAGTTTCGTTATGCTAATCTGTTTCCTTATGGATTTGTTGACTGAGCATCGAGATACTAACAACGGTCATATTAGATTTGATCTTTGGCTATTTGAGAAACAAAAAATTTTGTACCATCGTTCCCAGCCTGGTAAATAATTATGATCACCTTTGCTTTAAAAACTCGTACGTTAATCCCTCGCGGTTGTGAGGATACTTCGTTTGATGAAACTTGCCTCGAAAGTTATTCGGTTGTTTGAAATGTTCACGACGTATTCCTTAATGAACTAACAAGATTACCATCTTAATGTAAAGTTGTTTTGATCTGGTTATGAGAATTTGTTTAGTCACGACTCGAGATAGAATGTGATTGCAATAAAGGCATGTGTATATCATGCAAGTATTATGATGCCTGGCCAACGTGATAATAGTTACATCATATAACTTGGACTTACTGGAATCATAGGCTGTCTTGAGAAGTACCTGAGAACAGTAAGTTGGATGAGTTAGAACTCTATCCGTATAAGAGCAACGTTTTGCCTAATTCTGAAACTCTATATTGAACGACATCAGTTGAATGGAAAGAATTGAAGGACCAGCTTCTAGGAAGTGGTTTTATCTGTCCGAGAGTGTATCTGTGTCATGCTCCAGTTTATTTGTGAAGAAGAATGATGATAGTTTGTATTGATTTTCGGAAGCTGAATCGTATGACAGTTTGAACCGTCATCCCTTGCTTCGAATCAACAATTTTTCAAATCAATTTCTAGGTGTGAAGTTTGTTGGGAACTAAATGTTTTGAAGATTAGTATTGGAATCTAAATGTTCTAAAGGTTAGTACTGCTGAGAAGAATACACTAACAGTACTAATTGCTAGTGTATATTTGAAGTCTGTTCAAGTTATAACTAATAGTACTAACTGATAAGTAGGTACTGCTGGTTGAATACTGCTGTTGGAGTGACTCATACTACTGCTGAAAGGATATGTGTCGCGTATACTACTGCTGGATGGATAAGTATAAAAAGATATTTTGTGTATAAAAGTCAAGTATATACGGTAGATAATATCTTAGATAAGTGTTCAGTCAACAAGTTGTATACACAGAACAAGTTGTATCTTAAGCTACTGACACACACAAGCTAGCAAGTAGACAAATAATCAAGTGTGCATGTGCTTAGATAATATAAATAGAGAGTTAGACATTAGTTAGTAAGTGTGCTGAATATTGTGCTTGTTTATGTTCTTAAAATTAACTATCTAGTCAAACAAGAAAAGTCATAGAAACATAGAGATTCAAGGTTTTGTAACCCTAGTGATAGTGAAGATCAGTCGTATTATTCTCAATAATATTGAGTCGTTTGTTATTATACTATATATTTTCATTCTCCAATAACAAGCATCACTGTTCCATTTCTATAACCAATATCCTTCTAAGTGTGGTTAAGTAGATTCCGCATACTTAATCATATTCACTCAAAGTATCATATACACAAGTTATAAAGGATTAACATCCTACAGAGTGTATAACAAATCCTCTCAATTGGTATCAGAGCCAGGCTGATATCTTTGATTTAGAAGAAGAAGAAATGGACATGGAGTCTATTCAAACTAATGTTGCTGCAAAGTTGCTAATGCTCAAGCAGAATGAGTTTGATATGTGGAGGTTAAGGATAGAGCAGTATTTCCAAGTGCAAGACTATACACTTTGGGAAATTATTGAAGACGGAAACTCTTTCAAGCCTACAACCACTACATCAACAGTTGATGACAAGGTAGTAACAACTGTGAATACCAACCCAACAACTGGAGAAGATAGAGTAAAGAAGAAGAATGACCTCAAGGCCAGAAGTATGCAGATGATGACCATTCCAAATGATCAACTTTTAAACTTCAGCAAGTTCAAAGATGCCAAGTCATTATTTGAGGCCATTGTTGCAAGGTATGGTGGAAATGAAGCCACCAAGAAGACCCAGAAGACTTTTCTCAAGCAGAACTTTGAAAACTTCTCTTCATCAACCAATGAATCACTGGATCACATGTTTAACAGGCTTTAGAAGATTGTGAGCCAACTTGCTGTTCTTGGTGTAGAGATACCTCAAGAAGATTTAAACTCAAAATTTTTGAGAAGCTTACCTGAAGAGTGGGCTATGCATGTGGTTGTCGGGAAAAACAAGCCAGATATTGATTCAATGAGTCTAAATGACTTGTACAACAACTTCAAAATTGTTAAACAAAATGTGAAGAAAGCTGGAAGTGCTAGTTCAAGCACTGGGAACATGGCTTTTGTCTCATCTCCTAGTACCTCAAATCCAGTTGAAGATGTGAATGTTGATATGGGAGTTGGTACTACTAGTCCATCAAGCAGTACGATTGGTATTATGGATGAGAAAACATGTTGTGCTTTTATCACAAGCCAGAATGATGGGTCTATGCTTACTCATGAAGACCTCCAGGAAATCAATGACGATGATTTGGAGGAGATGGACCTAAAATGGCAAATTTCTCTTCTTAGCATGAGGGCTAAGAAATTCTATCAAAGGATAGGGAAGAGAATCACTATCAGCAGCAATGATACTGCTGGTTTTGACAAGTCAAAGATAGAATGCTACAACTACCACATGATGGGGCACTTCTCAAGGGAATGTAGAAGACCAAGGCATCAGGATGGCAAAAGCAAAGGTTTTGGAAGCAAGTCCAAAATAGGAGAGGTTACTGAGCCAAATTCAAAAGCTATGGTAGCTATTGATGGCTTAGGTTTTGATTGGAGTTTCATGGCAGATGAAGAAGAACCTTCTACTCAGATGGCACTCATGGCCTTCTCTGCTACTGAGGTACAAAATGGTAAAGTTTGTTCTAATACATGCACTGCTCTTAAAGAACTAGAAACTTTAAGAAAACATTATGATGATCAAAGGTTAGAACTAAACAAAACTCATCGAAACTTAAAAGATTATAAGGTAGGTTTAGCTATCCTAGAGAAGCAGATCATTCACTATAAAGACAATGAATTTACTTTTTCTGATGACAAAGCTCTTCTTAAATAAGACATATTTTTTAAAGATGCTGAATTTAGCTTTTTAAGAACTGAGTATGATAGGCTTAAAAAGAAGAGTGAAAACATTCAATTAAGTGTAGAGACATTAGACTATGCCTCTAAGGGGGTAAGCAAAATAATTGAATGTCAAGTGATCAACAAAGCCAAGTCTGGGTTAGGATATAAGAATGTCCCACCTCCTTACAGAGGTATTCCTGCACCCCCAGGGATAGACCTAGAGCACATAGGCTTGTCTGACCTTCAACAACCTATATTAGAATATGGTGTTCAGCCAAAAACAAATGTAGTTATTGATGAACCTATAAAAGTAAGTGAGAGTGTAAGTAACACTTCACTTCATGAGGACCAGGTGTCCTCTGGTAGGAAATCAAATGGTCCAATCATTGAGGACTGGAAATCTGATGATGATGAAGAAGAACAGGTTATGTCTAAACCTGATGTTGTTAAGAAAGCAGGAACAAGTGTTCCTAAGTTGGTAAAAAATGATACTGTTAGGCCTAAAACAAATGTTAAACATGTTAGGCAACCAGTAAGATATTGTGAGCAATATAGAACTACAAACTAGCCCTGAGGTAACCAAACGAATTGGAATGAACTCAAGTCTCACCAAATAGGTGATAACTTTGACTTCTATAACAAAGCTTGTTTCGTTTGTGGAGATTTTGACCATCTTGCAGCCTTCTACAACCAAAGGGTATCTGGGTATTCAAACCATAGGGTGAATTTCAATAGGAATACAACTAAAAGTTACTCTAATTTTACTAGAACTACACCTAGAGCAGTTTCATTAAAGTCTAGCCCAAAATAATTCATACTGCTAGACAAGCAGTTAGTACTGCTAGACCATTTAAGACTGTTTACCCAAAGCCAACAGTTCAAAATGCAAAAACAACTTACAAATATGCATCTAAAACTGCTCAAAAAGCCTTTTCAATCAAAAGCAGTGGTCCAAAAACAAAGTTGGAAACTAAAGGGTACAACTGCAAAGCCATCAGTTTCTACTGCTAGGCAAACAGTTCATACTGCTGCTAGGGAAAAGAGGGCTAATGCTGTTAAGGCCTCAGCATGTTGAATTTGGAGACCTCTTAAATCCAACGGTGCATCAACTTTTCTCAAAAGATTTAAATACATTGATGCACGTGGCAAATCCAAGTCAGTAATGGCTTGGGTTCCCCAAGGAAACTAATTTCCTTATTTATTCACAAGCAGATGATGAAGATCAAGGATATTCAGATAGTGGGTGTTCAAGGTACATGACAGGCAACATGTCTTATCTTTCAGACATTCAATCAATGGATGGAGGATATGTTACCTTTGGAAGGGGAACAGGAGGAAGAATTACTGGTAAAGGTACTCTTCAAACCGGTAAATTGGATTTTGAAGATGTGTACTATGTACAAGAGCTTAAGTATAATCTTTTTAGTGTCTCACAAATGTGTGACAAAAAGAACAAAGTTCTTTTTACTGACACTGAATGTCTTGTGCTTTCTTCTGATTTTAAGATGCCTGATGAAAGTCAAGTACTTCATAAAATTCTAAGAAAGGGCAACATGTACTGTGTTGATATGAAGAAGATTGTTCCTAAAGAGGCACTTACTTGTCTTGTTGCAAAGGCCACATTGGATGAATCTATAAAATGGAATAGGAGGCTTGGTCACATTAATTTCAAAACCATAAATAAAATTGTAAAAGATGGTTTGGTAAGAGGCTTGCCTCAGAAAAGATTTGAAAATGACCAAACATGCATTGATTGTCTCAAAGGAAAACAACATAAAGCCACTTGTAAGCCCAAGATTTTTAAAACTATTGATCAATCATTTTTTATGCTTCATATGGACTTATTTGGACCTACTTCTGTGAGTAGTATTAAGCATAAAAGATTTTGTCTAGTTGTTACTGATGACTATAGCAGATTTACATGGGTTTTCTTTTTAGGTTCTAAGGATGAGACTTCTAGCATTCTTAAAACATTCATTACAGAGATAGAAAACCTAGTAGACAAGAAAGTAAAAGTCATTAGATGTGATAATGGGACAGAGTTTAAGAATAGAGTTATGGATGATTTCTGCAAAGAAAATGGTATTAGAAGAGAATTTAGTGTTGCTAGAACTCCTCAGCAAAATGGAGTTACTGAAAGGAGAAATAGGACACTTATAGAAGCTGCTAGAACCATGTTAGCTGACTCTAAGTTTCCTATCACTTTTTGGGCTGAAGCAGTTAATACTGCTTGCTATGTCCAGAACAGGGTTTTAGTTGTTAAGTCTCATAATAAGACATCTTATGAGCTTTTTAGAGGAAGAACTCCTGCAATAGGATTTCTTAGACCTTTTGGATGTTATGTGACAATTCTGAATACCTTAGACCATCTAGGAAAATTTGATGGTAAACAAATGAAGGATACTTAGTTGGATATTCTCTTAATTGCAAAGCATTCAGAGTATACAACTCAAGAACTAGGAGAGTAGAGGAAAACCTGCATGTGGAATTTTTAGGGAACAAATCCAATATAGCAGGTGAAGGTCCCAAATGGCTATTTGATCTTAAGCATCTAACCCAATCAATGAATTATGTGTCTGTTTTTCTAGAAACTAATAATTATTCAGGTTTAGAAGCTGATGTTGCAACAAATGAGGCAAGGTTAGAAAAGGAGAAAGATAAAGATTATGTGATGATGCCAATATTGACAAATATGGATTCAACTTCAATAAATGATGGACCTTCTTCTGATAAAGCTAAAGAAGGGATTGAAGATGAAAAAAAGGAAGATGGAACTGAGGAACAAGAGAATCCAGTTAACAGTTATAATGATGATAGTACTGCTGAGGCAGAGCAAGCTACTGCTAGGCCAAATGTTTCTACTGCTGGCCCATCAGACACAAATGAAGCAGATTTCTCAGAAGATGAGGTGGATTTCAATAATCTCCCACCTGACTATCATGTTCCTTCTACATTACACACAAGGATTCACAAAGTCCACTCCCTGGATAATGTGATTAGAGATATACAATCTGGTGTGAAGACAAGGAAGCAAC
Organism: Artemisia tridentata subsp. tridentata; assembly: GCA_021014915.2. Lineage (NCBI taxonomy): Eukaryota > Viridiplantae > Streptophyta > Magnoliopsida > Asterales > Asteraceae > Artemisia > Artemisia tridentata. Next base: position 278,943,029 of record CP139502.1, read on the forward strand.
TTATGTCTTCAAACCAACAAGGGCTTCTTGATGTTCTTTATGCATCAAAGCAACATGAGTATGCAAACTCTTGCTTATTTGTATGTTTACTCTCACAAGCAGAACCCAAAAATATTCTCAAAGCCTTAGATGATTCAAGCTGGGTAGAAGCTATGCAAGAGGAGCTTCTCCAATTCAAGATTCAGAAGGTATGGGTACTAGTGGATTTACCCAAGGGTGTAAGGGTAATTGGCACTAAATGGGTTTTCAGGAACAAAAGGGATAAAAGGGGCATAGTGATAAGAAAAAAGGATAGACTTGTAGCCCAAGGGTACACACAAGAGGAAGGGATAGACTATGAAGAGGTTTTAACTCTAGTAGCAAGAATTGAAGCCATTAGATTATTTGTAGCTTATGCTTCATTTATGGGCTTCACAGTTTATCAAATGGATGTCAAGAGTGCTTTCTTATATGGTACTATTAAAGAGGAGGTGTATGTCTCACAACCTCCAGGTTTTATTGATCCAGAACATCCAGACAAGGTATACAAGGTTGTCAAGGCTCTTTATGGCCTTCATCAGGCTCCAAGGGCATGGTATGAAACACTGGCTTCCTGTTTAATTGAAAATGGATTTCAAAGAGGCAAGATTGATCAGACATTATTCATCAAGAAGCACAAGAAAGATATTTTGCTAGTTCAGGTGTATGTGGATGATATCATCTTTGGATCTACAAGGAAGGAGATGTGTTTAGAGTTTGAGAAACTTATGCATGATAAGTTTTAGATGAGTTCCAGGGGGAACTTACATTCTTTTTGGGTCTGCAAGTTAAGCAATCAAGTGAAGGCATATTTATCAGCCAAGATAAATATGTTGCAGAGATTCTAAGGAAATTTCAATTTGTTGATGCAAAGGTAGAAAGCACACCAATGGACTCTGAGAAGCCTCTTCTTAAAGATGTAGATGGAGAAAATGTGGATGTACACACATACAGATCTATGATAGGCTCCTTGATGTATCTCACATCATCAAGACCTGATATCATGTTCTCTGTTTGTGCTTGTGCAAGATTTCAAGTAACTCCTAAGGTTTCTCATTTAACAGCTGTCAAGAGGATCTTTAGATATCTCAAGGGTCAACCTAGGTTGGGTCTATGGTATTCTAGGGAATCACCTTTTGACTTGGTAGCATATTCAGACAGTGATTATGCAGGTGCAAGCTTGGATAGAAAGTCAACTATTGGAGGATGTCAATTCCTTGGATGTAGACTCATTTCATGGCAGTGTAAGAAGCAAACAATTGTGGCTACTTCAACAACTGAAGTTGAATATGTAGCTGCTACAAGTTGCTTTAGTCAAGTACTTTGGCTTCAAAATCAACTTCTTGACTATATGTACAATTTCATGAACACTGTCATATATATTGATAATAGTAGTACAATTTGCATCATTAAAAACCCAGTGCAACACTCAAAAACAAAACACATTGAAATTAGACATCATTTTATTAGAGACTGCAATGAGAAAAAGTTGATTCAAGTTATTAAAATTGATTCTGATCACAACTTTGTAGATCTTCTCACAAAAGCTTTTGATGTTGGAAGATTTCAATACTTGGTAGAAAGTATTGGGATGCTTAATCCTCAATGATTTAAAACTCTGTTTTTGTACATAAAATTAAGTTTGTACTGCTAGCATTGTAAATTGGTACTGTTATTGAAAAGTTTGTACTGCTAGTAAAAATTTGGATTGTCTTGTTCATACTGTTAGTCATATAATTCTACTGCTATAAGACAAATGCTCTGCATTTTGTTTTCTTGGTTTTGGACTAACAATTACAAGTATGAACATTTGAGCACAAAGGAAGTTTCAAGTGAAATGTATGAGCAGCAGAATGATGATATAAGTTGCTGACATAATAGGTTCATGATGGACAGAGTTTTGGAATCCATTAACAAAGGTTTACACCTAAGTTAAATTGATTCTTTAAAACTTATTTCTTGAAACCTAATTATGATGTTTCACATTGACTTAACGGCTTAGTTGATCAGATAGTAACTGACTCAACTCACTTTCTATCATTTTATACTTTAATTAGTATAATGAGCAAGTCTAAGGACATCTGATAGAAAGAACAGCGAGCAAAAGTGAATCTAACACTTGTGTTAGAGGCAACAATTGCCACGAGCTGGAAACCCTGTCATGAAAGCCCTTTGAATGGGTTTTTCTGTACACAGGCAGTTATTTATAACTAAAAACATTGGTTCTCACACAACCAGAGGTTAATTTAAACCAAAATCATGATTAAGTGTCTGTTATCACACTTAATCCCTTCAAAATGGTTGTTAGCAGTATGATTTTTCAAATTAAAATCAAGTTCATACTGCTAAGTCAAAAGTTTCTTAAAATCCTTTGGATTCATAATGGCTCAGAAACCCATCTAATGATGGATTATGAGTTATTGCCCCATGATTCACCTCTCACAGGAGTTAACACACCTGGAAGTGATGAGGGCAGCAGATTGAAATTTAAGGAATTAATGGCTACATGTACAATATGTCTGATAAGGTATCTAAATTGGAAGATGAACTTCTTCTAGTTCATCAAAGGAGTCAAGTTCAGATGATGGTGAGAGATCTTCCAAACAGGGGAGGAAGATTAACCAAATGTATGGGAAGAAAATTGCCCAAATTAATGAAAATATTGGGGAGGAAGATATTCAGAAGGGATGAAGCAATTCATCCAAATGGAGAAAGTTCTATCTAAGTTCTTTTTGTTTCAATTTCAGTTGACTATGTTTGTTCATCACTTGCATGGCCTGCTGAGAGATGACTTGACTTCTTGGAGCGCATCTAAGATACACAGCACCATTGCCTTTTATAATTCCTCCATCCAAGGAAATTGCATCATCTTTTAGGCAATGCTTAGAGCATGAGCAAGGTTCTGTTAATGTTCAAGACAAAGAAGATGATGTTATTGCTGAATGAAATACACAAATGACAGATGCGTTAGTCAGAAAGATACTTAATCTTACAGAACAAAGGAAAGCACAGATCAAGAGTCCGACTATGTAGTGTTTGGAAGATCTTCACAATCCTTATTTAATTCGGAAAAAACTTGATGATTTGGGATAAATCACAAGTTTAGGGGAGGATTGTTGGGAATTAAATATTCTGAAGGTTAGTATTGGAATCTAAATTTTCTAAAGGTTAGTACTGCTGAGAAGAATACACTAACAGTACTAACTACTAGTATATATTTGAAGTTTGTTCAAGTTATAATTAACAGTACTAACTGATAAGTTAGCACTGCTAGTACAAGCAAAGGTACTGCTGGTTGAATATTGCTGCTGGAGTGACTCATACTACTGCTGAAAAGATAAATGTCTCGTATACTACTGTTGGATGGATAAGTATAAAAAGATATTTTGTGTATAAAAGTCAAGTATATACGGTAGATAATATCTTAGATAATTGTTCAGTCAACAAGTTGTAATACACAGAACATGTTGTATCTTAGTTACTAACACACTCAACAAGCAACTAGTAGACAAGACTTGACAATATTGTAAAGATCTCCTTTGGACTATAAAAGGGAGATCTTAGGTTAGAGATAAGTGTGCTAAATATTGTGCTTGTTTATGTGCTTAAAATTAGCAATCTAGTCAAACAAGAAAAGTCATAAAAACATAGAGATTCAAGGTTTTGTAACCCTAGTGATAGTGAAGATCACTCGTATTATTCTCAATAATATTGAATCGTTTGGTATTATACTATCTGTGTTCATTCTCCAATAACAAGCATCACTATTCCATTTCCATAACCAATATCCTTCTAAGTATGGTTAAGTAGATTCCGCATACTTAATCATATTTACTCAAAGTATCATATACACAAGTTATAAAGGATTAACATCCTACAGAGTGTATAACAAATCCTCTCAAAGTTTCTCTATGATTGATTTAAGATCTGATTATTTTCAGTTACGTATAAAGGATAAAGATGTTCCTAGAATTACCTTTTGTATTCATTATGGTCTTCATGAGTATTAGTGATGCCAATTGTATTGGCTACTGCTCCGACTGTTCCTATGGACTTGATTAAATCGTGTATTTCATGAATACTTGGAAATTTATCATAGTATGACATATTGGTATATTCAGAGACAAAAGAGAAACACGGAAATCATCTTCGTATTTTGTGTTGGAATTTCTATGTCAGAAGAAGCTCTATGTAACATTCTCGAAGAGAAAATTTTGGTTGAAATGAAGAATGAGAGGAGAAATTTGAAAAGCTAGAAGAGATTTGTTTCTACTCAGGAAGGAAGCTAGTTGTGTCCTTATGCAATACGGGAAGATTATTGGTTATGCATCAATACAGCTAGAACCGTATGAAGTGAATTATCCGACGCATGACTTGGGAGTGATTTGTGACAGACACGAAGAAGCCCAAGAGCAAGATGGTGGAATATGATCTATGTTAAAAGAATTGAAGGAAGTGGTTTTGATTGAAGTACACAGTTCTACTTTCTTTATTCAATTTAGTTGTACTATTATGCATAGAGATTTGAAGCAAAATTTTGACAGAATGGTATGAAGACTATTGTAACTACCTTGGTGGCGAAGTGTTTAGCGTGTCAACAAGTTAAGATTCAACATCAGCGTACAAGTGGTTTTCCTTAGTTTTGGATGTTCGTATGTGGAAGTGGGATTAAACTTTTAGGAACTTTGTAATGGGATTTCCGCGCACATTTAGGAAGGACAACACGAATTGAGTTGTAGTGGATCGTTTGACTAGGACAGCTTACTTGGAAGTTTGGCAGAGATTTATTTCAGCAGAAGATTATTTAAGCTACATGGCGCACCTGCAGTGATCGTGTCAGAGAATTGCGTTTTGCTTCACCTTTCCAGAAAGCGTTATAGAAGACTTTGGGAATTTGACTTGGGTTTAGTACTGCTTCTCACCTTCAGACAAATGGAAAAATAGAACAAGCTATTCAAACTTTGGAGGATGTGTTGAGGTCAGTGTACTTTGGAAGGAACAGAAATTTTGTTAAGTGTTAGGTCTGGTTGTTTTGGCTCACTAAAACAGATGGCATGCAAGTGACAAGGGATTCTTTCAAATCTTTGTATGAACGGGAGAGTAGAGAACCTTTTGGTTGAATTAAGTCGGAGAGTTACTTATTGAAGGTCCGGAGTTAATTACAGTGACTAATGGATTAGTTATCATTGTAGAAGATAAACTTTGAAATTTTAGATTAGGAATTTGTATGTTCCGTATGGTGTTTCCGTACAGAAGAGTTAGACATTTTGGTATATAATGACGATTTAGTTCGCGATACATTAGCCCTTAGATTTATTCTTATCCGTACGATTATTCTACTTATTCCATTATTCCTTCTGATACGTTTTGATATTCTGATATGTGCTTAGTTGATAGTCAATACGAATATGTTACCCACCTCCTTATGAAACTTTTGACACGTTTGGTAAATTCAGTATGTGCTTCTCTGATTATTAGCAAGGGACTTAGTTCATTCAGAATCTGGATAGAGTTGATGAAGTTTTATCGTTTAGCACTACCACCGTATTTGTCTCATGTGTATATGTGTTTCATGTATCTCTTAGTGAGATTACAACTATCATCTGTTACGTATATGTTCCGTATTCGTTGGATCGAGATTTCTTATGATTTGTCTTTTGTTGAAGAGCCTGAGGCAATTTTGGAGCGTCAGGATCGGGTCATGAGAAGTAAAACTATTCCGTTTGTAAATATTCTTTTGGAAGAACCTCTCCGAGCGTGAGGCTAAAGATTGTCATTTCCTTCATGATTTAGTACGGCTCCGTCTAACTTTTGTGACTTCAAATTTCGATGACGAAATTTTTCTTTTTAGAGGGGAAGAATTAGCACGACTGAAAATCTGATATAGCTTTGAACATTTGATACGAATTTAACCTAAGATGTAAACTATACGTTATGGATGAAAACCTACAAAATACGAAAGTTTTAATATAAGTTATATGGAAGTCAACCCAACTTATGTACATAAGTACATATCACACGTTACCTAGGACTATAAGGGGTCCGATTTTATTAAAAAACCTTGTACACAATATTCCTTAAAGATTTGGCAAATATGAATTTGAAATTTTGGAAGATTTAGTCTCCCCTAATCCCTCTAAACTAGGAAAACCCTCCCCATAATATTTCCTCACTTGTTGCCTCACTTAATAACCAGATATCACAAAAACTAAACACACATGTAGGATCGTGCACCTTGATAGATCTTATGAACTTGGTGGAACTCGTAGAAAACTTACGTAAACACAAGCAAACTACTTTGAGAATCTCTAAACAATAAAATTGTGCTTATGCGGAAACTAAACACAAGAGTTAAAGAAGAACGAATAACTAATAAACGATTGATCCTCTATGGATCTTTTTTTTTCTAATGAATAATGTTTTTCAATGTCATACATAAACCCTAGCTGCAGGTTTCTTTTATAGACTAAGAAACCCCTAATACAGCTCATAACAAACAGAATAAAGAGATATACACAAATCTCTTCCTAGAATAAATCTAACAAACATACTAAAAATTCGCTATGACCAGCAGCAATGAACACTGCCAGCAGAAACGAATCAAAGCTACCAGCAGAAACCATGACCAGTAGTAACTAATACTACCAGCAGGAACCGCTTTATACTAACAGCAGCAATGAACTATTACATAAATTATAAAATTCCTAACAATCCTCCCCTAAACTGGAATTTGACTAGGTTAATTTCCAGTTTCTTGATAGATCTTTGAAGTCCAGAGGTAGAGAATTGAACTTGATCTGCAGCAGCAACAATAAAGTAACCCGCAGCAACCAGACTATAACTAGCAGCAACAAGTAACCTTTATCATTAAGTCCAAGTATCCAGCAACAACAGAAGGAAAACCAGCAGCAGCAACCATGACTATTTGTACATCAAAACTTTTAAGTTTCATACTATTCTCATCACATCCATGTGTGTTAACTCCTGTGAGAGGTGAATCATTGAAAATTAATGGATTTGATGTCTCTTTACCAATAGCCATCACTACTGGAGTAGCCAATGTTTTGGTGTGTAAGACCATGGTACATGGATAACCATATGATTTTTAGTAAATCATCAACTATAAACGGATTTGATTTGTCTTTACCTGTAGCCATTTGCTCAGGACTAGCCAATTCTTAGGTTTTAGATAACCTTTGGTGAATTGATTACCAAATATGGTTTTCCAACTGCCTTTACCACAAGCCATATACATGTGGGCTAGCCAATTCTTTGGAAACCCCAAAAGGAGTAAAATCCATGGTGAATTGAAAACAATTCAACTCTCAGTAATGAAACATGGGTGAGTTGAGAACCCTATAGTTTTGAGCAAACTATTACAGCTATCAACGGATTTGATAATCACACCAGAGCCGTACCCTCATGGTGAGTCAACTCTTTCTTTTCTGTTAGACATGGTGAGTTGATTACCATTTATTGTGTGGTTAAAAACCAACACTGTACCTGCAAATGGTTAGTATAGAAGCTAGTTTTTTTTTTTTTTTTTTTTTTTTTTTTTAACTAATAAAGAAACAAAATCAACAGAAAAGAAAATAAAGCAGAAAACAAAGAAAATGAAAAATATACAACAATAAGCCCAAAAGATACCATGATCAAGCAGATGAGGCAATAGCAGCAGCAAGTTGATTTCTTATGAATCTGACCAATTGTTCAGCTGTGGTCAAGTCATTTCCCACTACATATTTGCCAATTTGCAGCTTATGCTTAAGCATCCTCTCCATAAGTTCCACAGATAAAGGATAAGGAACATCCACAAACATACAAAGCACCTTCCCAGTAACAGTCTCCAAAACATGAACATGGGAAGTAGAATACAACCGCCAACTGTGTACTCTCCAAGATTGTTGATCAGCCCACACAGAATGAGCATTCCCCCCCTCCAGAGAATCCATTAACACTTTTAAATCCCCCCAAAGAATAAGACCAATCCCAGTAGCCTGATGAGTTTCATAGTGCTTAGTCACCATACCATAGAGATGTATCAAATCTTGTTTGTCCACCTTATTCAAAATCTCCCTAAGGAATGTAAAATGTTTAGGTTTCCCATCAAGTGTGTACAAGGCATGGATTTCTCCTTGAGGTATAGGAAGAACCTCCCAAGCAGCAATATGTGACCAAGGGTGAGGAGAATCATCTTCAGAATCACTTTCAGAATCAAACTGAAGCAATTCCTGATCATCCATGTCTGCAAGAGGCTTGGATGAAGACTTCATAGCAAGACTCTTCTTCCTGGTTCTTGGAGTTGAAGAAGATAAGTGAACTGTTGAAGATGTCATAGCAGGAATATGAACGTCTTGTGGTGCACCAGATGCACCAACAGAGGGAGTTGGAGAAATAGATGTGGTACCCTGAGAACCCTCAGTAGGAATAGAGGGAGGTGCATCAGTCAATTTCTCTCCAGGCTTCAATTTCTTTGTAACATCAGACTCTAAAGCTGCAGATTCTCTTTTCTTTCTCTGTTGAATGTCTGTTCTGACTGGAGTATTCATCCTTGCATAAGAGTCAAAGAACTGCTTTTGAATTGCAGCATTAGTCCAACCTTTGAAGTCACTTAGCTTGTAATTTGCTTGATTCTTCAAATAGTGCTTCATGAAATTGACATTATCTTTGTTTGTAGGCATCTTTGTCTTGTAACCTGACTTTTGCCTTTCTCTGATTCTATGCATCAAGTCATTCCAAGTAGGTGCTCTATGTGTCTTCAAGATAAATGCCTTGAGCTTATCTGACTTTTCTTCCACATCTAACTCTGAATCTTGAAGAATCATCACCCCATGTGCTCTTATAATCATGTCAGAAGCCAATAAGTATTGGAGTTGCTCATTGAACTCGTCTGGATTAAGATCTTCTGATCTTGTGCTATTCATAAAGCCAGCTATGTTGCTTTCATCAGCAGACATTTGCCTTGCAAACTCCTTATCTTGAGTTATCTGAGCTTGTCTAGCTTGTTCAGTAGCTAGTTCCTGTTCTTGCATCTGTCTGGCTCTCTCAGCATCATGTTGTGTTGCAGCAGGAGGAATGGTGTCACTACCAGCAGCAATGGATGAGCTACTAGCAGAATTACCAGGAATCTTAGGATCAGTGGAAACACTACCAACCCCAGCAGGGACATCAGAGGCAACACCAGAAACACCAGCAGCAATGGTTGATTGAAACTTCTCAAATGCTGACACTCCTGAAGGCTGCTTGGTCCTTTTTCTTGTGAAAGCCTAAGGCTTAGTAGTTGTAGAGGGCTCAGAAAAGGTAGCTACTTCAGTGATTGCACTATTGATAGAAACAGAAGCCAACACATTGAGCCCATCAAATGCCATATCAGCCTGATCATCCTCAGACTCAGAGAGCACAACCCTTCTTTTCTTTTGTGGATGTTGAGCTTCTAAAGAGCTAATTCTTTCATTGAGCTGTTGGATAGTTCCACTGAAAGTTTCTTTTGTATCCTTGAGCTCCTTTTCCAAAGACTCCACCTTCTCACTAAGATTCTTTTTGGTCTCCTTAAGCTCAGACTCCAATGCTTCAATTTTCTGCATATACCTGTCAAGTAACTTGGACATAGAAGTGAGATCAGCAGCATCCTCAGCTCCACCAGCAGGAATGCCTGAGGTGTTAGGAGCTTCATTGGATCTAGGTGGAGATTCATGAAACTCTCCACCAATATGGGTGTCATCACCAAAAGGCTGCCTAGTAGGACTAGGAGTTGAAAGCCTTGAAAAAGAGGATGTGTCAAAGGTAGGCTCAACAGTGGTGGTTGCAGGCTCAACACTAGGTGCAACAGCAGAACTAGAAGGGACCTCAGATGGATTTGGCATTGGGGACGATGGTGAGGTAAGTCTAGAAGATGATGGTGGTGCTTGTTCAGCTGCAGCTGATGCACTTGCACCAGCAGCATCAGATGCCTCAACACCAGCTGCAACTGATGCATCTGCACCAGCAGCATCAGGTATTGGTGGAATATTATCACCACCAGCAGCATATGCACTAGCAGCAGCAGTCACATTGGGCAACATATCAGGTAACAAAGGCAAGTGATCTCCTACAAAATTCATTCTCATAGTGGCAAAAAGTTTTCCAGTCAATCTACCCATAATCCTAGGTGTGGAGTTTATGGTCTGAACACCTAAGACAATTTGCAAAAACCTAGGGTACATCAGGAATTTGTTTTTAGCATGCATTATGTTCCCAATCAACCCATCAAATATGTACTTAGACCAATTATAGACCCTTCCATTAGACAAACAGATAAGACCAGAGGCAATAGGACTAGAAAATTGATCCCACCCACCTGTCTTAATACTAATGCATTGAAGAAGAGTATGGATAAGAAACCTCCATTGAGGAGAAAACTTATTTTTATCAAAGGTAAAAGTACCCGTTAATGGATATCCAATTGCTGCCATTCCATCCAGGATTTCCTGCTCATTAAGGTTATACAACCCCTCCTCATCATTTAGCTGAAGATGAGTTCGAATGGACCCCTCAGTTATGATGACTTCATTCCCGTCAACTGTAGCAACTATCTCCTGTGTCCGACCCACAACGGTGCGTACTTCAACAGTGGCCCAAAATTGCCTGACCAAAGAATCATACACGACTACTGGACAATGGATCAAAGCATATTGTATGGAGGACCCACGTAAGAAGGTGAGTATCTGATCATACCCTTCACTTCGGTCAGAGGTTTCAAGATACCCCACTTTGTTATGATCAGCTTTGTACTGTAGCGCCGCCATTGTGATGAAGCAGTGACTTAGATGAGAAATGAGGAAATGGGTGTAAAAGAGAAATGATGCTTCTGAGCGAGGGATGGAGTATTTAGGTCAGTAATATGGTTTCCCAATTTTGCAAATTAAATTGCAGGTATCGCGCTCTATCCCAAAATAAAACCCCAATTTTATCAATACCAGCAGCAACCACGAATCAGGGGAAACCAAGTGGTCAACCAGCTGGAACATATGGTCAACCAGCAGCAATGAAGTGGTTTGACTAAAGTCAAATCCCTGATTAATGCCAAACCAGCCCAACATTTAATTGCATTAACCTCCCCTTAAATCTATAAAATCCCTTTAAAGATCAACACAAAGATATCACAATCATCAACCCCTAACTCACACAATGAGTTCATCGAAACCTGATATTATAGAGATCTCTGATTCATCCTCTGAATCGTCAGAATCATCACAGGGATGGGACAAATATTTTCCATCCAGTAATTCCACCCAAAGCAGCAGGAACAAGAAAGGCAAGAAAAAGATTGAAGAAGAATCTTCTGAAGACCCGCCATCTTCTTCATCAAGCTCAGACGATAATCACCCATTCTGGCCAAAACACATGACATACTACCAGGGTGAATGGGAAATAGATCCACCAAATCATCCCATTTCAGCCGAGCTAACTCGTGTGATGGAGAAAGTTGTGGCTGCCTTCTATCACACTTCAGTGCCTAGGCCAAGTCAGTCATTCCCTAGGTCACTCCCTAGGAGAAGTCAGTCACTTCCTAGGCCAAATCAGTCTCTCCCTAGGCCAAGTCAGCCACTCCCTAGGCCAAGTCAGCCATCTCCAATCCGCAAACCAGGTCAACCAATTCCAGTGGTGATAGGACTTGCAGCCCCAAAGTTGTATGGTGATATTGGTGGCAAAGGAGTGCACAAGGTTATGCCTGATTACCAAGGCAAGGGCAAAGGGAAGCTTGAGTAGATGTCAGGGTTGAGGTATGGTGCTGAGGTGTAGGTGTTTGATCCATGTGTCCATGGTTGTTGTCTGATGCTGTCTTTTGTTTTCTGATGATTTCTGATGTTGTCTTGAAGAAACTTGTAATCTCAAAATCAATAATGAATAAAATCTTTACTTTTCTTATTTTCATTTGATGACTGAGTAATTGACCTTGAACACAAAATATTAATCAAACATAAAAACATGATAGTCAATACATCAACAAGCCTCCGCTTAGGCTTATGCCTCCCCTCATTCACAGCAGAACAAAGATAAAGACCAAATTCTTCCCTTCAAAGAGAAATTTCCTACAACAAAAGAGTACATACAACAATATCAGATACATGGGAGACCCAAGCCGTCACTGACTTGAGCTTGCCTTGTGGATCAATAATAATTAAACCATGGAGATTGATGAGATCCACCATTGTTCTTGGACCCCATTCTCATGTATTGGTCATTGTTTCTCCAAGAACAACCTGCTGAGGACTTAACAGCAGTTTCCCATCTTCCCCTCCCCCCTTTGCATTGGGTCATAATAATACACAGGCCTGTAATCATTCTGAAAATAAGTGCTTGTAGGTCTGTAGTAAGGTCTAGCAGCTTTTCTTTTCCAACCAGCAGGATTGGGATTACCAGATGGAACTGGCTTACCAGCAGCAACAGGCTTACCAGCTGCAACTGGCTTACCAGTAGCAACAGGCTTACCAGCTGCAAATGAAGTTCTACAAGAATTCATTCTTGCTGCTTGAGGAACATATGGGGGTATATCATTAACATTGTTCCACATAGGCCTAGTTTGTTGATGTCCACTACACATACTCATCTGTTTCTCATAAAAGTCACAGTCTTTGATAAGATGAGCATAACTACCACACACAAAACATGACTTCTTTCTAAAAGATTTAATCTTAACATGACATTTCTTACTGCAACCAGAATTATCAAAACCACAAGATGAATCAAAATTATTCTTAACAGAAGTAAAATCAGAAACATCATTGTTTGAAACAGAACCAAAACTAGAAACATCATTATTTTGAACAAAAACAGAAGAATTGTCTTCAAAAGCAGCTGTCTTTGAATGAGATTCATCCTTAGCTACTTCTGAGGAGAAGTCTTCAGACTTGGTGGTGGTAGACTTGACACTTGAATCACAAGATGCAAAATCATTTGTCTTGATTTCTGAAGATTTGTCACTGTTAGAACAAGAGACAAAATCATTAGAGTCACAATCAAGATTAGGCAAGTCACTGGACTTTTTGCCATAGGACATATATGATTCATTTAACTCTGTGTCAAGGTCTGAGTGGATAGGGGTAGGGTTTTAAACACTCCTCTTATGGGTGGAGGAACAACATTCATTCCTCCTTCTTTGACATACTTTACAGGAATTTGGTAATTTGGCTCCTTAGGGGTAGGGTCAAATATACTTGGGTCACTAGGGTCATAAATATCATCTGGCCCAACTTCATACCCCAATCCCCTCTACACCTTACAGACTGAGTACTGTTATTTAATTTGACTAGGTTTTTAGCTGATTCATGCCAGTGCATTTTGTCTAGCCAATTCAGTATCTAACTTAGCATGTCACTCCTGATTTTCTAACTAGACCTTATCATATTCTCTTTCAACATATTTTAACTCATTAGTTGTGTACTTTAAGTCTCTCTCCAAAACCCTTATCTTTTCATCATAAGCTAACTGATTCTGTTGGTACCAAACCTTTTGCTTTTCTAATGTATTAAGTGAGTGTCTATAGGCTTGATCTTTAATAAACAATTCTTTATATTGAGGCTCTATATAATCAAATTCCTTTTTCAGTTCAGCATATTTAACATTACAACCAAATGGACAATCTTGTACCTGAGATGGGTATCCCATCAAAGCAAAATCCTCAGCCACTTGTGCCTTCTTTCTAGCTCCAGCTATCATCCCATAGTTCTTTGCAGCTACCTCATGTTGTTCCCAATCCACCATGGAATCCACAGACAACAAAGCTTTGGGATCTTCTGACTCCAATTCTTGAATTTTGAAATCAGAATACCTTGTTTTGTCATTCACCGTCTTATCTGGGCATTCTCTAGCAAAGTGACCTGGTTGTGAGCATTTGTAGCATGTCACCTTCCTCTAGTCAAACCTTGCTCCTTCTTGTCCATCGAATTTGATCCTCCTCCCTGCCTTCTTCTCAAATCTGTTGGCCCTCACTGACAGCATAGCAAACTGCCACTTGATGTCCATCTCTTCCAGATCCAGTTCATTAATCTGATCAAAGTCTTCATAGGCCATTTGCTGTTTTGGAGTACTTTCAACAACAAGCGAATGAAGAACTTCCTCAACCACATTGTAGATCTTGGCTGTGTTCTAGGTGTAGCAGGGGAATAGGAAACAGATGAAGAAGTGGGAGTTGGACTACTACCATGTGAGATCTTGTTAGTACTAGAAGCACCAACAAATGCAGTATGGGATGGGGTATGAGAAGAGTAGGTTGAATACCCTTTGATGTCAATTTCAAGGGTCTTGAGCTTGTTGTAAAGATCATCAAAACTCATGAAATCGAGCCCACCTCTTGCCTTAAGGGTGATGGAAACCTGTGACCATGAGGGAGGTAGAGCCCTCAAAAACTTGGTGTTGCAGTCTTCCTCGTCTGGCCTGGCCTGCAACTGGTTGAGTTGGCTCAAGATCTTGTGAAACCTGTCATAACCTTTGTGAATCCCTTCAGCCTCAGAGATCCTGAACTCTTGGAACTCCTGCTTGAGCATGGACTTCCTCATCTTTTTAGACTCCTCATTCCCTTCAAATCTAGCTTTTATAGCACGCCAGATTTCCCTAGCATCATCCAGGTGATGAAGGTCACCCATATGATCTTCTGCGAGTGCCTGAAGCAAAAGAGTTCTTGCTTTGGTCTCCCTTTGTAGAGCAATATGCTCTTCTGCAGACATAGGTGGAAGGATAGTGATATTCCCTCTCTCATCCTTTCCTGTTCTCTTCATGCCGTTCCCTTTCAGGATCACATTCCATAGATTATGATCACTGTTTGAGATCCAGTACTCCATCTTCATAGCCCAAATCTCGTACTCATCTTTCTTGAGGTATGGGAATTTAGCATTACTGTTCGACACAGTGGTTGTGACTATTTGTTGTTGGACTTGTGAAGTTTCAGGTTTTTCATTATTGATGACAGAATTTTCAGGATTTTCGCCTTCCATTGAAAAAGGGTTTAGGAGATTGCTTAGAGAACTTTTTCTTCTTTGTCAGAGATCCTCACCAGGCTCTGATACCACTTGTAGGATCGTGCACCTTGATAGATCTTATGAGCTTGGTGGAACTCGTAGAAAACTTATGTAAACACAAGCAAACTACTTTGAGAATCTCTGAACAATAAACTTGTGCTTATGCGGAAACTAAACACAAGAGTTAAAGAAGAACGAATAACTAATAAACGATTGATCCTCTATGGATCTTTTATTTTCTAATGAATAATGTTTTTCAATGTCGTACATAAACCCTAGCTGCAGGTTTCTTTTATAGACTAAGAAACCCTAATACAGCTCATAACAAACAGAATAAAGAGATATACATAAATATCTTCCTAGAATAAATCTAACAAACATACTAAAAATACGCTATGACCAGCAGCAATGAACACTGCCAGCAGAAATGAATCAAAGCTACCAGCAGGAACCGCTTTATACTAACAGCAGCAATGAACTATTACATAAATTATAAAATTCCTAACAACGCAAAACCCTAAAAACCTACATTTATATTCGGCTCTCATTTTATTCTCCAAGAAGATCAAGAAGTACAAGGTTTGTAACAAGGTGGTGTAATCCGATTCGTGGTGTGTTCCAAGAGTGGGTGATCATGGTGTTAACATTTATGTGATCATGGGTTTTGATTAAAATAAAGTTCAGTTCTTGTCCTTGTTTCAATCACTTCTAATCTGACTAAGAGGTATCCTAAATCGTCCTTGTGCTAAACTGATCTATGAAATACATTACATACTTATACTATGGATAGCCTAATCTAAAGTCTTCAATAAATGGTGATACGAATGGTTATAGATAGGTCACATGAAATCATAACTATGAAAAAGCATATACATGTATCGTATGGGTATTCCTTTTTGATTTATATTTGGCTCATAATGAAGGTGTAATCGTGTATTTTTTCGGTGAATCAAATCATTCCTAATATGTGTGTTTGAATATGTATATGATCAGATTAAGGGTAAAGAGGTTAGGGCTTGTTATGCTCATTTAAAATGTTACCGAGGGTATACGATTTTATACGAATTAAGGTTTATGTTTTGGCAAGGTTTGTGTTAGTGTGTTGTTAAAATTATTATGAATATGTGTTAAGGTGATGTTTAAAACAGGTCTTGTGATATATGAAGGTCTCGGGTGCGTTTGTGTAAGTAAACATGTGATATAGTGGTCTTAAACGGGTTTTTGAACGGAACTATTTTTTAATCTAAATTTTTATGCACTATAGCTTGAGTTTCATAAATGTTTAATACTGTATTTAAACCTAGTTTAATGTCTTAAATAAGATCTCCAATTGGTTTGAAATGATTTGGAGTTGTTTTGGTCATGTTTTTAAGTTTTATGGGATTAAGTGTCAAATCTGAGAAATTGGAGTCTGAACATCAATCGATGTTTTTGATTTTTAATTTTCAAACCACAAGGAACTGAGAGTTCTCCTTTTATAAGGGTGATATTTAACTTATGTGTGACTTCCTGGAATTTTTGTGGATATTTTTGAAGTGTCTCAATGGGTTAAATAATGGAAAACTTGTGTGCGTATCTGCAGTTAATTTTCTAGGTAGGTATGGAAAGATGATTTTTGAAACAGAAATTGTACTTGGAAATAAAATATATAAAAATTTGTGAAGATGCTAAGCTAATATGGGAATCACATATAATTATTTCATAATTTTTGGAGCTTAATTGGCATGCATGAAAAATCATAAGGATGTGATCCAGACTCACTAATATATCCAAATTAAGTGATATATGATTTAGAAGTACCTATAAACCCTAAGTTTGATTAATTATGAATGTAACCCTAACTTACTAATTATGGAAACTTGCTAAATATGGAAAGTTACTAAATTTGGAAAGTTGCTATAAATAGCAGGAAACCCTAATATGTCAATCTGAACAACAATAAGTACTGAATCAGAAATAACTTATGAAATGGTTCTTAAATACTAAGACGATCATTAATTCGTGTAGATTCACTGAAGAAGGAGTAACTTCCGATCCATGTGTTTTCTGATATGGTTTCATTTGCGGTTTGAGGTACAGATATTCTACCCTTTCTCAGTAAGGGTGTTTTCTCTCATGACTTCTCGATCCTTGACTTTGATCATTTGCTCTGTTATGATTCCGTTGATTGATTCTGTTTGATATGATTCGTTGATATGATCCATTTGATATTATCATTTGATATGATTCTGTTTGCTATCCATTCTGTTATGATGATCTGTATATTATCTCATACATATGAGATTATGTTCTGTTGATATGCTCTGATTGATTATGCTATAGTAGCTCTATTATGATTATGGATAGATTTGCTTTGCTTTACTTTGTTTGTTCTGTTCTGTTGCACGAGCTTCTGTATCTGTATTCCTAGCCATAAAGCTACCATGGCCATGTCATTGAGGCACCAATGGCATGACACTTTCTGTGGAGGTGTGATTGATCCACGGCGTCCCCATCTGTTCTGTTATGATATATGTGATCACTTGGCCATTATGATATGTTTATATACTTGTCACGAGCAGGTGTATATATATGATTTGTTTTGAAGAGGGTGTATGGATGCATCCTACGCATTTTGTTTCGTTTTGTTAGTGATTTGGTTGTGCGTGCTGTTGAGTGCCTATTTACTCATCATTTTATGCCCATTTAATACATAAAAATAACTAAAAACAGACAAATATGCCAATTTATATTGCAGATATCCTTGGATTGTGTTTTTATGTATTTCAGGTACAAAAGATTGAAAACAGAGTAAAAACGGACATTTTTGGATCGTCTCGACAACGTTTGTGCATTTGATCAAGTGAACACAAAGTCAAACAGTCAACCCCGAGAATTAGCCTTGGAATGAGCATGGAGAAACAAACCCGAAACCATTTTTAATGGGCCAACCCAACCCAATTTAATGGGCCAAGTCAGCCCATTTTAAACCTATTTAATCACTATACCAAATCCTAAACTAAACTAATCCTAAAACAGATAAACCCAAAACCAAATCCCAGCCCAATAAAAAAAAACCCAATCCAAATCAATAACTAACCCAACCCGTCCCTTTTATTTAATAAACCCAAGGTCAAAACAAAGTCAACCCCCAACCTCCTTACCCTTTTCCCGCCATAGCCAAAAGCTGACCCCCAGCTTTTCCCTGCTCCATGTCCCCTCTGCTCACTCTCCAAGCCACCCTACTTTCCCCCCATGCGCAACATCCTCACAAGTCAACCCATTGCCACGCTGGTAATCCAAGTGATACTTTTGGCGCCAAAATCAAGATTGAAGGCTGAGATTGCACAAAGATAATCCAAAGGTTCAGAATGCACAAGAGAGGAAGCACAATTGACAGAAGACCCTCAGCTTAGCTATAAATACAGAACTCATCTCCCACACAGAGATTTGTCCAATTTTTCATGTATTAGAAGAATTTAGGCCATTATTTACTTGTTGTCTTTTTACTTACTGTCAATTAGATTAAAGCTTTGTATTTCAATTTTCAGAATTGTAATTTCCACTTTTATTAATATAATCAAGTTTTACTTTAAATTTCCTTGTTCAATTTAAGCCTTTATGTTATTGAAAACCTGTTTTTAAGCTACCATTACTGTTCCATAAGCTCATATAAGCTTTTTGATAGCTTTTGTGAGCTTATTGTTAGTCTAATTCAGTTTTATTTGTTTTAATTTCAAAAAGTCAAAAAAAGTCAAATAAAGTCAAATAAGCTGTAGTGGATGATAAGCCAGACCTGGAAGGGCTTATTGTTGTCACTAGCTTGTCTTTTGACAAGCTAGAGCTTGAGAGTAGCTCCTCGAGCCTATTTTGCCCTGTTTGTGCAAGGGTCTTTGTAAGTTGTTCATTTAATTCCAATTAAATAGTCAAACTCCTTATTTCTGCTTATCTTAGTGCTAATTTGGTTATCTTTTGCTTATTTGAGCTTTTGTTAGTTAAGAATTGCTATTTTGCTTGTTGATGCTTTGTTGTCATGTTTTTACTCTAATAATCTCAAAATTCCAAAAATAAGCCATTTCTAGCATTAGCTTAAGATAGTGCTTAATTTCTGTTCATAAGTGCTTTTTATACTTCAATTCAGCTAGTTAACCTTTTGTCTTACAGAAACTTAGCTTAATTAGGCCCACTTAGTTTTAAATTCAACTCAGTCCATTTAAGGGGTGTTTGGAATAAGACTAAAAAGGGTCAAATCTGAGTTTTTACTGTTCATTGCTTATGAGTTAAGGTTGATCTAGCTTAAATAACTCAGATAAGTAGTTTGTTGCTTGTTTTTAGCTGTTTTAATACAGTTTCATAGGTTTTAGTACTTTGCTTTGAATTAAGAAAGTAGGACTGTTCATAATAGATTTTTATAGGAGTAGGCAAATCTAGTGCTTAATTTTGCCATTTCTGTGTTCAATATAGGTGGTTAAGTCAATTTTCAAAAGTTGGTTTGGTTCCAAAATGATTTGAGGCACTTTAGTCCATTTTTTGTGAAACTGCTGCATCAGTAGCGATTTGTGTATCTGTTCTTATTTGCTAATTCTAGGATAGATCTAAAATGTTTAAAGAGCTTAATAAGGTCTGAAACTTGGTTTTATTGCTTATTGGTTTGTGAACTTTAAGTATATTGAGCTTTAGTTGAATTTGGATCTCATTACATGGCTTTTAAATAAGCACAAAATCACCACAGAAGCCACTGTTTTAACGTGCATCAGTAACAGTAACATGATTACTTATTTTGATGTCTCAGTGCTTATTTGCTTACTAGTTTAGCGTTATTCTGATTCCATTTGCTTAATTAGGATCACTTTAGTGTAACTTAGCTTATTTAAGTTTGAACTTTAGCTTTTAGAATCATTTTAGCTTAATTAAATTAACCTTTAATTTGTGCATCATTCGTAGCAACCCTTTTTCTTGGCTTATTTATAAGCCCTTAAAATGATTTTCTGGGTCTGAGATTTAGGTTATAAGCACTTTGGTGTATGAACTTTAGTTATATTCAGCTTTGGTGGTCTATCATTGTGATCTAATTGCTTCAAAATAAGCTCAAATCTACCTCAGTGGGCTACTCTCAGCCTGCAACCAGACCAATCTTAGCTTAATCCCTTTTCAGTGCTTATCTGCTTATTTATGTTGCTTTTTTTGATTTTCTTAGCTTATTCAGATTGTCTTTAGTCTACTTTAGCTTACTTAGTTTGCTTTTAGCCTTTAGATAGCTTTTTTAGCTTAAATTTCATTTTTCCATTAGCTTAATTTCATTCTTAAGCAGTCAGCTTTTCAAAGCCTTTTTCTGGCTTATTTTCTAAGATTGAAAAATAATTCTTTTACAGAAAAGTCATATATTTAGCTTAACTTTAAGTTTCAAAAAGAAAAATAAATATAAGAATAAAAACTGCAAAAAAGAGGCAAAGGGATTCGAACACTGGACCTCCAGCCTCCCAAGCACCTCAACACGCCACACCCTAACCAGAATCGCCCTTGGGTCTTTTCTGTCTCCCTCTTCTTCTTTTATTCTCTTATAGTCTTTTTGTTTCCTTTTGCTTATTTCTTTAAATTTGCTTATTTCTGCTTATTGTAATCTGCTTTTTCTTTCAGATTATTTTTCTTTTAATCCTCATTACATTAGTTAGTTTTTATAAAATTTTCAGATTTTTCTAAAAAGTTTTAGTATTTTTTATCATTTAATTTCTTTTACTTAGTTTTTAATTCATAATAAAAAATATAAAAGTCAAAAAAATAATTTTCTTTTTTCTAAAATTTTCTTTTATCATTTAGGACTTAAGAAAAATAGATTTGCATACCTAGGGTTAATATTTCTTAGTTTTCACTTTTTAGGCTCGGGATTATCCCGAGCGTGCTCGTTTTTAGATTTCTTTTACGTTTTTGCTTACGTGTCTTTACATTATTGTTTTACTTGCTTATTTAGTTATTTTTAGTTTATGTTATAA